>CM049574.1:36922182-37107182 GCA_027123335.1 Amphiprion clarkii
TAAAGGTATTGTCTGTAACTTGTTCTGACCAACCACCCATGTAGATATAAGCAAAAATCCAACAAAAAACAACCTTGTGAAGATGCACAATGACCACAGAGATAAAAAAACAACACCAGGAGACTCAAAACAACCATAAAAAGATGTAAAATTACCAGATTATGGTGCAAAATGACCACAAACATACATATATCGATCACAAATAGATTGAAAATGACCTAAATGAGACAGAAAATGACACAGAAAGATGTAAAACAACCTAAATAAACTAGACGTGAAGTATCAGACTAACTCTAACCCCATTAAACCACACAAACATGTCTAACGTTGTCGTTTTCTTTTTGTTTTCAGGCTCAACTGTTGGAGCTGAGAACTCAGAACTATCAGCTGTCCGATGACCTCAGGAAGAACTCAGCAGGTAGAACTAGAACCAGATCTGTTTGTCCTCATTTCATCATCAAATCTTTGTGTTTATAAATGTTCTGAAACAGGTTTTTACTCTTAGAAACCTCATTTAACCTGCAGAGATCACAGTGGGATGTTAAACAGAAAGAAAACAGTAGCAGGGCTCATTTTAACATTATTATAGGAATAAAACAGTAAATCAGGGGTGTCAAACTCATCTTAGTTCAGGGGCCTTCAACCCAAATTGATCTCCAGTGGACCTGAAAATGAGATACAAAATTACCAAGATGAGACTCAAAATGATACAAATGAGATTCAAAGTGAGAAAAATGAGATAGAATGACAAATATGAGACTCAAAATGATAAAAATGAGGCTGAAAATGATAAAAATGAGGCTGAAAATGACAAAAATGACAGTCAAAATTAAAAAATGAGACTCAAAGTGATAAAAATGAGACTGAAAATGACAAAAATGTGACTCAAAATGATAAAAATGAGACTAGATGATAAAAAAGATACTCAAAATGACAAAAATGAGGCTCTAAATGATAAAAATGAGACTCAAAATGATAAAAATGAGAGTGAAAATGACAAAAATGAGACTCAAAATGAGAAAATGAGGCTCAAAATTATAAAAATGAGACTGAAAATGACAAAAATGAGACTCAAAATAATAAAAAATGAGACTAAAAATGATAAAAATGGGACTCAAAATGACAAAAATGAGACTCAATGAAAAAATGAGACTCAAAATGTTAAAAATGAGACTGAAAATGACAATAATGACTCAAAATTATGAAAATGAGACTAAAAGTGATAAATGAGACTCAAAATGATAAAAAATGAGGCTCAGTGATAAAAATGATTCAAAAGGAAAAAATGAGGCTCAAAAAGATAAAAATGAGACTGAAAATGACAAAAATGAGACTCAAAATGATTTAAAAAATGACTCAAAGTGATTAAAATGAGACTCAAAATGACAAAAATGAGGCTCAAAATAATTTTAAAAAGAGACGCAAAATGACAACAATGAGGCTCTAAATGATAAAAATGAGGCTCAAAATGATTTAAAAAATTAGACTCAAAATGATAAAAATGAGGCTCAAAATGATTTAAAAAATTAGACTCAAAATGATAAAAATGAGGCTCAAAATGTCAAAAATGAGAAAATGGTTGAATAATGTGGTATCAGAACTAATAGTAGGACATCTTTGGAGGGTGTTTTATTTCCCAGCATGCTCTGCTCCATCCACATGTTTTGTTTGCATTTTTTATTTGCACTTAAAAGAAAATTATAATAATCTGAGTGTAAATCCATAAAACTGTTGTTTCTTCTTCAGCTTTTTCTCAGCGTCTGATAAGTGGCGCCCCCTGCTGTTTATGTAAACTCATTTATGGACATTAACAGGCGTTTAATTCAGTTAATTTAGAGCCTCAGCATGAAATTATTCATAAATTAAATCAGTCAGCAGCCTGTGTTTGGGGTTAGAACTGTAATGAGGAACAAATGTGATTAATTCTGTCTGTTTTAGAGCTGAACTCCGTCCGTCAGAAGAATGTGGTTCTGGAGAGAGACTTCATCAAAGCTCAGAAGGTCCAGAATGTTTTATTAATTTAAATAATTGTCATCTGTAAGGGGCTGTACAGTGGCGTAGTGGTTAGCACTTTCGCCTTGCAGCGAGAAGATCCCTGGTTCACGTCCCAGCTCGGACCTGGGATCTTTCTGCATGGAGTTTGCATGTTCTCCCTGTGCATGCGTGGGTTTTCTCCGGGTACTCCGGCTTCCTCCCACAGTCCAAAAACATGCTGAGGTTAATTGATTATTCTAAATTGCCCGTAGGTGTGAGTGTGTGAGTGATTGTTTGTCTTTGTATGTAGCCCTGCGACAGACTGGCGACCTGTCTAGGGTGTCCCCTGCCTTCGCCCGAGTCAGCTGGGATAGGCTCCAGCCCCCCCCACGACCCTAGTGAGGATTAAGCGGTGTTTAGATAATGGATGGATGGATGGATGGATGGATGGATGGATGGATGTCATCTGTAATTGTGTGATTTAATATAAATTATAGTTTACAGGTTGGACGTTCTAATAAAATGATAAATCAGTTGTTACTGAATGTTTTCCAGCAGGTTTCATTTTGTTCATGTTGTTATTTTTGTGTTTTTTTCCTTCAGGCTTTAAATAAAAGCAAGAAAGCTCAGGTGAGTTCCTGTTGCCATGGTTACTGCAGGTTACCTCAGGTTACCTGGATTTAACTCCTATTCTTAGACACATTTATTTAGTCTGGATCTTTTCCTTTATTTAGTTTTAACTGCCACAGTTACAGATTAAATGAATGAAACTACATGAAGTAAAATGTAAATATTTATTAAAAATAAGTAAATTCTGATAATATTTAATAGATCTGTTCAGAATAAAGAACCTTTACACATTAATCAACCCAAATAACTGAAAAACTGTATTTTATTGGCTGCATTCAGACAGACAGCTTTGGGCTTGGTTTCAGACGTTGTTTTTGACAGCTTTCACACTGGTTTTAAACCAGTTTCAGACTTAATTTTGAAATTTGTATTGGACTGGTTTTCGACCTGTTTCAAAATGGTTCTGGACTGGTTTTTAGGCGTTATTTTTAACAAGCATCAGACTAGTTTTAGACGTGGTTTTAAACCTGGTTTTAGATGTTGTTTGTAAATAAACCAACTCATAGTTTTAATCACACCCTTGACCTCGTTCTGACTTATGGCATAGAAATCAAACAGTTAACAGTATTTCCCCGGAACCCTCTTCTTTCTGACCATTTTATGGTAACACTTCAATTTACAACAATAGATTGTATAGGAGTTAAGAATAAATATCATTACAGTAGATGTCTGTCTGACAATTTGGTGACTAAATTTAAGGTAATAATACCCTCTCTATTTAGTCCAGCACCACTTACTGATAAAATGGAAGGGAAATATTATAATTTTACTCCCACAGAAGTGGATTATATTGTTAATAATGCTGCAGCCTCACTGCGTACAACACTTGATAGTGTTGCACCTGTAAAAAAGAAAGTTCTATCTCAGAGAGGACCTGCTCCTTGGTAGAATTCCCAGCTGTGGACTTTAAAGCAGGCGTCCCGAAAGCTGGAAAGGAAGTGGTATTCCACTAATTTAGAGGAAGTTTATGTAGCTTGGAAAAATAGTCTAGTAATTTATAAAAAAGCTCTTGGTAATGCCAGGACAACATATTATTCATCTTTAATAGAGGAAAACAAGAACAACCCCAGGTTTCTCTTCAGCACTGTAGCCAGTCTGACAAAGAGTCAGAGCTCTGTTGAACCTTGTATTCCTTTAGCTTTGAGCAGTAACGACTTCATGAGCTTCTTTACAAATAAAATTATTACGATTAGAGAAAAAATTAATCTGGCCCTTCCTACAAATGTCACAGATGTATCATCGAGTACAGATGCTTTAGAATTGGCTGTAAGACCAGATGGATATTTAGAATTTTTCACTCCCATACATCTCTCTGAACTAATTTCAATAGTTTCTACATCCAAACCATCAACATGTCTTTTAGATCCTATCCCAACTCGACTGTTCAAGGAGGCTTTACCTTTAATTAATTCCTCAATGTTAGATGTGATTAATCTCTCTCTAGTAACAGGCTATGTACCACAGGCTTTTAAGGTTGCTGGAATCAAACCTTTACTTAAAAAGCCCACTCTAGATCCAGATGTTTTAGCCAACTATAGACCAATTTCTAACCTCCCATTTCTCTCTAAAATTCTGGAAAGAACAGTTGCTAATCAATTATGTGAACATTTACAAAGGAATAGCTTGTTTGAAGAGTTTCAGTCAGGCTTCAGAGTGCATCATAGCACAGAAACAGCTCTGGTGAAAGTTACTAATGACCTTCTCATAGCGTCAGATAATGGACTGGTCTCTATACTTATTTTATTGGACCTTAGTGCAGCATTCGATACAATCGACCACAAACTTTTATTACAGCGACTAAAACATTGTATTGGCATTAAAGGGACAGCAGTGGACTGGTTTAAATCCTACTTATCAGACAGGTTCCAGTTAGTGCATGTCAACAATGACTCTTCTGAGCATACTAGGGTTAATCATGGAGTTCCTCAGGGTTCTGTCTTAGGACCAATACTGTTCACATTATACATGCTTCCCTTAGGCAATACTATTAGGAAGCACTGTATTAATTTCCATTGTTATGATGACGACACTCAATTGTATTTATCTATGAAGCCAGATGAAACTAATCAGCGAGCCAGACTGCAAGATTGTCTTAAGGACATAAAGACCTGGATGACCTATAATTTCTTACTACTAAATTCAGACCAGATTGAAGTCATTGTATTTGGCCCCAAACATCTTAGAAAATTGCTTTCAAAGCATATAGTTACTCTGGATGGCATTACATTGGTCTCCAGTACTACTGTGAGGAACCTCGGTGTTATCTTTGACCAGGACATGTCCTTTAACTCACACATAAAACAAATCTGTAGGACTTCCTTTTTCCACCTGAGAAATATTGTAAAAATCAGGAACATCCTGTCTCAGAGTGATGCAGAAAAACTAGTCCATGCATTTGTTACTTCTAGGCTTGACTACTGTAATTCCTTATTATCAGGTTGTCCCAAAAGCTCTCTGAAACATCTACAGCTGATCCAAAATGCTGCAGCCAGAGTACTGACGGGAGTTAGCAAGAGAGATCATATTTCTCCTGTACTGGTTTCTCTTCATTGGCTTCCTGTTAAATCTAGAATAGAATTCAAAATCCTTCTTCTGACATATAAAGCTCTTAACAACCAATCTCCATCATATCTTAAAGACCTGATAGTACCATATTATCCTAGCAGAACTCTTCGCTCTCAGACTGCAGGCTTACTTGTTGTTCCTAGAATCTCTAAAAGTAGAATGTGAGGCAGAGCCTTCAGTTATCAGCTCCTCTCCTGTGGAACCAGCTCCCAGTTTGGGTTCTGGAGGTGGACACCCTCTCTATTTTTAAGACCAGGCTTAAAACCTTCCTTTTTGACAGATCTTATAGTTAGGACTGACTGGGGGACCCTGAGGAGGTCAGCTGGAGTCTTCCTCTTGGACGTCCCTTAGTTCTGCCCCTAGTTCTGCTGCTATAGGTCTAGGCTGCTGGAGGACCTCTCTGGATGCACTGAGCCCTTCTCTATCTAGCATTATATTTAATATATATATACCATTATTGCATTACACTCACTCTGTTTCTCCCTGTGTCCTTTCTCCGAGTGTCCCTGATCCCAGAGCTGGATGCTTCAGATCTGTGGTTGTTCTCCCACCAACTGTAACCCTCTACCTCTATCCCTCTACCTCTATCCCTCTACCTCTATCCCTCTACCTCTATCCCTCTACCTCTATCCCTCTATCTCTATCCCTCTATCTCTACCTCTCTACCTCTTCTGTCCCTCTCAACCCTCCTTCCAGCAGCAGATGGGTTCCCCACATTAGAGCGGGGTTCTGCTCCAGGTTTTTTCCCTGTTAAAAGGGTGTTTTCCTGCCACTGTCTCCTTAGGGCTGCTCTGGGGATTCAGGCATATGGGTTCTGTAAAGCGTCTCGAGACAATTTGACTGTAATTGGCGCTATATAAATAAAATTGAATTGAATTGAATTGAATAGACCTGGTTTTAGATGTTGTTTTAGACCTGGTTTTAGACTGGATTCAGGCACTATTTTTAACTGGTTTCAGAAAAATTACAGACTTTGTTTTGATACAGTTTTGAACTGGTTCTGGACTGGCTTCAGATATATGTCAGACTAGTTTCAGACTGGTTTCAGACTGGTTTCAGACTTAATTTTGAAATTTGTATTGGATTGGTTTTCGAATTGTTTCAGAATGGTTCTGGACCGGTTTCAGCCATTGTTTTGGGCTTTGTTTCAGACAGATTTTACACCTGGTTTCACACTAGTTCAGACTTTGTTTTGATATAGTTTTAGCCTGGTCCTAGACTGGTTTCAGACTGGTTTTAGACCTGGTTTTTGACTACTTTCAGACTTAGTCTTAAAATTTGTATTGGGCAGGTTTTGGACTTGTTTCAAGCTTGTTCTGGACTGGTTTCACACCAGGATTAAGACTGTTTTCAGACTAGTTCAGTCTTCGTTTTGATGTAGTTTCAAACTAGTTTTCGACTGGTTTTCGACGTTTTCGACTGGTTTTAGACGTGGTTTTAGACCTGGTGGCACACTGGTTTTGGACCTTTGCTCAAGCTGGTTTCAGAGTTCTACACTTTCGTTTTTCAGACTCTTTTATCCAAAGCAGCATCCCTCTGAGATGGTTGGCGTTGTAGATCCAACACTGGTTCTGGAGCATCTTTACAGAAGTCTTTGTTGGCTTCTAATAGTTGTCTTTGACTCTTTCTAAACTTGTTGTATTTCTGCTGGATGGGTCTGGTTCAAGACATAGAATAAACCTCTGATACGTTTCTGTATTTATGTTCTAAAGAGTGTTCTCTGAGAGGTTCCTAACAGCTGCTGGTTGTTTCCTTCAGGAAGTGGAAGCTCTACTCAGTGAGAATGAGATGCTTCAGGGGAAGCTACACAGTCAGGAGGAGGACTTCCGGCTGCAGAACAGCACCCTGATGACCGAACTGTCCAAGGTGAGGGTTCTAGTCCAGCAGGATCTACTGGAGGAGGTTCTTCAGGTCTTAATGTTAACATCCCCTCTGGTTCCAGCTGTGTACACAGATCGAGCAGCTGGAGCAGGAGAACCAGGGCCTGAAGGAAGGGGGCGGAGCCTCAGCAGCCAGCCCACCACCTAACCCCGCCTCCAGCCCCATAGATGGAGAGCTGCTCCGCCTCCAGGCTGAAAACTCCACCCTGCAGAAGAAGATGAAAGGTGGGTTACAACAGAACACCTGGACCTGAGACACTGGATTACCTGTTTATCTGTTATTTATTTATCTATTTGTTTATTTACTGGATTCAGGCACAAGAAGCTTTATTTATGTTCCTTTAGTCTGTTTTTAGATTCACGAATAAAACTACTTCTTTGATTAACAGACAAACATAAGAAGACGTCCTCAAAAACTGAGACTGAGCAAGAAAGAGACTAGAGAGGGAGGCCACCAAGACTCCTAAGACTCTTCCTAAGGAGAAAGAGACTAGAGAGGGAGGCCACCAAGACTCCTATGACTCCTCCTAATGAGAAAGAGACTAGAGAGGGAGGCCACCAAGACTCCTATGACTCCTCCTAAGGAGAAAGAGACTAGAGAGGGAGGCCACCAAGACTCCTATGACTCCTCCTAAGGAGAAAGAGACTAGAGAGGGAGGCCACCAAGACTCCTATGACTCCTCCTAAGGAGAAAGAGACTAGAGAGGGAGGCCACCAAGATTCCTATGACTCCTCTGGAGGAGAAAGAGACTAGAGAAGGAGGCCACCAAGACTCCTGTGACTCCTCTGGAGGAGAAAGAGACTAGAGAGGGAGGCCACCAAGACTCCTATGACTCCTCTGGAGGAGAAAGAGACTAGAGAGGGAGGCCACCAAGACTCCTATGACTCCTCCTAAGATGACTGTACGTACAGGAGCTGTCACATGACTCTGACTCTGCACTGTGATTGGTTGACAGCGCTCCAGGAGCGTCATGACAAAGAGCTGCAGAGGCTGGCGGTTGCTCAGGGCAACCAGGGCGTTGCCACGGAGACTGACGGGTCAGCTGGCGCCAATGGAGTCTCTGATGTCACAGGGGGAGGGGAGGAGCCGATGGGGGGAGCCAATGAGAGACTGGAACAGGTGAGTGACCAGGTGTGACTTTAGCCTGTTTTATTTATTTGTTTATTAAAGTTTAAAAACAGTAAACGTGTTTTTTTTCTTCAGACGGACTCCCAGCCGACAGACAAGCAGCTCCACGGTGAGTTTCTGTCATTTATCAAGTTTAATTTAAGGATGAACTCCTCTTCTGTCATGTGATGTTCAGTAACTACCTGAAACAGACACACCTGGGCTGTTCAGATTGGTTTAATAAAAAGATAAATTATATATAAATCATGTCCAAAGATGAAAATATTGATCATCATGAATTTTATAATTGCACATGCTAAGAACCAGGATTCATCCTCCTCAGGTTGCAGCTTTGCTTTCTGCAGAAAACCATCACTGAAATTCAACTTTGAAAGAAATATGCTGGATTTCCAGTGTCATACGAGGGAATTATTTAATTATTCAGTAAAATATCTCATCTACAGACAGCAGGGCTCCAGATTAACGTCCTCATTTGGTCGCACATATCACTAGCTAAATATTCTCTGATCAATGGATACTACAATTTACTGATGTTCCCTGAACGTCCCACGGTTCTGCTACTATGAGCTCAGACAGGATTGTTGTTGTTGTTCAACGTTTGTTCAAAATGCAAAAAAAACACAAAATGTAAATCTAAAATGTCAAAAAAATTGTCCTAAATAACAAAAAACTTGTCCAGAATGATGCAAATTGTGTCGTAATTATATACAGTTACTGAAAATGACTCAGAACTGAAGTAAAAATTGCTTAAAGTGTTTCTACAATTACTCAAAATTTGCCAAAAATATATCAACATTTGTTCAAAATGAAAAAACACTGAGCTAAAAACACTCAGATGTGCCTAAAATGACAGAAAGAATGCTCAGTTACTTAAAATCTGTCCCAAGTGACTCATTGGTTCAAAATGCAAAAAAACCCAAAATCAAAATCTAAAATGCCCCAAAAATTGCCCTAAATAACCAAAACTTGTCTAGAATGATGCAAAATGTGTCCGAATTATATAAAGTTACTGAAAATGACTCAAAACTGAAGCAAAATTACTTGAAGCTCGTCTAGAATGAGTCAAAAATTGGCCAAAATATTTCAACATTTGTTCAAAATGAAAGAAAAAAAACTGAGCTAAAAAGACTCAAAAGTGTGTAAAATAACAAAAAAAATTTTGAAATTATTTAACCCTCATGTCGTCCTGCGGGTCAAATTAACCCGTTTTAAAGTTTGAAAATGTGGAAAAAAATATATTTTCACAGTGAAACTTCTGATGTCCACATTTCAACATTTTTGGGAAATTTTTGAGCATTTTTTGGTGGAAAAAAAGAAATATTAAAAATCTTTTGTAAGAACATTCACATAAAAATCAACCAAAATCCAGCGAATTTCCCTGGATTTTGGTTGATTTTTATGTGAATGTTCTTAAAGAAAATATTAGAAGTTTTACTGATATATATGGAATCACTTTAGATATTTTTAGGATTTTTTTGGAAAGATTTTTACTCATTTTTTGAAATTATTTACAAGAATTTTCTTGGCACATTTGGGGGACTTTAAAAAAAAAAAAACTTTTAAGGGAAACTTTTAAGGAATTATTGGAATTTTCTTCCTGAAGGTTTTGCAAATGTTCGGTAATTTGGGGATTTTTTTTGCAGAATTTTTGTTTTTTTCAGACACGAACATAATATTTTTGGTGCCAATAAATGAGGACAACGGGAGGGTTAAAATCTGTCCAAAATGACTCAGCATCTGTTCAAAATTTTCAAATAAATATAAATCTCAGACAGGTGTGTGACCAAACTAAAGTCCGATATTTCTTCTCCATGAGCTATTTTCATGTCTGCAGCTCTGCAGCTCACAGGAAAACCACATGTTGAAGCTATAAAAGCTCTGCTGTGGTTAACACCAGTTAGAGCGACACAGGAACGGCTCAGTGATCATCATGAGATTTGACCTTTCTGACAGTCTGGAGCCCTGAACTGCAGGATCAGCTGCTAATCTCAGTTATATTCTAATCAGTTCTTTCAGCTTCAGCCACATGGTTTTTATTGTGTGAGTGCAGAGAAACTGTTCAACTAAAATTATTTATCATTTGTTGATTAAAACCAGATCCGAAATGTGGTTTTATTTTAAATATACGACTTTCTGTGTTGTTGTTTTAAAATTTTCCATCTGCATGGACTCAATAAATGATGGATTATGTTTGAATGAATCTGATGAGTGATGAACTGATGGTTTATGAGGAGAACATCTTCCTTTAGTTTTCATGTTTGTTCCTGATGAGCTTCTGTGTGCCTCGATGTAAACCCTCGGCTTCATGAGTGTAGAGCAGCTAGCTGGTCAGGGCAGACACACACTGAGCTGGAAACCAGTTTAACCAGAATAAAACTCTTCTGGCTGAGCTGCAGAACAAAAACCCAGTTAGAACCATCCACCAGTTAGATCCATCCACCAGTTAGAACCGTCCACCAGTTAGATCCATCCACCAGTTAGATCCATCCACCAGTTAGAACCATCCACCAGTTACATCCATCCACCAGTTAGAACCATCCACCAGTTACATCCATCCACCAGTTACATCCATCCACCAGTTACATCCATCCACCAGTTAGAACCGTCCACCAGTTAGATCCGTCCACCAGTTAGAACCATCCACCAGTTAGATCCATCCACCAGTTAGATCCATCCACCAGTTACATCCATCCACCAGTTACATCCATCCACCAGTTAGATCCATCCACCAGTTAGATCCATCCACCAGTTAGAACCATCCACCACTTAGATCCATCCACCAGTTAGAACCGTCCACCAGTTAGATCTATCCACCAGTTAGAACCATACACCAGTTAGATCCATCCACCAGTTAGAACCATCCACCAGTTAGATCCATCCACCAGTTAGATCCATCCACCAGTTAGATCCATCCACCAGTTAGATCCATCCACCAGTTAGATCCATCCACCAGTTAGAACCGTCCACCAGTTAGATCCATCCACCAGTTAGATCCATCCACCAGTTAGAACCATCCACCAGTTACATCCATCCACCAGTTAGAACCATCCACCAGTTAGATCCATCCACCAGTTACATCCATCCACCAGTTACATCCATCCACCAGTTACATCCATCCACCAGTTAGATCCATCCACCAGTTAGAACCATCCACCAGTTAGATCCATCCACCAGTTAGATCCATCCACCAGTTACATCCATCCACCAGTTACATCCATCCACCAGTTAGATCCGTCCACCAGTTAGAACCATCCACCAGTTAGATCCATCCACCAGTTAGATCCATCCACCAGTTACATCCATCCACCAGTTACATCCATCCACCAGTTACATCCATCCACCAGTTAGATCCATCCACCAGTTAGAACCATCCACCAGTTAGATCCATCCACCAGTTAGATTCATCCACCAGTTAGAACCATCCACCAGTTAGATCCGTCCACCAGTTAGATCCAGTCCACCAGTTAGAACCATCCACCAGTTAGATCCATCCACCAGTTAGAACCATCCACCAGTTAGATCCATCCACCAGTTAGAACCGTCCACCAGTTAGATCCATCCACCAGTTACATCCATCCACCAGTTACATCCATCCACCAGTTAGATCCATCCACCAGTTAGATCCGTCCACCAGTTAGAACCATCCACCAGTTAGATCCATCCACCAGTTACATCCATCCACCAGTTAGATCCATCCACCAGTTACATCCATCCACCAGTTAGATCCATCCACCAGTTAGATCCATCCACCAGTTAGAACCGTCCACCAGTTAGATCCATCCACCAGTTACATCCATCCACCAGTTACATCCATCCACCAGTTAGAACCATCCACCAGTTAGATCCATCCACCAGTTAGATCCATCCACCAGTTAGATCCATCCACCAGTTAGATTCATCCACCAGTTGCTTTTGATTTTAAATTTTTATATTTTTGTATCTTGTGCCAAGTTTCGTTTTTAAATCTTCTAAGGTTTTCCACTAAGATCTCCTAATAATTGTTGAATTCTACCAGACAACACGTTTTCTGCCAGTTTCTTAAAACACAACATTTTATCCAGAGTCCACGTCCCATTAGTCCCGTTATTCCCGTTAGTCCCGTTATTCCCGTTAGTCCCATTATTCCCATTAGTCCCGTTAGTCCCATTAGTCCCATTCGTCCCATTTGTCCCATTATTCCCGTTAGTCCCATTAATCCCATTAGTCCCGTTAGTCTCATTCGTCCCATTATTCCCATTAGTCCCATTATTCCCATTAGTCTCATTTGTCCCATTATTCCGGTTAGTCTCATTCGTCCCATTATTCCCATTAGTCCCAATAGTCCCGTTAGTCCCGTTAGTCCCATTAGTCCCATTATTCCCATTAGTCCCGTTAGTCTCATTTGTCCCATTATTCCGGTTAGTCTCATTCGTCCCATTATTCCCATTAGTCCCATTAGTCCCATTTAACACGGAGGTAAAGATAGGTGGAGTCCAGGTTAACGAGGTGTTACCTCCACCTGTAGCTGCAGCCTCAGTGTGTGTCTGTCCTAACGGCTGCCCTGCTGTGTGCGGCGCCCCCTTTAGGCCTGTCAGAGACGAGCGTAGAGGAGATTGTAGCTAAGCAGGCAGCGCTAGGCTGGTCGGCTGCTCTCTGTCCAATAACTCACTGCTTTGGACCAGAGCTGGAGATGAAACTGAGCACCGAGCAGGAGGAGAAGAGGCTGCTGAGGGAGCAGATCCAGCACCTGGAGGTAACTGACACACCTGGAGCATTATACACCTGTACTAATACACACCTGGAGTAACACACCTGTACTAATACACACCTGGAGAATTATACACCTGTACTAATACACACCTGGAGCATTATACACCTGTACTAATACACACCTGGAGCATTATACACCTGTACTAATACACACCTGTACTAACACACCTGGAGGTGCTAAAACACACCTGGAATATAACACACACCTGTACTAATACACCTGTTATAATACACACCTGGAGTAACACACCTGTACTAACACACCTGTACTAATACACACCTGGAGTAACACACATCTGTACTAATACACACCTGTACTAACACACCTGTATTAACACACCTGGAGGTGCTAAAACACACCTGGAATATAACACACACCTGTACTAATGCACCTGTTATAATACAGCTGTACTAATACACCTGGAGGTAACCAACACAATACACACACCTAGACTAACAAACACCTGTACTAATACGCCTGTAATAATACACCTGGAGGTAACCAACGCACCTGGAGTAAAACACACACATGTAATAATGCACACCTGGGATATCACACACCTGGAGCATTGTACACCTGTACTAATACACACCTGGACTACCACACCTCTAGTAGTACACCTGAAGATAACCAACACAATACACACACCTGTAATAACACACAACTGTATTAATACCCCTGTAATAACACACCTGGAAGTAACCAACACACCTGGAGCATTATACGCCTGTACTAACACACACCTGGAACATTACACACTTACACTAACACACCTGTAATAATACACCTATAGTAACACACCTGGAGGTAACAGCATACACACACCTGTACTAACATACACCTGTAATAATACACATCTGAGGCATTATACACCTGTAATAACACACAACTGTACTAGTAGACACCTGGAGGTACTGAACACAACACACACACCTGTATTTTCAAACACCTGGACTCACATACAACTGTAGGTACTGAACACTCACCTGGAATATCACACATCTGTACTAACACACCTGCAATAATACACACATGTAATAATACATACCTGTACAATCACACACCTGAAACATTACACACCTGTACTAATTCACCTGTAGCAACACACCTGGAGGTACTGAACACACACCTGTATTTTCACACACCTGTACTAACACACCTGGAGGTACAGACCAGAACACACACCTAGAACATTACACACCTGTGCTAATACACACCTGGAGTAACACACACCTGTACCGCCATACACCTGGATGTACTGACAATAGCACACACCTGTAGTATCATACTTGCAATATAACACTTAATATCACACACCTGTAACAACACACCTTGAAGAACTGACTGCAGCACACACCTGGAGTAACACACACCTACAGTAACACACCTGTACTAATACACCTGAGCAGGTGAGTATTTACATTTGACCACTCTGGTACCATTCCACTGCAGGACTTGATGACTGTAATAGAAGTTTTTATGTTAAATGTGTAAAATTTCCATCCCAGTTTATTAATTCTGAAGTCCTGAACCTCAGCAGAAACTCAGACATGAAATATAATAAATATCAGATTTATATCATACATGACGTATTTACTCTCTACATAGATACTTTATTAATCCGGAATTCAAAAATTTACATGGAAATTTTAGTTTCTATCGCAACTTTCAAATTACACATATTTTTTTGAAACATTAAGATGCACATTAAGATTACATTAAGATGCGTATATTCCCCGTTAACTTTATTATTAGAATAATGACTTTTTATGAGTAATTATAAGGTAGCCACATGAATTATAGCCTCATTATTTAATACTACTTGTAGAATATGAATAAAGAACTGATATTCTGCTAATAAACAGCTGGTTATTGGTAGCATAAAGTTAATATTAATGTATATATTTAGGTTTTGTGCTGCTTCTTTAGCTTTGAGTCGATGTTTTGCTGCTCCACAGAATGTAGAGTCTGAATGGTGGCAGATGAAGCAGCCACACTGAAGGCAGGAAACTGATGAATTCATGATGGGAACATGAAGGGCAGCTGGCCAACGGCAAAATGATTCACCGAGCAGCTGCTGGAAACTCAGACGCTCCGTTTATCTTGTTAGAGTGGAAAAAAACAGAAAAATCAATCATCAGAACCTCTTCAGAACCATCTGGTTCTTCATCTCCAGTAACTTTATCAATGATCAGAGTACTACCTTCATACTGGGAATATCTCCAGGGTTCCAGGTCCTCGAAGTCTATAGAGGAGAACGTCCCCTGGAGAAAGTTCTAGAGTAAACCTACCGACAATTATACAGTTGTCGGTAGGTCTACTCTAAAACTCTGAACTAGAGTTTACTGACAGTGGAAGTGGGCCGAACACTGAACCATGAGGAACTCCGCAAAGCGTCTTTACTTAGAAAAACAGCGTTCTCCACAGAGAACATTATAATCTCTGATCTTTACTGTCATCAAAACACCAAAGGTTCTGTCACTGAGAGCAAATGCTGCAGATTTCACTCTTAAACTTGTTTTATTAACCTTAGAAACAGGAGTTAGTAGGTGCTCATGATGTGAAAAAAGGTGTTTTTCGTCGTTACGATCTATTTTAACTGGTTCTGTAAGACTGAGCCGCAGCAGAAGCTTTAATCTGTAACCTGAACGTCTGTCTTCTGTCTACCTGCAGGCATCCAAACAGGCTGAAATCACCAAACTGCAGGAGGAGATTACCAAGGTGAATACATCCAAACAGGAGGATTTAAACCATGTTTTTTCAGTTTTCACAACACAAAACGACAGCGTTCTAATTATGATTCTGTTTGTTTGTTCTGCAGCTGACTGACAAGTTAAAGAAGAAGCAGGAGAGGTGAGAAGCTTCATGACCTAAAACCTACTTCTGATCAGAAACAGGAAGTGCAGATAATAGTGTAGTACTCCACAAGTACTTTGATTTTCAGACTTGGGTGTATTCAGTTCTTTTGTATCTGTAACGTAGTCTGTATACTTCTGTAGCACCAGACGTCATTTACAAGGTTCCTGATTTTAGACCTTAGACTTGACTTTGTTTAGTTCTTGTATAGATACACAGACACCTGTAGTTCCAGACTTTATTTAACAGATTCCTGATTTTAGACTTGACTTTTTATCAGTCATGTTGCTTTGTAGACATTTATAGGACCAGACTTCACTCATTAATTTACCAATTTTACTTCATTCAGTCCTTTTATATCCTTCCTTGCTGTTAAACATCCAGCTAATGATTTTCTATCAATCAGTACCAACTCCACATCTGTCCAGTTTGTTCCAACCGATGGTTAAAGTTTGTTGTTTTCAGTTTCCAGCGTCTGCAGACGGAGAAGGAGGTTCTCTACAACGACAGCAGGTCAGAACCACAGTAGTACTCTGAATCTACTGCTGGTACTAGTAGTACTGAGGGTTTACAGAATGTGTCCCTGTTCCTCTGCAGGACGAAGATCGATGAGATCAACCAGAGGAAAGAAGAAGAGCTGAAGGCCTCGAACATCAGGATCCAGAAGCTGCAGACGGACCTCATGGCAGCCAATCAGGTGAGAGCTCCACTATGAAACAGCCTTCTCCTGGTTCTGTTTGGCTTTTATTGTTCCACTCTGCAGACTGTTCTTCTAGAACTGCAGACGGTTCTTCTAGAACCTGCAGACGGTTCTTCTAGAACCTGCAGATGGTTCTTCTAGAACCTGCAGACTTCTAGAACCCAAAGTGACCGAGCTGTGGTTGTGTTTCTGTTCAGGTGACAGCAGAACTGAGAGAGCAACTGCAGAGCAAAGAGAAGGAACATGAGGTGGCTCTGCACACCCTGAAAGACCAGGTAAGACCAGCACACGGTTCTAGATAAAGAAGGAACCCGGCTAGAAGAACGTCTCTGCTCTCTGTGTGGTTCTGACCTGCTGTGTCCTCCTTATCCTCTCTTCTTCTTTTTCACCTTCGGTTTCTGTTCTTCTGTTACTTCTGCTTCCTTCTTGCTGATTGGTTCTCCTTTCTGGTTTCCTCTGCTGTTCTCTCTGCTGCCTCCTGCCTGCGGTATGACGGTACTGCAGGTAGCCAATCAGAGCGCAGTGAGTCAGGAGCAGGTGGACAGCATCCTGCAGGAGAACGATGCTCTGAGGACAAACCTAGCTGCTCTAGAACAGGTAACAAACCTGGGAGAACCTCACCCAGAGAGGTGGTACTAAACCTCTGTTCTGTGCACTACCGTCCATGCATAAACCAGGTAAAACACCTGGAGAACATCACATAGAACCATCACCATCCCTTCATCTCTGAGGACTTACCTAGCTGCAGTAGAACATGAAGCCAACCAGAAGAACATCACTAGAACTAAGTAATCTCTGAGGACTGAACCTCGTTGGTTTAGGAAAAGGAATAAAAAACGGGTTCTGTGACTAAACTAACCAGAACATTGAACCTTTAATTTACCCAAACCTGCAGCAATGTTCAGTTCTAACTTGAAAACTGTGTGCTGTGGACTAACGTAGCCCCCACAAAATAGGTAAAATAGCCGGACAACATTACGTACACCACAATAGTGTTCTGAGTGTTCTAGATCAGTTCCTGCAGAACAGGTTGTCAAGGTCTTTGCTGTTTAAGCATAAACAGAGTCACGTTCCACACTGGATCCGGTTCAAGACAGTGGGTTTATTAAATAATCCTGCAGCATTCCTCTGACAACTAATGTAAATGTTCTTCATGAACCTTTTAGAACATGTTCTGAAATTAAAATCCTACACCGATCTTCTAAAGACAAATATCATGGAGTTAAGAAATATAATTGAGAACTTCGGTCCCAGAATAATGTGTCAGGAGCTGATTTTATACTTGGAGAACCCAAAAGAATGGTTCTAGAGGTCTTGTGAAGAATAATTTATAGCTTGGCCTTACAACAGCCTTGTTAAATCTAACATCCCCATAACGGGTTGCTCACATTTACAGTTTTAGAACTCTGACCTTAGAACCTTTCAGGCAACTTTAGGGCTGGTACTGCCACCTAAAGGAACCATGAGCAAATAACACATCATACCTAGAACGTCAAAAAACAGTTTTACAAGTACTACTCTTTCAGTGGAAGAATAGAAACCGTATCTAGAATCAGTTTTATGTTTAAGGTTCTCGTTGCCCATCACGTCTGGTTTTTACGGCAGTTTAAATGTGACTCCAGAGATTTATCTAGAACTCAGTGTGGAACGATAACCACTCTTTCAGGAGAACGGTGCTCTTGGGGATGATCTGTGTGCACTTGAGCAGGTAATTATATCTCAATAGAACCCTCCTGTAGAACCTTAACCGAAAGATAGATCCTAAGAACCAACAGAGTTCCCCCAGAACTGGGGGAACTCTATTGGTTCTAGTAGAAAGCTTGACATTTAAAAAAAACATAACATGTATCATGACCTGCCCAGAACCCAAACCTACAATACTGCTGTAGTTCTACTTAGAGTACCAGCAGCAGAACCCTTTATGATGCCTGGAACTGAGTAGCTGGACTGAAGAACCAATAATAACCTGAACCGACATGTTCCCTTCGAACCCGACACAGTGACCCGTTCCTTTCAGTAACCACACCACCTGAGGAGCTGTAGATTCTACTAGTAACCTAATTAGAACCTAAATGCAAACATGTATATTTACAGAACAGGAAGTTTAGAACCCTGCTATTCCAGTACCAGTCAGTAAATAAATTATCTTAACTCAGCCTCCATCAGCAACGGTAGATGGAACGTAGATCATAGAACCGTTCTGTGTGCTGCTTCCCAATGCTTTAATAAGTTCTTCTAGACACAGCGCTGAAAACCTGTGTTTTATTTATGGTAATAGCTAGTTTTAATATCACTGTGAACACATATTACAGGAGAACCATGCTCTGAGGACCGAAGTGTATGCATTAGAACAGGTAACTGTATGTTAGAACCCTTATCTAGAACCCTAACGTCACTGATCGTTTTACCTTATCTAGTTCCCCAGAGGTTTATTGGTTCAAGGACTGAGCTTGACACCTTTAAAAAATCACATGTAGAACTTCCCTAGAACCCCAACTCAGCCTGCTAGTCTGAGTTTAAGATACAGAACATTGTCTGGAACACAGCTGTTGTCAGAACTCTGAACTGCACGGTTAGTTTTAAGCTGAATGTTGGACCAGAATACTGACCGAGAACTAGAATGCTGACCTAGAACGTGCCACAGTTTCCAGATCCTTAACCCCAACACCTGAAGAGCCATAGAGTCGACTAGAACCCTAACTAGAACATAACTGCTTGAAATATATGATTTAATTTAGGAGCTCGGTTTAGATCTAGTCTTTATTCTTTAAAAGAAATCATAGAGGTGAAGTTCTTAACTTTCTGTCTAGAACATTCTAGACAGATTAGCTTCTCCTAGAGGCGGTACCTAGAACCTGTTGTCTGTCTATTCTAATGGCCTCCCTTAATGACTGTGGAACACATATTTCAGGAGTACAACGCTCTGAGGACTCACCTGTGCGCTCTTGAACAGGTAATTGTTTCTTGACTAAGAACCTTTAAAGTAGCTTGATGCTCAGAGCCTAATTTAGTTTCCTAGAACCTCCTCTAGAACCCTTTAATTCTGTTTGGAAATTAGCACAAAGCTTGGTGCCCTAAAAATAACAGGTAGAACCCAAGTAGAACCCTACGTTAGTCTAATGTGTGCTCACAGGAAGAACCCCGAGCCAGAAACCTGATCAAGAACCCCAAGTAGTGTTGAGATCCTTAAAGAACAACTTTAGAAAGGCTTGAATAACCTTGATTTAACCGTCAGTGGAGAACTCAGAGTTTGAGAGTTTGCATTCCAGGAGACTTTAATAGTTCTGACTAGAACTCTCTCAGAGGATGGCTCTCTGTTGTTAACTGCAAAACTGTTCCTAAACAATCCATAGAACCCAAGTTTCTTCATAGTGAAGGAACCTCAGTAGATTGGAGGGACTTACCAGGCTTTAGACTCAACCAGAACGTATTACTCAGATCTGTTTAATTGCTGGATTTCATTTTTTATGACAACAGAATCACCAGACTCATCTTTCAGCAGCAGCTCTGATATCTGAGGTTCTCCAGTAAATCTGAACCTCTATCGTGTTTGTTTTCTCTGTGGAACCTCGACAACAGATTGAGAACGCGGTGGATAATATCTGATACCAGCAGTAAATATGAGATCACGTTCCACTTCGGTCCTGATTTAATTTCTCTGCTGTTGTCAGGAAAAACTGTAAGATTACAAACATTTTTAGAGTGTAGGTTAGGTTTGTTTTTAAAAAGTAGTCATAAGGATCAGCTGCCATGATACATGATCTGTGTGGTTGTTTTAACCTATAGGAGCTGATTTTATGAACTTTATTAGTTAATTAATCACATCTTCAGTCAGATATTTCCTCCAGTCTTCATTCTGGTGCTTCCTGTTTCATCATCTGCTGTCCTTCATCGTTTCCCTCCTCATGATCCATCAGATTCTTATAGAAGCTCCTCATGATCCATCAGATTCTTATAGAAGCTCCTCATGATCCATCAGATTCTTATAGAAGCTCCTCATGATCCATCAGATTCTTATAGAAGCTCCTCATGATCCATCAGATTCCTGTAGAAGCTAGAAGGTGACTGACGTGTGAATGTGTGCAGATCCAGACGGTGAAGACTCAGGAGATGAATCTGTTGAGGGAACAGCAGGAAGCTCTGACGGCCGAACTGCAGCAGAGACGAACCGAACAGGAAAACCTGTTGGCTCAGAGGGACGACCTGGACTCTCAGCTGCAGGTACCCGAGTTAACGGAAGATTTATCCAGAAATAAACTACAGAACCTGAGACAGTCACCACCAGACCTCGTCAGGGTCAGAGGAGTCTTCATCTACAAGAACTTTAGTGTCTTTGATCCAGAAAAACCAAGATAGAAGATAATAATCAGTGATCTTTACAGTTGTCGGTAGGTCTACTCTAGAACTTTCTACAGGGGATGTTCTCCTTTCCTGCTTCCAGTCTTTACATTTACTTTCTTGCTTGAGGAAAAACACACCTGAGTTCTGGTAATAGTCGATGTTTTGAATTATTTTGGGCAATTTTTGTCAGATTTTTGTCATTTTAGCAATTACTGAGTAATTTTGAATCGTTTTTGTTTAACTTTGAATACTTTTGCCTTTTAAACCATTTTATTTTTGAGTAATTTTGTAATTTGTGATACATTTTTAAAAAATAATTTTGTTATCTTGGATAATTTTTATGTAATATTGGACAACTTTAGTGTAATTCTGCACACTTTCTGAATCATTTTCAAGACATACTAAGTAATATCTGCAACTTTTCCATCAGTTTTAACAATTTTTGAGCAATTTTGGAAAAGTCTTGCGTAATTTGGAGCAATATTGTAGTTTTGTCCTGTCATTTTGAACATCCAGTTTTGGTTTGGTGTGTTTTTGGAAAGGCTTCAAGGGAATCTGGATACGTTTGAGGTATTTTTAACAATTTGGATAAGTTCCCATTCATTTTGGACACTTTTTTAGTCATTTTCAATAGTTAATTTTAGTTTAATTTTGAGTCATATTGACACAGTGAATCTTTATGGTCCATTTTATGAGTCATTTTTGACCAGTTTTCAAGTTTTGAGTCATCGTGGAAAAATTTCTAGGTGTTAAAACTAGGCACCTGGATGTATGAAAAACTGATCTGGTGTCAGTTTTTATCAGAACTCAGATGTGTTTTTCCTCCTAAATGTCATGGTTCTATCTGCTGGACTGATGAAATTCATTAAGAAGTGATAAATCTGGACCCATCTCTATGGACTTCAAGGACCTGGAATGTTCTAAGTGAGACTAAACTTAAAGACTGGAAGCAGGAAAGTAGAACGTCCCCTGGAGAAAGTTCTAGAGTAAATCTACCGACAACTGGAGAAAGTTCTACACTAGACCTCCCGACAACTGGAGAAAGTTCTAGAGTAGACCTACCGACAACTGGAGAAAGTTCTAGAGTAGACCTACTGACAACTGGAGAAAGTTCTAGAGTAGACCTACCGACAACTGGAGAAAGTTCTAGAGTAGATCTACCGACAACTGGATAAAGTTCTAGAGTAGACCTACCGACAACTGGAGAAAGTTCTAGAGTAGACCTACCGACAACTGTCCAGTTGTCAGTAGGTCTACTCTAGAACTTTCTCCAGGGGACGTTCTCCTCTATGGACTTGAAGGACCTGGATCCGAGATAGTTTTTGTTCTTTTTGAGGTGATTTTGTGGTAATTTTGGCCGTTTTTATAGTTATTTTGCTTGTTTTTTTAGCCAAATTTGAGTTTTTGTCGCAATTTCACCTGTTTTGAGGTAGTTTTGGTCCTTTTTGTGGTAAAAATTTGGCCGTTTCTGTGGTGATTTTCCATGTTTTT
Source organism: Amphiprion clarkii (assembly GCA_027123335.1). NCBI lineage: Eukaryota > Metazoa > Chordata > Actinopteri > Pomacentridae > Amphiprion > Amphiprion clarkii. The sequence continues at coordinate 36,944,499 of CM049574.1, forward strand.
GCTGGCATATTTGAATGTTTCAGAGTCATTTTGGCTCTTTTTGGGGGGTAATTATGCAAGTTTTTTGTTCCAGATACAAATTTTTGCCACAATTTCACCTGTTTTGTGGTGATTTTGAGCATTTTTCCTGTCATATTTGAATCTTTTAGGGTAGTTTTGGCTCTTTTGGGGGTGATTTTGTATCTTTTTGTTGTAATTTTGGCCCTTTTTTGATGATTTGATCACTTTGTGGTAATTTTCCAGCTTTTTTTAGTCATTTTAGTTGTAGTTTTTCCCAGAATAAATAAATATTATCAGGTTATTATTGATTCAGGTCACATCACAGAACAAACTCTGTGAATGTCTGTTCTCATGAGTCTAACCTGGTTCATGGTTCTCCATCAGGAGTCGAGTTTCGCCAACAGGAAGTTGTTGGAGCAGCTGACAGAAGAAGGTCAGGAGAAGGAGAAGCTGCTGAGGGAGCTGGATGAGGCCAAGAAGGTAAACAACAACAACAAACAACAACACAGGTCTAAACAACCACACAGACTAACTGGTGATTGTGTGGCAGACGGCGGAGAAGAGGAAGTCGATGCTGGACGACATGGCCATCCAGCTGAACCAGGAGAAGTCTGACCACAAGGAGGCGCTGTCAGACCTCAAACTGCAGCACGAGAAGGAGGTGAGACAGGAACTACTGCTGCTTCTGCTTCTTCCTCTTCTAGTGTTTTTGTAGATTAAAGATCAGATCAGATGGAGCTTTTTTTTAATCCTGAAGAAACTCTCGTGAAAATGACAATAACAATACTAAATGCAGTGACAGATGGAACAGTTATAAAATGGAAATATGATTATAGTCGATTAAAAGTAGAATAAAAAACAATAGTAGTCAGTGATTCTACTCTGATATTCTACATTATGAAATCATTTCTGATCCCATTGTTTTTTTTTCTTGCTGAATTTTTTTTTTATTATTTTCATCAGCTTTTTAGTTTTTTTATTTTCTGATTTAAAGGTTTTCAAAACACAAGTTTCATTAAGTTTTGTGAAAAAAGTCTCAATAATTTCATTGTTTTGGTTTATGTCTCCTGTCCTTGTCTCCTCTCCTTACATCCTTTCCTCATCTCCTCATCTCCTCTCCTTACCTCCTTGTCTCCTCTCCGCCTCTTCTTACTTCCTCTTCTCATCTCCTTACCTCCTCTCCTTACCTCCTTGTCTCCTCTCCTTACCTCCTCCATTTACCTCTTTGTCTCCTCTCCTTACTTCCTCTCCTTACCTCCTTGTCTCCTCTCCTCAGGTCCTGGGGGTCAGGGCTCGCTATGAGAAGGAGCTTCGAGGTCTCCATGAGGACAAGAATCGATCTGAGGAGGAAATCAGACAACAGCTCCGAGATGAGAAGGTGAGGAGGAGTTTATATGTTTGTTTGTTTACATTTGTATTTGTTTATTTACATGTTTGTTTACATGTTTGTTTGTTTATTGACATGTTTACTTGGTTGTAGGCCCGGTCCAAGGAGCTGGAGTCTCTGCAGCCTCAGCTGGAGGAGCTTCAGGCTCAGGTTCAGTCCATGGAGGGAACCAAAGGCTGGTTTGAGAGACGACTGAAGGAGGCAGAGGTTAGTTACCGTCTGTAAACAACTAACCACCAGTACTGACTGGTTAGTTACCATTAGTTACCGTCTGTAAACAACTAACCACCAGGACTGACTGCTGAGTTACCGTTAGTTACCGTCTGTAAACAGCTAACCACCAGGACTGACTGGTTAGTTACCGTTAGTTACCGTCTGTAAACAGCTAACCACCAGGACAGACTGGTTAGTTACCGTTAGTTACCGTCTGTAAACAGCTAACCACCAGGACTGACTGGTTAGTTACCGTTAGTTACCGTCTGTAAACAACTAACCACCAGTACTGACTGGTTAGTTACCGTTAGTTACGTCTGTAAACAGCTAACCACCAGGACAGACTGGTTAGTTACCGTTAGTTACCGTCTGTAAACAACTAACCACCAGTACTGACTGGTTAGTTACCGTTAGTTACCGTCTGTAAACAACTAACCACCAGTACTGACTGGTTAGTTACCGTTAGTTACCTTCTGTAAACAGCTAACCACCAGTACTGACTGGTTAGTTACCGTTAGTTACGTCTGTAAACAGCTAACCACCAGGACAGACTGGTTAGTTACCGTTAGTTACCTTCTGTAAACAACTAACCACCAGTACTGACTGGTTAGTTACCGTTAGTTACCGTCTGTAAACAACTAACCACCAGTACTGACTGGTTAGTTACCGTTAGTTACGTCTGTAAACAGCTAACCACCAGGACAGACTGGTTAGTTACCGTTAGTTACCGTCTGTAAACAACTAACCACCAGTACTGACTGGTTAGTTACCGTTAGTTACCGTCTGTAAACAACTAACCACCAGTACTGACTGGTTAGTTACCGTTAGTTACCTTCTGTAAACAGCTAACCACCAGTACTGACTGGTTAGTTACCGTTAGTTACGTCTGTAAACAACTAACCACCAGTACTGACTGGTTAGTTACCGTTAGTTACCGTCTGTAAACAGCTAACCACCAGGACTGACTGGTTAGTTACCGTTAGTTACCGTCTGTAAACAGCTAACCACCAGGACAGACTGGTTAGTTACCGTTAGTTACCGTCTGTAAACAACTAACCACCAGTACTGACTGGTTAGTTACCGTTAGTTACCGTCTATAAACAGCTAACCACCAGGACTGACTGGTTAGTTACCGTTAGTTACCGTCTGTAAACAGCTAACCACCAGGACGGACTGGTTAGTTACCGTTAGTTACCGTCTGTAAACAGCTAACCACCAGAACGGACGGGTTAGTTACTGTCTGTAAAGTCTGTCAGCTTCAGAAACTGAAGCTGTTGACCTGCTGGTTTGTTATGTGATCAGGAGAACATCGAGCAGAACTCTCTGCAGCATCAGGAGGAGGTGAAACGTCTGCAGAAGGAGCACGGTGTCCAGCTGCAGGTACCCAGCTTCAGATTTAACCAGCTTCACATCTCAGAAAAAGCCTTCTGTGGGGAGTTAAAGTCTCAGAAACAAACAGTCGACTCTCTGATGACAATAATACCTGTAGTGGCTAATGTTAGCCTGTTAAGGCTAATGTAGTGGCTATTGTTTTATTCTTTAGGCTAACTTAGTGACAAATATTTTATTCTTTAGTCTAATATAGTGGCTAATAGTTTACTCTTTAGGCTAATATAGTGGCTAATAGTTTACTCTTTAGGCTAATATAGTGGCTAATAGTTTACTCTTTAGGCTAATATAGTGGCTAATATTTTACTCTTTAGGCTAATATAGTGGCTAATATTTTACTCTTTAGGCTAACGTTGTGGCTAATAGTTTACTCTTTAGGCTAATATAGTGGCTAATAGTTTACTCTTTAGGCTAATATAGTGGCTAATAGTTTACTCTTTAGGCTAGCCTAGTGGCTAATGTTTTCTTGTTTTATGGCTCTCATCCAGGTTGTTTTGTCCTCATTAGATCCTTGTGTTGCTTCTACTTTCAGATGTCCATGTCTTTGGATAAAAGCTAAATTAAAGTGTAGAATAAATACACTGGTGGATTTTCTATAGTAAATAAATACATATATGTAGTATACATGTACAGGGCTGATCAGTCTGTAGTAGAACAGGGAAACCTCCTTTAATCAGAGCAGACAGAATCTGTCAACACTAACCTCATTACCATGTGGTGCTCTGTGTGTTCCCAGCATGCACTGGGGCCCAGAAACCATCATTTAATGTGATCTGCAGAGTCCTGGTTTCTGTCTGCATTGAGCTGCTGTGTGAGATAAATACTGACGTTGGTTTCCACGGAGCTCATGTGATTCCAGATTCTCTCTCTCAATAAATCAGGTTCAGGTTCTGTTGATACTCAGCAGGTTTGGAAGGAACTCATGATGACCCAGATCAGAACCTGGAGACAGCCTGAGAGGGTGATGTTAGCGGTACAGCAGATCAGCTGGTTCATTTCACCTCACTGTAGTTTCCTTTTTCTTCACTGTAGTTTATTATAACTCACTTTAGTTTCATTATAACTCACTGTAGTTTAGTTTTACCTCACTGTAGTTTCCTTTTTCTTCACTGTAGTTTATTATAACTCACTTTAGTTTCATTATAACTCACTGTAGTTTAGTTTTACCTCACTGTAGTTTACTTTTTCTTCACTGATGATTGATTGGTTGTTTCTGGTGATTGATTGGTTGTTTCTGGTGATTGATTAGTTGTTTCAGTATCAGTGTAAATACTTATAGATACCTACAGTGTGTGCAGGCGCGTGTTGTCAGAATTGGAGGTTTCTAATTAAAGCATCTCCATGGTAACCGGGGAGGTGAGGTCGTGTTAACAGCAGATCAGAACGGAGGAGGCTCGTGTGACAGTAAAGGATGAGTTCCTGTGTGTTCAATAACCAATAATCACCATAGAGACGGGAGTCCTCCCAGCCAATCAGAGGGCAGGACTCTTCAGGGAGCGTTTCCTCGGAGACTCTGATGATTACTGAGAGTTTTATCTTAATAGGAAAAGTTAATTAAGGATGGAGGGGTCTAATTAGTGGGCAGGACGCAGGTACAGTTCAGAGTAATCAGACTGGAGAATGATTTCAAGAAATAAAACAGCACAATGTGTTTTTACATCCCTGGATGAGTCTGTTTGTCCTGAATGTGCATCAGTTTGTGTTGATTTAGTGTCTCTTTGTGTTTGGTTCTGTCTCTCTGTGTTCATTTTGTGTCTCTTTTAGCCAGTTTCATGTCTTTCTGGTCATTTTGTGTGTTTTTGGTCATTTTGCATTCAATTTTAGTTACTTTTACATCTTTTTTTCTGGTATTTTTATGCGTCTTTTTAATTGTTTTGTTTCAGTTTGTTTTCATTTTGCTTCAGTTTCAATCTGTTTCTTGTCATTTTTGTGTCTTTGCTGTCCCTTTTTTCTTCATTTTTTGTTGGTTTGTTTGTCTTTTTCCCATTTTGTATTTAGTAGCCGTTTCATGTGTCTGTTTGCATTAAATCTGCATCAGTTTGTGTTTATTTTGTCTCTTTCTGTTTGGTTCTGTGGTCAGTTTGCATCTCTTTATAGTGTTTTTGTGTATCTTTGCATGTTTTGTGCTTCTTGGTCTTTGTTTTGACACATTTTTCGTGTCTTTGTGGTTGTTTTACGTGTTTTTTTATAAATTTTTCTTCTCTGTAGTTTAATTTTTCTTCATCCATCCATCCATTATCCATCCATCCATCCATCCATCCATCCATCCATCCATCCATCCATTATCTATGCACCGCTTAATCCTCACTAGGGTCGCGGGGGGGGGTGGAGCCTATCCCAGCTGACTCGGGCGAAGGCAGGGGACACCCTAGACAGGTCGCCAGTCTGTCGCAGGGCTACATACAAGGACACACAATCACTCACACACTCACACCTACGGGCAATTTAGAATAGTCAATTAATCTCAGCATGTTTTTGGACTGTGGGAGGAAGCCGGAGAACCCGGAGAAAACCCACGCATGCACAGGGAGAACATGCAAACTCCATGCAGAAAGATCCTGGGAAAGCTGGGACGCGAACCAGGGATCTTCTAGCTGCAAGGCGAAAGTGCTAACCACTACGCCACTGTGCAGCCCTAATTTTTCTTCACTATAGTTTAATTTTTCTTGACTGTAGTTTCATTTTTCTTCACTGTAGTTTCATTTTTCTTCACTGTAGTTTCATTTTTCACTATAGTTTCATTTTTCTTTACTATAGTTTAATTTTTCTTCACTATAGTTTAATTTTTCTTTACTATAGTTTAATTTTTCTTCACTGTAGTTTCATTTTTCTTTACTGTAGTTTCATTTTTCACTATAGTTTAATTTTTCTTCACTGTAGTTTAATTTTTCTTTACTGTAGTTTTATTTTTCTTTACTGTAGTTTCATTTTTCTTCACTGTAGTTTTATTTTTCTTCACTGTAGTTTCATTTCAGTCAGTAAAACTTCTCCAGGTGGGTTAATTTAATGGTTCTCTGACTCTCAGAAGCCGTTTCTCGTCTTTGTTTCGCTGTAATCGGTTGTGAGTTCCTCAGAATTGAAGCCCGGAGCTGTTTGTGTGTTGCTGATTGAGGTGTGCGACATTACAGGGAATTAAGCGACTCCTGCAGAATTACAAGCTTTTTTCTGTCTCTGTCAGCCGCTGCTGCTTTTAATGTCGATTTCAGTCAAATTAATTAGCGGCAGGAGATTAGAGGGGAATTAAAAGCAGGTCGTCTTCCTGCATTAATCCCTCGGTCAGCTGAATTAGGAGCAACGGGGCATCGCTGGAGGAGAAGTTTGAAGTCTGGTTGTGTCTCTGCAGGAGAAGCAGGAGGAGATGGAGGGACTGAAGCAGCAGCTGGTGGAGGTGGAGAAGCAGAAGGACGAACACGTGGACGCCATCGGGAAACTCAAACAGGTAACAGCTGAAGGTGGAGGTCAGAAGCTCCAGGTGATGGTTCGGTTTCTGGGCTGGTTTTGATCCTCGGTCCTCTCAGGTGACTCTGAAACGGCAGATAAAAGCCGACTTTGAGGCTTTGCTTTCTAACCTTTAGGCGTCTCTGGCTTTGAACACAGCAGCCGTGGACCTTTAGAACGCTCCAGAACGCTCTCTGATCTCTGTCTGCTTCAAATCTCACATTAGAGTCTTTATTGTCGAGCTCTTTGTGATGTCGACTGTTCAGGAGTGTGTTACTGTAGAAGGTGTTGCTGCCACAAGAATAAAAAATAGTTGATCAGTTTCCACTTTAGACAAACTCTGCAAGTTAAGACATTTATCACATTATTATGGAATATTGAGTGACATAGATAAAAACAATGAACATAAAGAGACAAAAAAGAACCACAAAGAGATGCAAAACAACCACAAAGAGACAGATAATGGCCACAGAGACACAAAAATGATGTAAAACAACTACTAAGATATGCAAAACGATCAGAAAAAGACAAAAAATGACCACAATGAGATGAATAATGACCAATAAAAAGCAGCTAAAACCTGTCATCTGTGATCCACTGTGGGTCTGGTGTCTGAATAATTCCTGGAATGGTGGACCAGTTAGAGGACCAGTTGGTGGACCAGTTGGTGGACCAGTTGGTGGACCAGTTAGAGGACCAGTTGGTGGACCAGTTAGAGGACCAGTTGGTGGACCAGTTAGAGGACCAGTTGGTGGACCAGTTGCTGCTCCATGAAGATCCTCAGAATCAGTCCCACATGAGAACTGAGAGGAATCAACTGAATGTGTGTTTATTACAGGAGATCAAAGACACTGTGGACGGACAGAGGATCCTGGAGAAGAAGGGGAGTGCAGCGGTGAGTTTACCTGTCTGTCTGTCATTAACTTGTCTGTCTGTCTGTCCGTCTGTCATTAACCTGTCTGTCTGTTATTTACCTGTCTGTCATTAACTTGTCTGTCTGTCTGTCTGTCTGTCATTAACCTGTCTGTCTGTCTGATGGAGGAGAATGTGAAGATGAGAGGAAGTTTCTTTGCAGAGCAATTTGAGAGCAGCCTTGCATGGAAAATAATAATTAGAAAGTAAATCTGTCTGTGTGGTTGTGTGTCTGTTTGTGTAATTGTGTGTGTTTGTGTGCAGCTGAAGGACTTGAAGCGGCAGCTGCAGCTGGAGAGGAAGCGAGCTGATAAACTGCAGGAGAGACTCCAGGAGATTCTGACCAACAGCAAGACCAGGACAGGTAAACACACCTGAGACTGTGATGTAGAAACATACTGACCAATGAGGGAGAAGAAACAGAAACAGCAGGAAGGAGACACAAAATGACAAAAACGAGACACAAAACGACAAAAACGAGGCGCAAAACGACAAAAACGAGACACAAAACGACAAAAACGAGACACACGATGAGAAAAATGGGACTTCTGAGGCAGTTAATGACCTGAAATGTTCCACCTTTTAGCCGTAGGAGCTTCAGGAGAAACCGACTGGACTTCTCTGGAAGATGTTTCAAGAAACGTATTTGGTTTCTCCTGAAGCTCCTACGATCACCAGGACCTGGATGAGTTTAGCAGCAACAGGCACCATGACAGAGACTTCTGAGGAGGTTAATGACCTCCAACCAGAACTCAGGTGTTTCAGACAAGCCACAATCTAACAGGAGTTCTTATTGCCGAGTCGTTGCAGGAACCGAGTTCGTCCCAGAAGTTGTGTTAAGACAAGTTCTACCAGCATGTGTTTGCTGTACTTCACTAAAATTAAAAATCACTTGATTATTGGTGGTTTAATATTTGCATCCTTAGTTCAGTGGCGTGGATCTGGTGGTTCCTGAAACCCTCCACCTGGACGTTTATACAACTTCTACCAGAAAACAGCTGTTCTGATGCTACAGCTGCAGGTTATTGATCAGAACCTGAAGTGAAACTCACACTGAGGATTTAAATCTGCTAAATGGACGATGCTCCTGTAAATGGTCCTCAAGGAAGGGTGTGTGTGTGTGTGTGTGTGTGTGTGTTCAGAGAGTGTGTGTGATGGTAACGTGACCGATGGAACCTTCTGCTGAATATTTAATGCAGCGTTCTGGTTGGACACACTGGCGTCTGCTGCACACACACACACACACGCACCCACACACACACCCACACACACACACACACCTACAGAACTTCTTTTTTTCTGCATCAAACTTTTCTTTTGTCCTTTGATGTTTGTGTTTTACTGCATATCTTTGTATTTCTGAGACCCATTTTCTACAGTTTTTTACATACACACTGAACACACATACGCAAATAAAACACACACACTGAACACACACACTGAGTGCAGCGCAGGGCCGTCCTCAGCTTCATTCATAATCTATGAGCTGCTGAATGTTTAAAAGCTCTTCAGCACAAACCTGAGAATCAGACATTTTAAAGTAGCCTACTTATGCTGCTGCACCTGCCTTAAAGGGACGGCCGGGTTCTTAAAGGGACAGTCTGCTGCCTTAAAGGGACGGTCGGGTTCTTAAAGGGACGGGACGGGTTCTTAAAGGGACGACAAGGTTCTCAAAGGGACTGGCCGGGTTTTTAAAGGGAGGACATAGTTCTTAAAGGGACAGCCAGGTTCGTAAAGGGACAGTCTGCTGCCTTAAAGGGACGGACATGAACCCTACAATCATAGGGAAACTAGCCAAACATGAACAAATTTAATTTTGATTTATTTAATGCCATAAACTAAGTGCTGTAGCCACTATTCACAGCAGTGTGTGTGTTTGCTAGCCGCTAATGTTAGCTTACTAACCTGGGAGCTGCTATTCTGCTGCTATATCCTTCCATGCTTCATCCTTTTTTGTCCGGTTGTAGTTTGAGCTGGAGGATGCGTCTAAAAGGCTTCTGCTGCAACAACTCTACTATGCTGTCTTCTTTGTTTAAATCCCACAGACTTATTTTGATGCGTTTTGTCTCCATAAATCATCTATTTGGGTTTAGCTCCAGTGTGGCGCTGATCAGTACGTCATTTCATCCCTCATTTCTATTGGTTAGTTAGTTGTCGTAGGTCCAGCATCATCACACTGTGAGACAGTCAGAATTTTATGGCAGCTTGTCTATGGTCGCCATGACAACGGCCGTCCTTGAACCTGTCTCACAGTGTGACATAGGGCCACCGATTTAGAGCCAAGACCAAAGAGATCACCACCATTCTGTCATAGTTGTTATCTTTGGTCTGGGACGGCTGAAAATCACTCAGTGTGTAGAAGTCTTTAAAGGGACGGTGTTATTTCTTAAAGGGGCTGTATGATTTTATTAAATGGGCAGCGTGTGATACTGGAACACTAACTAATCTGTGGTTGTGGTTCTGGTCCAGGTCTGGAGGAGCTGGTTCTGTCAGAGATCAACAGTCCCAGTCGGACCCAGCAGACCGGAGACTCGTCGTCTGTCTCGTCCTTCTCCTACAGAGACATGATGAAGGAGACTCAGCCGACCAATCAGAACAAGGTGGGCGGAGCATCAGTGAATGATGCAGTTTAGACCACTCAGTATTTGAATGTTTTATTTTTTTATTTGAGCAAACGTTTAATTTAATCTGCTACATTAATAATAATTAACAGACTAATGTATTAATCGCTCTGTGTTGTTGACGTCTGTTGCCACGGTGATGTACTGACATCCCATCATCCTGGTTTCTCTGCTTCTGTTTGAGGTTCCTGCTGCTGAATTTAACGTTCTATTGATAGAAACTCTGTAAATAGAGCTGACAGGTTCCTCTTTGTGTCGTGACGCCGCTGAGGTCAGTTTACTGCCGTCGTCATGGCAACGGCATCACATGACGACGGCCACCGTGACGGCTGACGATGAAACGGCCTCGTGGCTTCAGATGTTCTCAGCTTCTAAGACTGAACAGGAAGCTAGAAACCAGACAATGGAGGTGTATTGGTAGAAGGAAGACTTAGCATCAAAATTATCAAACGTTTTTATTCAGAACATCTTTGTTTTTATTTCTGTTTGATCAGTTTTAAAAGTTCAGTTCCAGCTGAATTTGACAGTTTTACGATTGGTTCTTCTGTTGACACCAAACTTTATAAGAAATCAAAAATATATTAAGTATGTGAAGTAATGTTAGCGTTAGTAATGTCAGCCTTAGCAATGTTAGCAATGGTAATGTTAGCACTACTAATGTTACCTTTAGCAATGTTAGTATTATTAACCTTAGCATTAGTAACATTAGCCCTACTAACATTAGCATTAGTAATGGTAGCACTAGTAATGTTAGCATTAACATTAGCATTAGTAGCGTTACTAGTACAAACTCATATTAGCATTAGAAATGTTAGCATTAGTAACATTGGCACTAGTAACATTTGAATTTGTAACATTAGCATTAGTAATGTTAGCATTAGCAACGTTAGCATTAGTAGCATTGGCACTAGTAACATTAGTATTAGTAATATTAGTATTAGTAATGTTAGCATTAGTAACATTAGCATTAGTAATGTTAGCATTAGTAACATTGGCACTAGTAACATTTGAATTTGTAACATTAGTATTAGTAATGTTAGTATTACTAGCGTTAGCATTAGTAATGTTAGCATTAGCAATGTTAGCATTAGTAACATTGGCACTAGTAACATTAGCATTAGTAACATTAGTATTAGCAATGTTGGCATTAGTAGCATTAGTATTAGTAAGGTTAGCATTAGTAATGTTAGCATTAGTAGCGTTACTAGTAAAAACTAGTAACATTAGCACTAGCGATGTTAGAATCAGTAACATTAGCATTAGCAATGTTAGAATTAGCAACATTAGCACTAGTAACATTAGAATTAGTAACATTAGCACTAGCACTAGCACATCTCTAAGAACTAAAGCAATAATCAATAATCAGTTGTTGAAAGAAGTCATTAAATGTGAATATTTTTATTTTATTTTTTCCTCTTCTTTGACAGTAAATTTAACATCTTTAGACAAATCAAGACATACATCATCTTGGTCTTCAGGAAACATTGATCCACATTTTTAACCAGTTTAGAAACCGAACATTTAACTGAGAAGCTGATCAACTAATTAACCCACAGAGGAAATAATTAGTATTAATGCAGCCCAGTCTGATGGATCCAAAGCAGGTCATTGAAATAAACTTAATTCACTTTTATTATTTTAAATTTTTGCAACAAATACAGGAACTTTTCAGTTTCCACTGACTATGTTAAGACACAGGAACACAAACAAACAGCACTAACTGGACCTAACTCCATTTAAAACCTGTCCAGAATGACTCATAAAATGTCCAACATTAAGTCAGAACTGTCCAAAATGACGAAGACAGTGTCCAGATGACTCAAACTGAATCTAGAATGACCTGAAAATAGTCCAGTGAGTTTAAAATGGTCCAGAGTTGCTCTAAATGTCCTAAAACTTGCCCAGAATGTGTGGAACCTGGTCTGGAATGACTCTGAACCCTCTGAGATGTTTCCACCTGAAGCTCTGATCTCTGCTTCTGTCTCCAGTCTGGAGGAGGAAGTCCTCAGTCCCAGCGTCCGGCCGAGCTGTCCGATGACGAGGTCGGAGAGCTGTTCCAGCGCCTGGCGGAGGTCCAGCAGGAGAAGTGGATGCTGGAGGAGAAGGTGAGCGTCCATCCGTCACCGTGGTGACCACGTCCCAGCAGACGTCGGCTGTTTTAACGCTAAGACGTTTATTTATAGAAGCATTATTAACGTCCTGCTCTGTTCACCCCAAGACATTCACAGATCTGCTCCTCAGGCTTCATGGAACAACCAGTTCTAGTTTGTGCTCTTTTTAAAGTTCCTTAAGACCTTAAAGACGAGATCTTTGGTCTGATTTTTATCCTTCTGTTCAGGTGAAACATCTGGAGGTGAGCTGCTCATCCATGGCTGAAGACATCTGCAGGAAGAGCGCCATCATAGAGACCTATGTGATGGACAGCCGCATCGGTGAGGAAACATCTACACCCTGAACATCTGGGGTTAAAACCTGCTGAGACAAAAACCTACAACTTTCAACAACACGTTCAGTTCATCTGCAGGACTTAATCCCAGAAGATACACCAGAACCACCAGATTAGAGCTCCACTTTCACAGTTCAGACTGTAGGAACCTTCATGTTGGTCTCCATCAGTCTGAACGTTCTTCTTCGTAAATACTTCAACTCTGTCAGGTTCCTCAGGGTTCCTGAGTCTACAGAATTTCTCTGGTTCTCAGCTGGATCGAGGTCTGGACTCTGACTCCTCCAGAACTTCCACCTCGATGTCTTCAAACCATCTCTGAGGATCTTTGTCCGTTTGCTTCGACTCATCGTCTGGATGGAAACTGATCTTCTCCAAGTCTCATCATCAGGTTGTCCTCCAGGATTTCATTTACTCTCTACCTTTACAAGCCTTCCAGGACCTGCTGCTGAGGAACATCATGATGCTGCCACCACCATGCTTCACGGTGGGGATGGTATGTTTGTGATGATGTTCAGTGTTTGGTGTCCATCAAACATATCATCTAGTCTGATGGTCACAAAGCTCCATCCTGGTCTCCTCAGACCAAACAACCTTCTTCCAGGTGTCTTCAGAGTCTCCACATGTCTTCTGGTGAACTCTAGTCCAGATTTAATTGGAGCTTTTTCCATCAGAGTCTTTCTCTTTGTCTCCATGAAGCTTTGACTGGTGAAGAACAAACAACAGTTGTTGGATGAACAGTCTGAAGCTGGAACTCCTCCAGAGGAGTCATAGGAGTCTTGGTGGCCTCCCTCTATTCTCTTTCTCCTTCAGAGGAGTCATAGGAGTCTTGGTGGCCTCCCTCTCTAGTCTCTTTCTCCTTCAGAGGAGTCATAGGAGTCTTGGTGGCCTCCCTCTCTATTCTCTTTCTCCTTCAGAGGAGTCATAGGAGTCTTGGTGGCCTCCCTCTCTAGTCTCTCAGTTCTTGAGGACCTCCTGCTCTAGTCAGATTTATTCATGTTCCATCTTCCTTCCATTTCTTAATGATGGATTTCACTGGACTCTAATCAGAAACTAAAATATTTTTTCAACATTAAATCAGTGAACTTGTTCCTGTAGATCCGTAAATAAACATAAAAACCCATAAATGAACAGAGTGTTAATTAAACACAGCTCTTTTAGATATTTATTCTCTCAGCAGTCAGATCAGGAATGAAATGTTCTCCTGGCAGAACCCAGATTTAAAGTCCAGCAGCTTCTCAGATGTTCTGACATTTAAAACGGCTTCAAACAGGAATTCTGAAGCTTCAAACCGCTGACGTCTGTCATGGAGAAGCTCTGATGGTTTCACATTTACAGTAGAAGACTGTTCAGACAGAAAACTCTCAGTGTGATGGAGGTTCAGTAATAAAGAGCTGGTCCTGATGCATCATGGGAGACGTAGGATCAGTGTTTTTTAGAGAGACGTTGATCTGACAGCGGCGCTTCATTACTTCATTACAAACACTTTAATTACCTGCAGAGGAGAAACATGATGAGCTGCTGGGACAAGATCAATACCATCAATCAGTCCAGTCAATCAATACCATCAATCAATACCATCAATCAGTCCAGTCAATCAATACCATCAATCAGTCCAGTCAATCAATACCATCAATCAATACCATCAATCAGTCCAGTCAATCAATACCATCAATCAGTCCAATCAATCAATACCATCAATCAATACCATCAATCAGTCCAGTCAATCAATACCATCAATCAGTCCAATCAATCAATACCATCAATCAGTCCAGTCAATCAATACCATCAATCAATACCATCAATCAGTCCAGTCAATCAATATCATCAATCAATACCACAAATCAGTCCAGTCAATCAATACCATCAATCAATACGATCAATCAGTCCAGTCAATCAATACCATCAATCAATACCATCAATCAGTCCAGTCAATCAATACCATCAATCAATACCATCAATCAGTCCAGTCAATCAATACCATCAATCAATACCATCAATCAGTCCAGTCAATCAATACCATCAATCAGTCCAATCAATCAATACCATCAATCAGTCCAATCAATCAATACCATCAATCAATACGATCAATCAGTCCGATCAATCAATACCATCAATCAATACGATCAATCAGTCTGATCAATCAATACCATCAATCAGTCCGATCAATCAGTACCATCAATCAATACCATCAATCAATACGATCAATCAGTCTGATCAATCAATACCATCAATCAGTCCGATCAATCAGTACCATCAATCAGTCCGATCAATCAGTCCGATCAATCAGTCTGATCAATACATTAGACTGGTGTTTCTGCTGCTGTTTAGCTTCTAGTCTTTAATCCTCTATCAGAACATTTATTTTTCATTTAATCCTCGTTTCGTCCTGCAGGTCAAAATTGATCCGTTTTAAAGTTTGAAAATGTGGAGAAAAAAAACTATTTTCAAAGTGAAACTTCTGATGTCCACATTTTTGGGAAATCTGAACATTTTTTGGTGGAATTTATTTTTTTTAAAATGTTTCTTTAAGAACATTCACATAAAAATCTTTTATGATTTTAATGTGAATGTTAAAGAAAATATTAGAAGTTTTACTGATATCTATGGAATTACTTTAGATATTTTTAGGAATTTTTTTGTAAGATTTTTACTTTGAAAATATTTACAAGAATTTTCTTGCCAAATTTGAGGGATTTTTTTGTTTTTTTAAATAAAACTTTCAAGTGAAACTTTTAAGGGATTTTCTTCCTGAAGGTTTTGCAAATTTTCAGAAATTTGGGGAATTTTTTTGCAGATTTTTGGGATTTTTTTCAGACAAGGAAATAATATTTTTGGTGCCTGTAACTGAGAACAACAGGAGGATTAAATCTCCTCATTTCTTCATCAATCATCCTGCAGCAGAAAAAAACCCAAACTGCTCCTGAATAAAATCCTCCTGATCACTGATATTAATATTAATATCTCTAAAGATCTGTTTGTTTACTTTTGACCAGAACCAAAATGTCTTTAATTTTTTTTATCCAGAACCTGTAAATGTTGAACATTTCTGCTTAAAACTGTTTAGACTTTGTCCAAAAAGACTCAAAACTGTTGTCAAAATGTCACTTAAGCCCCTCCTACTGTATCAAGCCCCTCCCACTCTGATAAGCCCCTCCTACTGTAACTAGACCCCTCCTACAACAATATTAATCTTAATAAAGCCAATTTCTCTGGTGTATGAATAAATATTAATAATCTGGTCACTAGAAATAAATTACATATTAATAATCTGATCAATAGACATTAATTAAATATTAATAATTTGATCAATAGAAATAAATTAAATATTAATAATCTGAGACTTTTACTTGTGGGTAGTTTCAGTGACTCTGCCTTCCTCTCATGAACCTCTTCGTCTCCTCAGATGTTTCCGGATCGGCGGTCGGAGGTCATGGAGGTTCTCAGGGAGATCGTGGAGGTCTGGGTTCCGTTCTCAGAGATCTGGTGAAACCAGGAGACGAGAACCTGAGAGAGATGAACAAGAAGCTGCAGAACATGTTGGAGGAACAGCTGACCAAGAACATGCACCTGCAGAAGGTAATACACAATAATATACAGATATACACACATATATACACACTAACATGCACCTGCAGAAGGTAATACGCAATAATATACAGATATACACACATATATATACACACTAACATGCACCTGCAGAAGGTAATACGCAATAATATACAGATATACACACATATATATACACACTAACATGCACCTGCAGAAGGTAATACACAATAATATACAGATATACACACATATATACACACTAACATGCACCTGCAGAAGGTAATACACAATAATATACAGATATACACACATATACACACTAACATGCACCTGCAGAAGGTAATACGCAATAATATACAGATATACACACATATATATACACACTAACATGCACCTGCAGAAGGTAATACGCAATAATATACAGATATACACACATATATATACACACTAACATGCACCTGCAGAAGGTAATACGCAATAATATACAGATATACACACATATATATACACACTAACATGCACCTGCAGAAGGTAATACGCAATAATATACAGATATACACACATATATATACACACTAACATGCACCTGCAGAAGGTAATACGCAATAATATACAGATATACACACATATATATACACACTAACATGCACCTGCAGAAGGTAACACGCAATAATATACAGATATACACACATATATATACACACTAACATGCACCTGCAGAAGGTAATACGCAATAATATACAGATATACACACATATACACACTAACATGCACCTGCAGAAGGTAATACGCAATAATATACAGATATACACACATATATATACACACTAACATGCACCTGCAGAAGGTAATACACAATAATATACAGATATACACACATATACACACTAACATGCACCTGCAGAAGGTAATACACAATAATATACA
This sequence comes from Amphiprion clarkii, assembly GCA_027123335.1. NCBI lineage: Eukaryota > Metazoa > Chordata > Actinopteri > Pomacentridae > Amphiprion > Amphiprion clarkii. The sequence goes on from CM049574.1 coordinate 36,961,381, forward strand.
GATATACACACATATATACACACTAACATGCACCTGCAGAAGGTAATACACAATAATATACAGATATACACACATATATATACACACTAACATGCACCTGCAGAAGGTAATACACAATAATATACAGATATACACACATATATACACACTAACATGCACCTGCAGAAGGTAATACACAATAATATACAGATATACACACATATATACACACTAACATGCACCTGCAGAAGGTAATACACAATAATATACAGATATACACACATATATATACACACTAACATGCACCTGCAGAAGGTAATACGCAATAATATACAGATATACACACATATATATACACACTAACATGCACCTGCAGAAGGTAATACACAATAATATACAGATATACACACATATATATACACACTAACATGCACCTGCAGAAGGTAATACGCAATAATATACAGATATACACACATATATACACACTAACATGCACCTGCAGAAGGTAATACACAATAATATACATATATACACACATATATATACACACTAACATGCACCTGCAGAAGGTAATACGCAATAATATACAGATATACACACATATATATACACACTAACATGCACCTGCAGAAGGTAATACACAATAATATACAGATATACACACACATATATACACACTAACATGCACCTGCAGAAGGTAATACGCAATAATATACAGATATACACACATATATATACACACTAACATGCACCTGCAGAAGGTAATACGCAATAATATACAGATATACACACATATATATACACACACACACACACACACACTAACATGCACCTGCAGAAGGTAATACACAATAATATACAGATATACACACACATATATATACACACTAACATGCACCTGCAGAAGGTAATACACAATAATATACATATATACACACATATATATACACACTAACATGCACCTGCAGAAGGTAATACACAATAATATACAGATATACACACACATATATACACACTAACATGCACCTGCAGAAGGTAATACACAATAATATATAGATATACACACATATATATACACACTAACATGCACCTGCAGAAGGTAATACGCAATAATATACAGATATACACACATATATACACACTAACATGCACCTGCAGAAGGTAATACACAATAATATACAGATATACACACATATATACACACTAACATGCACCTGCAGAAGGTAATACACAATAATATACAGATATACACACACATATATACACACTAACATGCACCTGCAGAAGGTAATACGCAATAATATACAGATATACACACATATATATACACACTAACATGCACCTGCAGAAGGTAATACACAATAATATACAGATATACACACACACACACACACTAACATGCACCTGCAGAAGGTAATACGCAATAATATACAGATATACACACATATATATACACACCAACATGCACCTACAGAAGGTAATATACAACAACACAGATATACACACACATATATACACACTAACATGCACCTGCAGAAGGTAATACACAATAATATACAGATATACACACACATATATACACACTAACATGCACCTGCAGAAGGTAATACGCAATAATATACAGATATACACACACATATATACACACTAACATGCACCTGCAGAAGGTAATACACAATAATATATAGATATACACACATATATATACACACTAACATGCACCTGCAGAAGGTAATACACAATAATATACAGATATACACACACACACTAACATGCACCTGCAGAAGGTAATACGCAATAATATACAGATATACACACATATATATACACACCAACATGCACCTACAGAAGGTAATATACAACAACACAGATATACACACATATATATACACACACACACACACTAACATGCACCTACACAAGGTAACACACATATACACACACACAACAACACACTCTGTGTTGATGTGTGTGTGTCTCTGCAGGATCTGGAGGTTTTGTCCCAGGAATTAGTCCGTCTCAGTAAAGAGAACAACCCTGGAGCTGCTGCCGGGTCGGGATGAGACTATCACTTGGATCCTCTCTGTCCATTCCCCTCCTCACCTGGATGTTTGGGCTGAGCTCAGACTAACACCTGGATATGAACTTTTCTTCTTCCCCTCCACTTCTTGTTCACAACCTAAGACCTGCTGTGGGCTCTGACTACTTCCTGGAGCTGCTATGATTTCAACACCTCAGATGTGACTAAATGCTGGAGTGCAGAAGAAGAACAACGTAAAGACGAGGAGAAGAAGTCACTGTTGAATGTACTATTATTAGACCACCACCGCTCTACTCTGTTGGGTCCTGGCTATGACCTGGAAAGACTTGTTATTTCTATTGTAACTGACTGTAAATCTTCACTGTGTCTGTGTGCCGGGCCTGGCTACATCCTGGAGCATCTGAACTGACATGATTGTGCAGTAACTCTGTTGTGATCTGGCTACTTCCTGGGCTTCCATCCGCTAAACAGACAGCGCTGCTTTACTGAATGTGTGGGATCTGTCTATGACCTGGACTGTTGCTCTCAGTTGCACGTCATGGCTTTCATCAGCTGGTCGTCATGGAGACGGTTGTTGAAGACCAGGAGGTGTGGCAGAAACACAGTTATTGATTATTCTCTGAGCTGATCGATCGTCTATAAATGATCAGATCAATGAAATCTGCAGATTAAAAACCGTCAATCACGTTGTAGCCGGATGTGACTACGTTCTGGATCAGGTAGTCCAAAACAACATAAACAAAAATCTGAAAGCTGTTTTAGGCTGCAGCTGCTGAACTAATCAATACAAATAATAATTATGGATCATTAGTGATTATCGTTAAATATTTAGCTCCAATACCAGACATTAGCCTGATCCCACCACTCAGAGTTCATTCATGAATATTTTAAAACTTCTCCAAACGTCTGATCGATTATTTAACCTGCAGATTGGTTGATAACGTATTGATCTGCTTTTAATTGGAGAACCTGAACTTATTTGTGTTGCAGCTTCATAAATAACAGAAATATTTAGTCGCCTTTAAACAATCTTGCAGATTAAAAACAATCCAGTTCATGTGTCGGTCGGCTGTAGCTACGTCCCGGAGGATCATTTACTAACTGATTGTATCTTTGGATTGATTTAACTGTTTTCTGTGTCGGGCCTTGACTACTTCCCGGAGTCTTCAGTGTCTTTTGATTTTATTTAAAAAAAAACAAAAAAAAAAAAAAACTTTTCATGCAGTTCGACTCCGGTTTCATTGAAACACAGCAGGGACGCCAAATGGTGTGGGCCGGTCTATTTACTGGAGCATTTTGAGGGCTTTATTGGAAAGAAACAAAAAAAGCAAAAGTTCTGACGCTGAAATCTGAAGTTTATCTTTGAATCACTGGAGAAATTTGGACGTAACTTTATTGAAACTTAGTTTTGCTTCGGCACCATTTGGCGTCCCCAAATGTTTACACAAACTCAGCGGTTCTGCTTTTTGTTTGTTTGTTTGTAATGATGTAACGCTCTCTGGGGCTCCATCTACGCCTTGGATCACACTTCCGTCCTCAGCAGGGACAACAAATGGAGCAGAAGATTAAAGTTTCAGCTTCCATTTCTTGAATTCTTGTGTCGCGCTGGGTCTATTTTATGTTTTATGTTTAAATCTGATGAACTTTGGACACTTTTTCTGTCTGCTTTGCCTTCATTTCTGGGATATTTTGTTTGCTCGCTGGAGCCCATCTACATCCTGGTGTAGAGCATAATCCAGGATGTAGACGGGCCCCATGTCTACATCCAAGACGTAGATGTGGGGCCCGTCTACATCCTGGAATACACTCTGCACCAGGCAACTCTGTGCTGGACTTAAAGCTTGTAACGGACTTTGTGTTTTACGTTGCCTGTATATTGCTGGATTGTTTGTTTTTGTTGCTCACTGCAGAAAACATCAATCTGGTGTTAAAATATCAACCTGAGGGAGGAAAAATGTGACTCGTGCAGCTTTATAAACTCTTATTCCACCTTAAACACACAATTCTTAAAAAGTGCAAAAAGAACTAAAAACATCAACAAAATAAAGTTGTTGCATGAGATCTCGGTAGGTGAGTTTTAAACTCAGATGTTAGAACCGGAATGACCGGGCGGGATTGGTCTATGTGCTGGGCAGTGGTTGGGTCTCGTCTCCTGCTTGTGTTTTTGTTGTTTAAATCTGTATATAAATGCTATGATGCGACTCCTAACTGTATGAAGAATCTATTTATGACTGATGATCATGACGCTAATTATTGTAATTACCAGAAAATGTGATAAAATTCTGTCTGACGATGACGTGTTTGTGGGTTTTTTCAGTCTTTGCTTTATGTAAAGAGAGGTTCATATTTTGATTTTTTGTGTTCTACTAGAATATTTCATGTCTTATTGTTCAGAATCACCAAATCTGGAGGAACCTGCTGTTTAGATAGACATTCTGAGGACCCAGGAAGGTTCCCTGACGAATTCCTCAATGAATGAAACTGGACAAACTGTCTGGACACTTGAAGAACTTTGTAATTTTCCACTTTTGACAAAATTAAAGACACAAAAAAATCCAAAATGAAAAAAAAAGTTCAAAATTATTTGCAAATTGTAAAATATTTAAAATTTGCACGCAAGTTCCGTCTGTGTGAAGGTTTTTCAACTAAACAACTCCCCTACAACTGTAGGATTCTTAATGTTAGCATGTTGTAGGCTAATGTGGATAACATTAGCATCCGCTACAGCTATAGGAGGATCCTTAGTTTTAGCATGTTGTAGGCTAATGTGGTTAATGTTAGCATCAGCTACAGCTACAGGAGGATCCTTAGTGTTAGCATGTAGGCTAATGTGGCTAATGTTAGCATCAGCTATAACTGTAGGAGGATCCTTAGTTTTAGCATATTGTAGGCTAATGTGGTTAACATTAGCAACAGCTACAACTATAGGAGGATCCTTAGTGTTAGCGTGTTGTAGGCTAATGTTAGCATTAGCTGCAACTATAGGAGGAGCCCTAGTGTTAGCATGTTGTAGGTTAATGTGGCTAATGTTAGCATTAGCTGCAACTATAGGAGGATCCTTTATGTTGGCATGTTATAGGTTAATGTGGCTAATGTTAGCATTTGCTATAATAGTAGGTAGTAGCAGTTCCTGTAACTACAAGAAAATGTGATATAATTCTGTCTGATGATGTGTTTGTGGGTTTTTGTGGGAAATTTGTCCAAAATTACTTTAAAAATGTCAAAAAATTATGTAAAATTTGCACAGTTTCCATCTGTGTGTGCCAGTTTTCGACTTAAACAATCACGGTCACTGCTTCCTGCTTTTATTAGCTATTAGCTATTAGCTCCACCTAATCTAAAAGAAACACCAGCTGTTCTAAACCAGAACCAGGAGGAGGTGCAGTCAGACCATTCAACTCTATTCAGCTGTATAATGGTCTGACTGCTCCTCCATCTGGCTTAATACCTGAAACACCTGCAGCAGTAAGAGGCAGCATTAATGGGGCTGTAATATTCAATATCAATAATGTGAAAGTACATACAGTACTTATATAAATATGTATATTTAATCCTGTAGAATGTTCTGACTGCACCTCATCATTCAGCCAAAGGGACAAATAACTGGAAGCGTTTCCACTCAATGAGGATAAAACTGTCATTAAAATCCTGAAATTTGAATCTAAAAATTTTACTTTTTCAGCATGTTTCCAGCTTTCAGTTCATCCAGAAAGAAACTTAAACTTTTATTTCAGAAAATAAATCATCAAATTTAAACAGGACGGTTTGAAAACTTCTGATCTGTAAAGTAACTAAAGATAAATGCAGTAAAGTTAGAAATATTGAAAGTTTGTCCTTTGAGTAAAAGTACTTTTTTACGTTCCAGAGCTTTCCAGCATGTGAGAGGGCGGGGCTTAACAAGGTTTAAATGATGATGATGAAGATGAAGAACAATGTCTGGTTTCTGGTTAGCAGGTCAATGCTAACAGTTAGCGAAGTTAGCGAAGTTAGCTCCGCTAGCTCTGCTAGCTTAAAGTCCAGCACAGGTTCGCCTGGTGCAGAGTGTGTTCCAGGACGTAGACATGGCGCCCGTCTACGTCCTGGATTACACTCTACACCAGGAGGTATACATGGGGCCTGTCTACGTCCTTGAATACATTTTAAACCAAGAAATAGACATGGGACCTGTCTACATCCTGTAACACATTCTAAACCAAGACATAGACATGGAACCCATCTACATCCTGGAACACATTCTAAACTAAGACGCCGACATGGGGCCCGTCTAAATCCTGGAATACACTACACCACGTGACATGGGGCCTGTCTACGTCCTGGAACACATTCTAAACTAAGACGCAGACATGGGACCCGTCTACATCCTGGAATACACTCTACACCAGCACATAGACATGGGGCCTGTCTACATCCTGGAACACACTGTAAACCAAGATGTGGACATGGGACCTGTCTACATCCTGGAATACACTCTACACCAGCACGTAGACATGGGGCCTGTCTACATCCTGGAACACACTGTAAACCAAGATGTAGACATGGGGCCATCTACATCCTGGAACACATTCTAAACCAAGACCTAGACATGGGGCCCGGCTACATCCTGGAATACACTCTCCATCAGGATGTAGACATGGATCCTGTCTACGTCCTGGAACACACTCTAAACAAAGATGTAGACATGGGGCCCATCTACACCGTGGAACACATTCTAAACCAAGACATAGACATGGGACCTGTCTAAATCCTGGAATACACTCTACACCACGTGACATGGGGCCTGTCTATGTCCTGGAACACATTCTAAACTAAGACGCAGACATGGGACCCATCTACATCCTGGAATACACTCTACACCAGCACGTAGACATGGATCCTGTCTACATCCTGGAACACTTTCTAAACCAAGATGTAGACATGGGGCCCGTCTACATCCTGGAACACATTCTAAACTAAGATGTAGACATGGATCCCGTCTACATCCAGGAACACATTTTAAACCAAGACGTAGACATGGGGCTTGTCTACATTCTGAAACACATTCTAAACCAAGTGTGTGTCCTGGAAAACAGCTCTGTCAGCTTGGTTAGCTCCGTTAGCTTGGTTAGCTCCATTAGCTCAGTTAGCTTCATTAGCTCCTTTAGCGTGATAAGATCAGCTGTTTCGGGAGGACCACTGGAGGTAAATGTTCCGTTTCCTGCTGAGGTTTCATCCAAACCGTCCTGATCTGGAACCCGGCGCTCCTGCAGGTTTCTGTTCCTCTCTGTTGTGATTCTTCGCCTCCTTCCTCCTCTAGCCTCAGATGTGGTCCTGAAATAAGCTGCAGGTCTGCAGAGCTGGAGGTGGTTTTACCTCAGAAGAATCGATCGTCTGGGACTCGGAGCTTCAAAACTTTCTATGTTTGTATCTGAGCTCAGAGCTGCAGGACGTTTGTTCCACAGTTTGTTTTCAGGTTGAATCTGCAGCCGACAGCAGAAAACATGTTTTTATTGTCAACCTGGAGGTTTAAATTACAAACTGTGACACTAGAGCTAGCATGTTGTAGGCTAATGTTCGCATCAGCTACAACTATAGGAGTGTTACGGCCTCTTTAAAGTTGACAAGGCTCGAATAAACAAAGAGGCCGGCAACATATAAACTAGACAGACACGGCAGGTAAAGTGAGAATGGGGAAAAACCCAACTTTATTAACAATTAATTCAACTAACGTGAATCAACTAAGATGAAAATAATGGTGAAAGTAAAAGGGCTGTAGCTGCTGGCCAAAAGAAACAAAAGAGGGGTGGTGAACGTGGCTAACCCAGCAATGGGCTCTCGGACCAGTCACCTCCCCGTACTAAACTACCTAACCACAAATAAACACTACAAAAGAAAACAGCGAAAATAGGACTACCAGCAACTACAGCCAAACTAAAACAACAAAACCCAGCAATCTAAACATGCCTGGGGAGGGAATGGCCAAAGTACCTGAAACAAAAAGAACACAATGTTAATCACAAAAGGAAAGTTTATAAACGCAACCAAACCCCTCACGCGTTTGTCCAGGAGGACGTTTGGCTGGGAGGTGCTCCAATCTCTGCTCTGACTGCCGCTCTCTCCTGCCTCCCTAAATACCCTCCTCCTCCCTAAGTGCTAACAGCACTCAGGTGTGCTGCAGTGGCACAGGAGGAGGGAGATCAGAGAGAGCAAGGAGAGAGACAGCAGCCAGCCACACGGAACAAGGAGGATATTTAGAGTTAGCATACTGTAGGCTAAGGTTAGCATTAGCTACAACTGAAGGAGGATCCTTAGTGTTAACATGCTGTAGGCTAACACTAGTATCAAATACAACTATGGAAGGAGCCTTAGAGTTAGCATGCTGTAGGCTAATGTTAGCATCAGCTACAACTATAGGAGGATCCTTAGAGTTAACATGCTGTAGGCTAATGTGGCTAATGTTAGCATTAGCTGCAACTATAGAAGGATCTGTAGTGTTAGTGTGTTGCTTAGCTAATGTGGCTAGCATTAGCTTTGATGGTCAGATCTCTGCAGAACCTTAATTTAAACCAGTAAACCAAGACAGGGTGAGCTACTCTGTTTTCATGTTAGCATCTGTTAGCTTGTCTGTGCTCATGAAACTGTATTTTAATGCCTCCAGGAGTCATGTGACCAGAGCAGGTGATCTCATGGTGTTCAGTTTCAACTCTTCAACAGTTTAACATGTTTTTTATGGTTTTATTAGAATCTCAGAGTTCAGTTTTTAACCTGCAGCAGCTCAGGCTCCGCCCACTCCATCCTTGTGTTGGTGTCAGGCTCCGCCCCCTCCATCCTTGTGTTGGTTTCAGGCTCCGCCCCATCCATCCTTCTGCTGGATTCAGGCTCCACCTCCTCCATCCTTCTGTTGGTTTTTCACAATAAAACTCTTGTCAGAAAGTTTTCTGCTGGAGGTTGAGTTCAGGCTCAGCGGGGAAACCAGAACGCCGCTTCTCTCGACACTAATTAACGTCGGCGGCTCCTCGTTCCGGCGAGAGATTAGAGAGGTGACGACGGGTGGCCTAAACGAGATAGCGGCTGATTGGTCGGGCCAGGGGTTAATTGAAGCGGACGGAGTGATGAAGTGGTTTTAATTAGACGGAAACCTCGGAGGGAGCCGAGTGTCTGCTGCTCTCTGATTCGTCACAACTTCTCTCCAACTTCTTCACGTCTCTAAAGTTCAGAGCCGGATACCCAGAATGCATCAGTGCTGCTGGTTAACGCCGCAGAGATTATCACTCTGACGTTCAGATTCACCTTTTCTCTATTTTGTTTTTCTTTTCATGTTGAGGCAGAAAATAAACTTTCAGAGAAGATCCTTGAGTCGCCCAGAAAACTGGAAAAGACGACATTTTGACTTGACGTGACAAACAGGAAATACCGCCGTCGTTTTATCTTAGCTCACTTCACCTGATCCAGATCAGAACATCATTAACACCTGAGGACTCACCTGGTTCCCACGGATACAGAAAAGATTCATGATTAGTAAATTACTGAGAAACGTAACGAGAAAATGAGAAAAAGCAACAACATATTACACACAAAACTATCAGAACTGACACGAAACAGCAAAAAGACACAAATCATCAACAAAGAGACACACAACCACAGAGAAACACAAAACAACGGCAGAGACACAAAATGACCACAAAGAGACACAAAACGACGACAGAGACACAAAACGACGACAGAGACACAAAACGACCACAAAGAGACACAAAACGACGACAGAGACACAAAACGACCACTAAGAGACACAAAACAACCACAAATTGGCCACAAAAACACACGAGACGACGACAAGAAGACACAAAACAACCATCGATCAGCTGCCACACATGATTTCATCAATTAAGGATGAACTTTGCAGGTTTAGTTCCAGGACGTAGACAGAGCCCTCCAGACATAAATACTTCAGAGATAGATCAGATTGAATTTAAAGTGTTTTAAAACATGTTTTCTTCTCCATTTCCTTTTCTCTATGTGGTCCAGGATTTAGACAGAGCCGGACATATTAATTAATCAGCCACTGATCAATCGATTATTGATTATTCAGGTGGTTTACTGACCATCTGTTGTTTAAAATCTAATCATACGACAGTAAAACGTTGCAAACTCCAACATTTTAAATCTAAATTACTAAAATGATTTGACTTATTTCCTCTATTCAGTCCAGTAAATATCCAGAGCCGATTCCCGTCATTTAAATGTCATTCATATTTAAATGTTTGACGAGCCAATCAGAGGAGAGGAAGATTTAACTAATGGTTTGGATTCTTAAAAGAGAAGCTGCTGAGAGACGTTGGAAGGAGGAAATGTGAGGAGCTGAAAGGAGAAATGAAAGGAGAGACGAGGAAACAAAGTCAGAGGATGAAATGTGAGGAGAGAAAAGAGGAGGATGAGAACCTGAAGGAGTGACGGAGACGTGACAGAGGAAAATATCTGAAGTCTGAAAGTTTATCTTCAAGGATCGAGCTGCTGGGAAATGAAACAGTTCAGAAGTTATTAGAAAGTTCTGATTTTTATATTGTAAATATAAAAAACAGAGTCATCTGCATGAAGATGAATAGAACAATTGATAATAAAATATAATAAGTTAATGTGACTGAATGAATATTCCGTGATAAATACTTCATTCAGTGGGAATATTAACGTACAGTTTAACAGGTAGTTTACCTGAAATGAACACATTTAATCTTCCCTCACCAGGCAGTTTCACAACTAGCTCACATCAAAATACACAGAAATTTGTACTTATACACATGAAATTACACATTTTTTAAATTGTATTTTAATCAGCAACAAAATATGGTTATTTCACAGATATCTGATGTTATTTGAAACAATGATTACGTATAATAAGGATAAGGATGAATATTTATTATATTATTTGAAATTTTTCTAGTTTTGTCAAATTACAGATAATGAATTGTAAAATCACACCAAAAAAAAGTAAAGTAATTTTTGGTTGATGTTAAAAATAGTTTATCTCACAGTTTGAAGTAATTTAATTAATGAAAATGTAAACTTGCAGTCATTTTCTTTCATCATTATGCTGTTTGTATATATTTTTTTGGTGGCCAACAACAGATTCTGAACATATTAATGATTTAACTCATTGAAATGACATCGAAAATACTCTGAGTTGTGGTAAACTATATATAATACATAGTGAAATTACACAAAAATGTATTATTTACATGAAAATGTAAGAATAATGTCCACAGCAAAAACCTGTAATTAATTCTTTAACAGCCACAAAATGACACCATTTTACTGTAATAAAATCAGAAAGAAACATCTTATTTTACAAATATTTACAATTATTTTTTATTTTATCTGACAGTTTCTGAATTTTACAGTCTTCTATTGCTTTTAACATATTTTTTCATTTCTGTCTAACTTTTTTAAAAGTTCATTTATTTTCCAGTGTGTTCTTGAAGACCATATTTTATTTTCAGCTGATTGTGTCATACTGTTATTATTTTAATGAACTTATTAGTGAATGTTTGCTTCCTAAATGTTCTGTTTCTGTTTAGTTTTTCCTGAAATTTTAATTTGGGTGGAAAAATGAAGAGACCGAGTCCAGTTTTATTAATAAGTGATGAAAACCAAGGTGGAGAAAAGCTTTAATGTGACCTTTAGGGAGCTGAGTGGAGCTTCACTGAACCAAGACAACATGCTAGATCGATTTTAAATATATGTTTACTTTAAAACTCCATAGCTTTATTCTACTTGGACCAGATCATGACTAGTGTTAGAGTTTTAATGGTTCAACCTGTCAAACCTGCTCAATAACTTGTTTATTTTCATTTTAGTGACCAAATATGTCATGTTAAAGTATTTTATATGTTTAGTTTTATTATTATTGTGACCTGCAGCTACATGTGGTTCAGAAAATATAACTAGTCCACTTCTAATTTGTTGTCTTTTTGTTAGTGAGCTCAAAACTTGACTTGTTTTTTCATATTTCAACTCATCCATTATCAGAGATTATAATATAAATAACAGGATCATCAGCGTAAAGACAAACAGCACAATCAGAACATGTCTGAGAAAAGTTGTTCATCTATTTGTCCATTATTCCAGATTCTGAATCAATGACATGAAGAGAAATAAGAGAGAACTTTCAGGTTTTTATCTTTGATAGTTCCTCAGATGTTGTCGTTCAAACAGATCTAATGAGAGAAAAAACCTGATGGAAGTGAATTCTTTAAAAACCTTATCATGGAAAATATTTTGTGTATTAAACTAAACTTTCCGATCTTTTTTCCGAACTTTGCCGATCCGAAACAGTGAAATCTTTTTTTCTTTTTTTTTTTTGTATTTCAAGCTGCAGCTCAGTTTGACTTTTCTTATTTTTTCTGTAGAAACTGAACTTCAGATAATCCACACAGAAATAATAAACTACTGTCCTCCTTCTGATGGTTTAGTATGAGATAAAAGTGCAGAAAGTTGGACGCTGATGTTTGAGATCTTTCTGTGAATCCAGACGAATGAAGCCAGAGACCAACATGGAGCATTTAGACCTGAACCGATCGATAACATTTGGCATTTGGAGGAGGGTTCAGGTTTCCACTAAGTGCTCCCAAATATCACAAACACTTTTCTGTGTTTCAGACTGAAATAAATGAATCAGATCCTCCAGACATGAAGGAAGCTCAGGAGATATTCAGAACCAGCAGCAGGAAGACGGAAATATTTAAAGATCCAGATCAGACTGCGGTCAAAGATCTCAGTTCTCAATAATCTGTAGTCAATATTCATAAATAAAATGCCAAAAAAAAGAGTCTCCACCTGGATTTAACTGAGCAAATAGGTAAGATCCTTTCATTGGATAATTACTGCAGTGATGAAACTACTTCTTCAACTCTAGCTGATGCAGTGAAGAGCTTCTCATTTCTTTAACAGCCATGATGGAAGACATATCCTGTGGTCATGGAAAGGATGTTAATCTGTCTCAGAAGGGTCAGATTATTGGCCTGCATCAAGCAAAGAAACCAACTAAGGAGATGAAACCACTAAAATCAGGTTAAGAACCATCCAACGCATCATTAGAACCTGAAGTATAGTGGAGAACCATCATCTTCAGGAACCAATGTGGTAGGAACAAACTAACTCACACCCACAATGAGACGGAAACTCATAGGGTTGTGACTAAACAGCTGTAGCTCTCAGAAAAGCACTGATCAGTGAGGATGATCAGAAAAAAGACTTCAGTTTGCTGTGGAGCATAAAGATTGGACTCTGGAGCAATGGAAGAAGGTCATGTGGTCTGATGAGTCCAGATTTACCCTGTTCCAGAGTGATGGGAGCAGTAGTTTAGGTTTGGTCTTGGTCCTGGTTTTAGACCTTTTTAGGACTGCTTTAGGACTGGTTTCAGACTGTCTAGGTCTTTTTTAACCCCAAGAACAACAAACCTACCATCAAGCATGGTGGTGGCAGTATCATGCTCTGTGCAACTGGAGCTTTCTACAAAGTAAATGGAATAATGAAGGAGGAGGATCACCTCCACGTTCTTCAGGAAAACCTAAAACCATCAGCAGAAGGTTGATCTTGGACACAGTTGGATGTTTCAAACAGACAATGAGCCCAAACACAAATCTGACATGGTGAAGAAATGGTTCCATCAGGATAGAATGAAGGTTCTAGACTGGTCTCCCCAAAGTCCTGACTTAGACCCATCAAGAACTTGAAGAACCAAGTCAGAAAAATGACAAATTTAGTGGAACAGCACCAGAATTGGTGCAGTTCCAATTGTTTTTCTGTCTCAGACTTGAGTCAGTTAAATTGATAGTATAATGATACTGCCACCTCCATGCCTGACAGTAGGTATAGAGTTCAGAGGAGTCGAAGATAAACCAGCAGATGGGGGTATCAGGGTAAGAAGAGAGGCAGATGAAGTGATGTCCTCATCATGGCTAGTGCCTACCAGCCTGTGGGGGTTAGGGTTATGATCTGGGGTTGGTCAGGTTCACCAACAATATGTTCCCAAAGAATGAGGTCAGCTGACAACCTGAAGATACTGAAGGACCAGGTCTTTCCATCAGTGGAGGTTTTATTCATGTTCCAAGATGATGATGCTAGGATTCATGGGGTCACATTGAGAATGAGTGGATCAGGGAGCATGAGATGGATTGTCCTCCACAGAGTCCGGACCTCAGCCCCACTGAGAATCTTTGGGATGTTCTGGAGAAGACTTTGGTCCGACTCTCCCATCATCAATAGAAGATCTTGGTAGAAGATTAATTCATCTCTGGACAGAAACAAATGCTGTGACATTGCAGAAGCTTATAGAAATGATGCCACAGTGAGTGAGTGCCGTACTCAGAGCTGAAGGGCCAAAAAACATTAGAGTGGGACTCTATTTTTGGCCGGGAAGTCTAGTTTAATGTGAGGATCTGTTGTAAATAAACATCTTTCTGCATCCATCAGATCCATAGATGATGACCGATAGATGTAATCATCCATGATGTAGATGGATGTCAGATTTACACACATGTTTATGATCATCTATAATGGATGGGTGATGATGTCTGTTTATATCTTTCCATGTATTGATTCTTCCACCCATGATTGATGGATGGAGATCAGTCACTGTTGGATTAATAAACTATCTCCACCCACCGCCTGCTGCTGGAACTGGACTCATTATGTCCGAGTGGATGTATGAACTTCATCTTGTGGTTCTGGAACTGAACACCTTCCTCCTGACTGCAGCTGGAATCAGGACTAACAGGATCTTAGACATGTTTGGACTTTAGTTGTACAAGAACCAGAGGATTCGTATCACCGGTAGCAGGAACTCCTACAGGGTTCTCCAGAGTAGAACCTTCTCCACAAAACACACCTGGACCGGACTTTCTCCCAGTCCTCAGCAGATTCACTGTTCCACAACCAGGACCATGAATACCAGAACAACTGAACCTGAGCCCAGATACAGGAGGTCCTCGACTTGTGTCGGAGTTCTGTTCCTATGGATTGGCGTAAGTCGGAACTGGGGGGAAATGTAAGCCGTTCCGTGCATCACGATATCGATCAGTTCTGCATAAAAGTCCTGAATACCAACGACTTTCATGCATGTATGAATCATTTTACCAGAGGATAACAGAACATGTTTCACTGTTTTTACAAGTTGAGCGTTTTATTCTGTCTAATTTCACTTCCATGGAGACGGCTTTCCTTTTCTTCCAAGCATCAGAAGAGTCTGACTTACGCTGGGAGCCATAATGAAGTTAAAAAGTTAGTGAATGTAGCACAATCCAAGGTGGAGTACAACCAGAGAATGGAAACAAAGCCGTCTGATAGCACCATGACGACGTATTCATCCGCTCTGCTCATCAACTAGTTCCACGTAACCAGTTCTGACGTAACGATGAAACACTGTAGGTCGAGGACGTTGTAAACCGAGGACCTCCTGTATAAAGATGTGGCTGCTTCAGGTTCAGATCTTTTCAGTGTCGCCACTAAAACCCAGATTACTTCAGATATACAAGCTGAAGGTGTGAAAGGTTTTCCTGCCTCCGTATGTTCGACCTTCAGTCAGCTCCATCATGGAGAGAAAGGGTTTTACTTTCAGATTTTATCCTGTGTCATGCCTCAGTTTTCTACCTAACGACCAGATTACAGTCCAATGTTTATGTCGTTTATTATTTTAGTTTCAGTAAAACTTCATCCTGTCGTTCCTCAGATGATCAGACGAATAAAATGTCAGAAAACATGTTGAAAGATCCGATAAACTGAGCCTCAGGGTCCTCTTAAGTGCAGTTTAACCGCCGTGTGTGACGACATGGTGATGATGTCACCGGGCTCCCCATCGCCCCGGGAAACCAGGGGGTTGCCACGGCGATCCCCACATGTGATGGAGAGAGAGGAGAGAGATGAGTAGGAAGTCGGGTTACAGAGTCTAAAAAATTCACGAGTTTTCTCCTGCAGCCGCAGAAAATCACTAAATTTAGACCGACAGAGAGAGAGAGTGTGTGTTATTGTGTGTGTGTGTGTGTGTGTGTGTGTGTGTGTGTGTGTGTGTGTAAGATAAGATAAGATAAGACAGTCCTTTATTACTCCCCAGGTCAGGGGAAATTTCCAGTGTTACAGCAGCAAACATCTTTCAGAGCAGCACTAACCATGTGTACAGTAGTGTGTGTGTGTGTGTGTGTGTGTGTGTGTGTGTGTGTGTGTGTGTGTGTGTGTGTTATTGTGTGTAATTGGATGTGTGTGTTATTGTGTGTTATTGTCTGTGTGTTGACAGATTCTGTCGACGTGTCACCTCCACAGAAACCAACAACACGCCACGAGAACAATAAACGCATCATGAGAGGTCAGTAAAAGCAGCACAACAAAAGATGTTACAGGAACCATGGAAGAGGACAGTGAATGCATCACCAATAACACAACAACATAACAGCACCAACAAAGAAGTCACCAGAGGAGACAATTAAACACAACAGAAAGGGCAGTAAATGCATCACAAGAGAAGAAACATTACTGTGGAGGACAGTAAACACATCAGCACCAAAGACAGTGAAGGCATCACCAAAAAAATTATGACAGAGAACAATAAATGTATTTATAAATCAAACAGATCACTCAAAGGACAGTGAATGCATCACAGAAGAGGTTTCCAGAGGCATCAGAGATGACAACGAATGCAACCCGAGAAAGAACACATCATGGGAGCGCAACACTGGAGAGGACCATGAATGCATCGTGGGAGAAGACACCGTCTACAACAGAGGAGCAGAACACTACAGCAGTGGGCAGTGAACGCATCATGAGAGAGGACCTGAGTGCATCTCTGGAGAGTAAACGCAGCAGCAGAGAGGACAGTAAACACACCACTTGTCAATATGAAGTCAGTAAATGCATCACAAGTTAACAAGAAGTCAGTTAACTTTGACCAGGACATGTCCTTTAACTCACACATAAAACAAATCTGTAGGACTTCCTTTTTCCACCTGAGAAATATTGTGAAAATCAGGAACATCGTGTCTCAGAGAGATGCAGAAAAACTAGTCCATGCATTTGTTACTTCTAGGCTTGACTACTGTAATTCCTTATTATCAGGTTGTCCCAAAAGCTCTCTGAAACATCTACAGCTGATCCAAAATGCTGCAGCCAGAGTACTGACGGGAGTTAGCAAGAGAGATCAGATTTCTCCTATACTGGTTTCTCTTCATTGGCTTCCTGTTAAATCTAGAATAGAATTCAAAATCCTTCTTCTGACATATAAAGCTCTTAACAACCAATCTCCATCATATCTCAAAGACCTGATAGTACCATATTATCCTAGCAGAACTCTTCGCTCTCAGACTGCAGGCTTACTTGTTGTTCCTAGAATCTCTAAAAGTAGAATGTGAGGCAGAGCCTTCAGTTATCAGCTCCTCTCCTGTGGAACCAGCTCCCAGTTTGGGTTCTGGAGGTGGACACCCTCTCTATTTTTAAGACCAGGCTTAAAACCTTCCTTTTTGACAGATCTTATAGTTAGGACTGACTGGGGGACCCTGAGGAGGTCAGCTGGAGTCTTCCTCTTGGACGTCCCTTAGTTCTGCCCCTAGTTCTGCTGCTATAGGTCTAGGCTGCTGGAGGACCTCTCTGGATGCACTGAGCCCTTCTCTATCTAGCATTATATTTAATATATATATACCATTATTGCATTACACTCACTCTGTTTATCCCTGTGTCCTTTCTCCGAGTGTCCCTGATCCCAGAGCTGGATGCTTCAGATCTGTGGTGGTTCTCCCACCAACTGGCCTAATCTCCATCTGTGGGATGCTGCTGCTGACCTTCCTCCAGCCCACTGCTTCCAGCTTCCCATTTCCATCAATCTCCTCACTATACTTGATTTGCTCATCTAGTTGCTGTTTGAATGTTACTACCAGCTATATATGTAGTATATTTAATGTCAGTAAACGCATCACTAAGAAGACTGTAGATTGTTTGGAGAATCACAGGACAAACACATCACAGCGAGGTCAGTGAACGCACCACAGCATCTTTTTGTTGTTTGTTTGTCTTCAGTGAAACAAACAAACAAACAGCTCAGACAAACTTTACATTCGATGCCTTAAATATACACAGTGTCCACACACACAATAACACACACAGACTCACACTGGGAGGCATTCAGGGCCCCCGAGGGCCTCAGAGCATCGATCGGACTCTCAGTGTGTAATCAGAGATGCTGCGTTTGTTTTTAGCTTCAGAGTGGGAGGAGAGAGATGTGGCACTGCGGCAGCTACACACAATAACACACACAGACACACACAGACACACACAGACAGCCAGCAGTACAGTCAGATGTCCATGTCTTTATTTAGCCTCCATCATGTGGGAGGTTGTAATTGAGAAGAAACAGCCGGAGGTCTGATTGCAGCTTCACTCTGTCTTTATTTATTTATTTATTTGTTTATTTATTTATTTGCTTGTTTGTTTGTTTCAGATGAACATCTATCTTCCTTCTTCTCTGTTGATCCTCTGACTTCATGACTCACAGTAAAATCTCCAGTTAAAGTGGTTTTATTTTACAGTTTAGAAACTACAGGACTGAAGTCTGATTAATGTTTTTATTATTTCTCTCCTCTGATTGGACGGTTGGAGGCTCTCTCTCCTCTGATTGGACGGTTGGAGGCTCTCTCTCCTCTGATTGGACGGTTGGAGCCTCCAGTCTTCTCAGGTGTGTTCTTCTTGTTCCTCTTTTGTCCTGCCTGTGTTCAGACTACGGGTCACATGACCTCCTCACCTGTCAGGTGATCTGTCTGAGTTCTGGAGCTTCATCAGGTAACAGACGGAGGATTTTATTTCTATTTCTGAGGAAGAAACTCGTTAGAACATTTCAGCGTCACAGAATCAAACCTCTGAATGAACACGAGGTGATGAAGATTAATTAGATTTCATTATTTATACAGAATATGTCAGAATAATTAACCAGACTAGTTTAAATACTGACCTGCTGAGTTATTTATGGAGAGAATATCAGATTAATTTACATTTTAAGGATTAAAAATGTATAAAAACAATGTAAAAAAACAACTTTTTCTTACTACATTACATATTAAAGCTCAATCTCTACAGAAGTATTAATTATGGAAATTAACTCCAGTCATTTAGAACTAAATTATAAACCTAAACTTAAAAAAAACAGATAAAAAGACATCAAATCTCAACAAATGCAAGAATTCCCTGGAATGATATTAAATTAAATTAATTAATTTCATTTTGTTTCATTGCATTTATTTCTTTGATTATTTATTCATTTATTTATATATTTATAAAATTATTTATTTATGTCTTTATTGATTGAATTATCTTTTATTTATTTATTTGTGTATTTATTCAGTCATTCATTTATTATTTATCTATCTATTCATTTATTTTCTTATTTATGTCTGTATGTATTTATGCATTTATTTACTTATTTATGTATATTTATTTACTCATTTAATTATTAACGTAGTTATTTTTTTCTGTATTTATTTATTTATGTTTATTTATTTATGAATTTATTTATTTATTTTGAGGGTTCTGCAGGTCTGTTCTCTGTGTGTTTGCTGTTTTTTTCCTACAACCTGCGAACTGAATATTTTAATTTTTCCTGAGGATTTGAATAGTTCACTAACTCAGACCTGCTAGTTTTTTTATTTACAGTAAATTGTATTTTAATCACAGTTCATCTCCATTGGTTTAAATAGATAACAGTGAGGTTCTGTCCACAGAGGATTAAACTCATAGAACCAAAATATACAACACCAAAAATGCATCCCGATTAACAATAATAATCAATAACCTACACGATGATGAAACAACTAAGGTGATGAATATTATTAATGAGGTCTCCTGGATCAGTTCCAGAACTACAAGGTTTCAGGAAAACAGATTATTACAGATTATAATAAAGTGAAGCTTCTGTTAACGAGGACCAACGTGACTGATGGAGGGGAACACTGATCCAGGCCTGATTAAACGATCCGATCGGATGTCCTGTTCCTGTCTGCGAGGCGTTCAGGGCCAGCGGACGGCTTCATTATGTTCCTACCT
The DNA here is from genome assembly GCA_027123335.1 of Amphiprion clarkii. Taxonomy (NCBI): domain Eukaryota; kingdom Metazoa; phylum Chordata; class Actinopteri; family Pomacentridae; genus Amphiprion; species Amphiprion clarkii. Next base: position 36,981,446 of record CM049574.1, read on the forward strand.
GTCGTCTTTATCTACCTGCTGAGCTCTGGCCTCGGCCCAGATGATTGGTTCTGTCTGCCAGCTGGAAGTTCGTCCTCTGGAACCGAAGACAAAGAGGAACAGAACGACCTGAAGTCTGATTCATAGGGAGAGGAAGTGAATATCTAACTGATCCAGAGTCTGTAGAAGAAAACAGCTTCATCAGGACAAAGATTAGGATCAAACGAAACTACAGTGAAGAAAAATGAAACTACAGTAAATAAAATGAAACTGCAGTGAAGAAAACTGAAACTACAATGAGGAAAATTGAAACTACAGTGAAGAAAACTGAAACTACAGTGAGTTAAAATGAAGCTACAGTGAAGAAAACTGAAACTACAGTGAAGAAAAATGAAACAACAGCGAAGAAAACTGAAACTACAGTGAGGAAAAATGAAACAACAGTGAGTTAAAATGAAACTACAGTGAAGAAAATTGAAACTACAGTGAAGAAAACTGAAACTACAGGGAGGAAAAATGAAACAACAGTGAAGAAAACTGAAACTACAGTGAGGAAAAATGAAACTACAGTGAAGAAAACTGAAACTACAGTGAGGGAAAAATGAAACTACAGTGAGGAAAAATTTAATTTTTTGACTGTGGTATTTTTGTGTCACTTAAGCATCTAACATCTGTTGTGTAATTTTTGTGTCTCTGTGTGTCATTGTTACAACTTTTTTGTGTCATTTTTGTCTCATTGTGTGATTTGTGCATCTGTCCGTGTCGTTCTGAGTCCTCGGTGAGTTTAACTCCAGCTTTTAGAGCTTCCTCCTTGTTCAGACAGTTCAGTGTCTCTTATGGAAACTGGGGTCCTATAGAAACCTGAAGCCGTCTGTGGTTCTGCCTGTCTGCCCTCCTGATGCCGCTCTTTGTCTCAGACTGTCACACACCACAGCAACACGATCACACCTGACTCTCACCTGTTGCCTCACCTGTCCCGCCTCCCCCTCACCTGTACCTGTACGCTCACCTGTCTGATCCTGTAACCCGACTCCGTCTGAACACTTTTCCTCCGTCTGACCGCTCAGCCTGAGTTCAAAACCAATTAGTCTTGTATAAAAATTTTAAAAATCTGTATTTTTGTTAACTTTTTTTTGTTTGTTTTTAAATACACAAAATTATCAGTTAAGCTTCAAAAATAACTGTGATTTACGTGTTTAATGCAGAATAACACTGGAAGCCTTTACAGTTTAATAAACATAAAATAAATACATCTATGGGTTCATGTTTGAAGCTAAAAATGAATTTTGTTGCAATCAGAGAATTAAATGTCCTCATCTAACTTTATTCTTCTGTAATTTTCTGCATTATTACTGAGAGGAATATCATTAAGATTTATTTGTTTGCCCTTTCACATGTCAAATGCAGTGACTGGAAAAAAATCTGATTAAAATTACATTTTCCAGAAGGACATGAACACAACAAGTCAGAGGAAAGAGAGAAATACTGTCGATTGTGTGTTTGAAATTCCCAGTTTCCTCTGAACGCAGCATCACAGAGCTGCTAACGGCTAACCTGAGCTAAAGCTAAACGCGACATTTATTCTCTTTACAGCTTTGAAACATGAATTTACCAACTCATAAAGGATAGCTTTGGTCTTTCAGAAGGTAAATATATCAGTCTGGGTAATTCTGAACCGTTTCCAGTAGCTGCAGTCAGAAATGTCGATGCTAACTACGGTTAGCGCGATAGCATGCTAGCGACGCGGTTAGCAAAGTGTTGCTAACGCGTGTTGAAGCTAATTTGAAGCTAAAACTAGCTCAGAATAAGCTGGTTTAGAGATTTTTTAGACAGAATCTTACCAACAGGAAGGTTTTGTGTATTTTTTAAAGGGCCAGCAGCTTCTGTTTGGACTGTTTCTGGATCAGAACCTGGTTTCAGTGATGCTAACAGCTAACTGTAAGTAATAAACTTTAACATTTACTTCATATTTATGTGTTTTTTTTCCCCATTTTGATCTTGATTTTCATCACAGCTCCCATATGAAAGCTAAATGTCTAATATTTACCCTTTCTGACAAAATTTAAATGTCACCCAAACAGCTTTAAATTCATATATTCTGTTAGAATAATTTTAACTGACATTTAATTTAGTTCAGATAATTTATCAGCTGTTTTATCCATTAGCGGATTCACAACAGTTCATTTTCCAGCTTCATTTAAGTCAAACTTCATTTAAGTTGTTTTATATCTCTTTGTGGTCATTGTGTTTCTCTTTGTGGTCGTTTTGTGTCTCTTTGTGGTAATTTTGTGTGTCTTTGTGGACATTTTTTGTCTCTGTAGACATTTTGTGTCTCTATGTAGTGGTTTTGTGTCTCTTTGTCATAACTTTGCATCTGTTTGTGGTTGATTTGTGTCTCTTTGTGGTTGTTGTGGCCGTTACATCAAGTAGAACAACAATTATATCAATAATCTAATAATTATGGAGGAGTTGAAATATGAAAAACAACTAAAGCCATCATTATAAATTCAATCTTTGAGCCACAACAACAAAAAACATGATAATCCAGAAGTGAACTAGTGATATTTACTGAACCAGATGTAGCTGCAGGTCACAATAATACAAACTAAACATGTAGAAGGATTATTTAAAATCTAAATAGTAGTAATCGTAGTAAAGATAGCAAAGGTAGTAATAGTGCTGATAGTCACAGGCAGTAAAGTAAGTTTTTTCTCTTTAATGTTGAATCCTGATCACAGAATCATGGGTTTGTTGTATTTCTTCTTAATTTCTGAATGAATAAACCTCCTGCTTCTGTAAAGCTGAATTATTAATTCTGATTTATCCAGCAGTAAACAGCAGAGACTCAGGAAGTTCCTGTCAAATCTCATCACCTAATTGGCTTTAAAGAGGATGATGTCATTGCATCGGACTGCGGCAGAGCTCCTGATTGGTCGGAGCTTCCAGCGTTTCAGTATTTGAATGTTGTTTTTCAATCAGCTTCAGTTAGTTTGGGATTTTAGTGCAGCTTTCCCTCCTCCATCGATTCCTAAGGAGAATCTTTCTGATATTTATTTAAGTATCAGCTCACTGATAGAAATACAGATAAAGCAGAAACTAGAGATGCAATAGAAATACAGATGAAATAAATAAACTCGAGATGAAATAAATAAACTCGAGATAAAATAAATAAAGTCGAGATGAAATAGAAACTAAACATCGAATAGAAATACAGATTAAATAAAGAAACTAGAGATGAAATAGAAACTCGAGATTAAATTGAAACTAGAGATGAAATAGAAATACAGATGTGGTTGTTTTGTGTCTCTTTGTGCTTCTTTTGCATCTTTTTGTTAAATTTTTCTCTCTGTCTTGTTGTTTTGTGATCTTTATCATCTCTGTTTCTGTGTCACTTTGTTCTGGTGTCATTGGGTTTCCCGGCCGAGCCGAGACCCTCTGACCTCCAGGTTGTGTGTCTGTCTGGCGGCTCAGTGATCCATGCTTTGTGTTTATTAGTGTGTAACTGTAGTCGGTCTGCAGGAGGTGGACTGAGTGTGAGACTGAGGACAGTTTAATAATGGAAGGATCATGTCAGGATGATATGAGGCTCAGTGTGACACTCGGATGTCTTTTTGAACACATGATCGCTGTTCAACCTGCGACCTGCAGCTAAAAATACGCATTTGGACGGGTTTAATTATTTATCCTCATCACATTTTTAGGTGAAGTTGATTTTGTCCTGACATGGCTGCGATGATGTTCCTCCAAGACTTCTGATTCCAAGTCAGTTATAATCCTGTTTAGTAAATTCACTCCTGAAGTTAGCATCTAAATGACACAATAACAATGTGAAATTAAAAACACCATGGAGGAGATACTGAAAATGTCCATCCATCCATCCATCCATCCATCCATCCATCCATCCATCCATCCATCCATCCATCCATCCATCCATCCATCCATCCATCCATCCATCCTCTTCCTCTAATCTGGGGTCGGTTCACGGAGGCAGCAGATGAAGCAGGTCATTCCAGACATTCGTCCTCCCAGAAATGCTTTCCAGCTCTTCCTGGAGGATCCCGAGGCGTTTCCAGGCCAGATGAGATATATAATCCCCCAGAAGGTTCTGGGTCTACCCTGAGGTCTCCTTCCCGGAGGATGTGTTCAGAAAACCTCAAGTCTCCCTGGAGGATCTGAATCAGATGTCCAAACCACCTCCACTGGTTCCTTTAGAGGTGAAGGATCAGCAGCTCTACTCTGAGCTCCCTCTGGATGTCTGAGCTTCTCCCCCTATCTCTAAGGCTGAGTCCAGACACCCTACAGAGGAAGCTCATTTCAGCCGCTTGTATCCACGATCTCATTCTTTGGGTCACTACCCAGAGCTCATGACCATAGGTGAGGGTTGGAATGTAGATGGATGGTAAATTGAGATCTTCTCCTTGTGGCTCAGCTCCCTCTTCACCACAACGGTTCAGCATAACGCCCACATTACTGCTGCTGCCACACCAATCCTCCTGTCCACCTCACGCTCCATTTTCCCATCACTCATGAACAAGATCTCGAGATAGTCGAACTCCTTCACTTGGGGAATCAACTCTCCCCAACCTGGAGGGAGCAATCCACCAATTTCCAACAGAGAACCATGACCTCGGACTTGGAACTGTTGATCCGCATCCCCACTGCTTCACAATCGACTGCAAACTGCTTTTTGCAAAATGGGGACCACCACCCTGGTCTGCCACTCCACAGGCACCATACCCGATGTCCACGCGACATTGTAGAGACGTGTCAGCCAAGACAGTCCAACAATGTCCAGAGAAACTCCCAGAGAAGCTCTTCCAGAAGTGGGAGTTGACAACCCCACAGACAGGGTCCTCTGCCAGACGTTTCCAGTTCACCCTCTCTACACGTTTGGGTTTACCAGGTCTGTCCAGCAGGATCCAACTCAGCACAAGGTGGTGATCAGTTGGCAGCTCTGCTCCTCTCTTCACCCGAGTATCCAAAACATACGGCCGCAGGTCTGAGGATATGACTATGAAGTCGATCATGGACCTTTGGCCTAAGGTGCTCTGGTACCAGGTACACTTATGAGCTACCTTATGCTCCAACATGGTGTTTGTTATGTCCAGTCTATGACTAGCACAGAAGTCCAACAATAAGACACCACTCGGGTTCAAATCAGGAAGTTCCTCTCAGTCACCTCACTCCAGCTTTCTCCATCATTGCCCACGTGAGCGTTGAAGTCCCCCAGGAGAACTATGGAATTCCTAAATGTAATATAGTAATTTTAACTCTCCTGAATTTATCTTGTGGCTGTAAAATGCAGAAACAACATTAATATTCTCATGTTTTCTAGAACAGTTTGATGAACCAGTTTACAGCATCAGAGTTTATTTGAGAGTCTTTAGGTTTAGAGTTCAGTTCTGGTTCTGGTTTATCCTCAGACATCATGATGATGTAATCTGGTATCAACACTCACCTTTTCTACACAACATGATGCTGCAGGAATCATCAGGAAACAGAATCTATACATTTTACAGGTGATAAATTATGACTTTATGAGAAAATTAGAACAGAATGAACCCTGTCTATAGATGGTCCTGGTCAATCAATCCAGAGCCATGCCATTCTGCATAGGCGATCATTCTCTCCATCTAATCCAGTCTTTTGCTCTCTGAATTGTGACTGCTGATGGTTCCATGTGTAGCCATGATGCCATTCCATCTATCATTTTCATTCTCTGTCCACCTCCTCCTCTCTTCCCATTCATCTTTCCAGTTGTGACGATATATTCCAGGGCCTCTTTCCTTAGGATGTGTCCAAAGATGTTGCTTGCAGTTTCCTAATCTTGTTCAGTAGCGTATAATTTGTGTTTAGTCATTTTAAAACATCTTCACTGGTTATTCTGTCCATATCAGATATACGCAGCGCCTGTACAACCACATCTCTGCTGCAGTGATTCTATTTGACATTTTACTATTCATGTTCCCAGATTCACATCCATACATCAGAACTGGTATTTTGTAACAGCTGAGAGTCCTCATACAGATGCTAATTGCTATTTTCTTATTTGTCAGTTTATGCTCATTTTTGTAAATGCTGTTCTTGCTGTTCTACATCTGATATCTGTTTCACTCCCATCTGATGTCATCCATGAACTGAGATATCTGAAATGATGAACCTGCTTCTGTCTAATTCTATGTTACAGGTTGGGATGATATTTTTCTTTGAAATTACTATTAATTCTGTTTTCTTTTTGTTTGAAGACAGACCAAGTCTCTCTGTATTAATTATGGATGTTATGGTTTGCAGGATTTCTTCACTGTTTGCTAACAGTACTATGTCATCTGCATAACATGTGATATTTATGTTATAACCTCCAATGGATACTCTCTCTATTAATTATGGATGCTATGGTTTGCAAGTTTTCTTCACTGATTGCTATCAGCACTATGTCATCTGCATAACATGTAATATTTATGTTATAACCTCTGATCGATCCTCCCGGTAAGCCTTGTATTTTCCTCATGATGTTTTCACGTAGAGAACAGGTCAGGGGACGTATCCCTGTCTGAGATCCCTTTTTATTGGTTGTTCTTCACTGATTGCGTTGTTTCATCTTGATACAGCACTTTGTTGCCAATAGAGATTTTTTATCATCTGTACATCCTTTCCATCTATTTTTATGTCCTTTTGCATCCGAATTATTGCCTGATGTTTTACTGTGTCCAAAGCTTTGGTGGAATTGATGAAACACATGTTTAAGTCTTGTTGTACTTCTATTGACCTTTCCATAATAGTTCTTAAAATGTATATTGCGTTTGATGGGCCGTTGCCCTCTACAAATCTGTATTGCTCTTCACTAATCTCTGATTTAGTTTTGTTTGTTATTCTGAGCATTACTATTCTTAATAATAATTTGTGCCTCGTACATTTCCACTGGGATGTTATCTGGTCTAGTTGCTTTTCCTCTCTGCAGATTCTTCATAGCTGATCCTGGTACTTAGGACTGGGCGATAAATCGATTTTATCTGTGTGCTTTGTAGTTAATGTCGATTTGTTTGAATGAAAATCGATTTTCTCATCAACATCCGCCACCAACGCCTGCTGGGCTTCCATAGTTCAGAGTGCGCTCCCCCCTCCCCCCCGTGCTTGATACACAAACAACATGGCGGCGAGCGGTGCAGATCTAAAGGTGCGTGTCCACTAGATGCGATTTTCCCGCACGGCAACGCACCGCATCTGAAAATCGCACGGATGGCTGGCGGTCACTAGTGGATCACAACATGGTCACATGACAGCGCTGAGCAACAGCAGGCCGCCACGTGGTGACGTCACCGAGCTTTCAGCTGGACAGTCCGGCACACAAGTTGGATAAATATAGCGGCTCGGCCGCAAACTTTCCCTTTTTATTTCAAAAAACATGTCAGCGAAAAGTATTTCTGAAAGCATTTGAGGCAGAAATAATGCGCAGCTGCTGAATCTGTCCTGGTTTTAGGTCACCGATGCCTGGTTTAGAAGTTTGAGGACAGTTTCACGATGCGTGGAATCTCTACATGCCGCATCCAATTTGCATAAAGTAGAAGTCAGTCTACTTTATGCAAATGAGCTGCAGCCCTCTCCAGGTAAACACATCGGATCGCAGCGGGTAACACACTGCAACTGGACCAGCATGCCACATGCGTCGCATTTCCAGCTGCAATCTGGTGTGTTTACCTGGAGAGGGCTGCAGCTCATTTGCATATAGTAGACTGGACTCTGGCGTGCGGGGATTAGGTAGGGGGTAAAAAAAAAAAAAAAATTGGATAAATCGTGAATCGGGATTTTATGTGAAAAAATCGGAGATTTTTTCTTTTCAGCCATACTGGTACTTCAGGTTTACTTCAGGTTTATTTCATGTTAACTCCAGGTTAACTTCAGGTGAACTTTAGTTTTACTTTAGGTTAACTTCAGGTTAACTTCAGATTTATTTCAGGTGAACCTTAGGTTAACTTCCGGTTTATTTCAGGTGAACTTTAGGTTAACTTCAGGTCAACTTCCAGTTTATTTCAGGTTAACTTCAGGTTAACTTTAGGATAACTTTAGGTTAACTTCAGGTTAACTTTAGGATGACTTTAGGTTAACTTCAGGTTAACTTCAGGTTTATTTCAAGTTAACGTCAGGTTAACTTCAGGTTAACTTCAGGTTAACTTTAGGATGACTTTAGGTTAACTTCAGGTTAACTTCAGGTTTATTTCAAGTTAACTTCAGGTTAACTTCAGGTTAACTTCAGGTTTACTTTATGTTAACTTCAGGTGAACTTTTGTTTTACTTTAGGTTAACTTCAGGTTTACTTCAGATTTATTTCAGGTTAACTTCAGGTTAACTTTAGGATAACTTTAGGTTAACATCCGGTTTATTTCAGGTGAACTTCAGGTTAACTTCAGGTAGTCCAGCAGGATGAAAACAGGCTGTTAATTTAGACTCAGTTTTCATTGAATAAATGAAGGTTGAATACGAATAAGTGTGTTTTACAGAGGCAGTGTGTGTTTCACTATTTTGATGTGTGTGTTTATGTGTGTGTGTGTTTGTGTGTTTATATGTGTGTTTATGTGTGTGTGTGTTTGAGCATTGCGTGCGAAGGATTTGCTTTCTGGCTCTCTAATGTACCTCGGCCACTCACTGACCTTCTGCTGAGCGTGTGTGTGTGTGTGTGTGTGTGTGTGTGTGTGTGTGTGTGTGTGTGTGTGTGTTGAAGCAAACAGTTTGCGTGTCAGCATCTGTGTGTACATCTGTTTGCATGATCATGTGCATCATGTGTGCGTTTCTGGTCTTGTTTCTCTGTGAAGATGTTTCACCTTAAAAGTCTGTTTGACTTTGAGGTTAGTTTGGATGTTTGGATATTAAATAGCTTGACTTGACGATTAATAAAGTATCTATCTATCTATCTATCTATCTATCTATCTATCTATCTATCTATCTATCTATCTATCTATCTATCTATCTATCTATCTATCTATCTATCTATCTATCTATCTATCTATGTAAAGGTCCAGTTTAAAGGTTCGGTTTGGACATTCTTCACAGTGAGTAAAAATGAGATAACGGTCAGTAGAAATGAGACCACAGTGAGATGAAATGTGACAGAAGGAAAACCACCAGAACCTGCTGCTCAGAGTTCAGAAGGTTAATTTCTGACATTAAAGACATCCTGCAGCCGTAGTTTAAAGCAGATATGTTTAAAATATGAAGATGTTTCTGTGGTTCCTGCTGGGTGTGTTTGTGTGTGCGGTCGGGGTGTCCCAGAGGGGTGGAGACTGAACTCCAGCAGCTGTTTTCCTCCCGTTTCATTCATTCATCCTGGTTTTCCTCCCGTCCGTCCTCCTGCTGTAGCTCTAAACACTAAGATGCAGCAGTTTGTGAGTCTGGAGCTCCTCATCCATCATGCATGAGTGTTAAATTATAAACTGTGGGTCAGTGCGCCGCCCTCAGATAACGTCCTCAGAGAGACTTAACAGTAGATGGATATCAGATGTTATCGCTCTGCAGTCCTGTACAGGAGGTACTTCTCTATCTGTGTTCAGCATCTCAGGCGTCCTACAAACATCCTCCAGCTCTGAAAGATGATATATTTCTTGTCTTTACACACTCTGTCTTCTCATGGGCTCATCTGTGCGTCCACATGTTCTTCTGCAGAACCACAACTCCTTTACTTTAGGCATAAAGCAAACAAACAGCGAGGCACCCCTTAGTTCAAAATTCAGCTGGCCAAAAAGAACATTTTAGATATCCATGTCATCATTCTGCAGGACCAATAGGATCACTTCTAACCTCAGGTGTTTATCTCCAGTTCACACTACAGATACCTGCAGCTCAGTTCTACTAGTTTCAGTTTCAGTTTCAAAAATCTAATGTTTAATTCTGACGTGTAATAATTCAGGTGTAATAATTCTAGTTCCAGATATCTTAAATTCAGTTCATCTACAAAACAAACAAAAAGAGACACAAAACAATCACAAAGAGAAACAAAACAACCACAAAGAGACATTAAACGAAAACAAAATAGACATAAAACAACCCCAAAGAGACACAAAACAACCCCAAAGAGACACAAAACAACCACAAAGAGACACAAAACTACCACAAAGAGACATTAAACGAAAACAAGAGACATAAAACAACCACAAAGAGACACAAAACAACCACAAAGAGACACAAAACAACCCCAAAGAGACACAAAACAACCACAAAGAGACACAAAACTACCACAAAGACACACAAAACTACCACAAAGACACACAAAACAAAAACAAAGACAGACAAAATGACCACAAAAAGACACAAAGCCACCTCAAAGCGATCAGGGTGTAATTAAGTGGGGGAACATGTCGTCTAAATGACCGTTCAGGTGTTTGGTAACCACCTGGCAAACAGGTGTCGCTAAGCTAATGCGGCTAACCTGTGCAGATGAAAGATTGATGGGGGAACAGCTCTGTTGAATTACACATGAAAGCTACAGCTAGCGGCTACGCTAGCAGCAGAGAGCCGGCCTCTGATTGGTTGCCATAGCAGAGGCGTTAAAAATAAAGCGTTAGTTGTGGTGGAGGTTATGAGTTCTGCTCTCCGGAGGCTGCAGCAGATATTGGAGCTCAGTGTTTGTGGAGGAGATGAGTTTGGAGATGAAGCTGGTCGGATGGATGGAGGAGGAACGCTGTTAAAAGCCTCCTTAGCATCTGACTGGAATCAGACTGGAATAAACTGTTTGGCTTTGTGTTCTTTACGTAAAGTGTTCCAGTCATTCTGACGTTTATAAAAGCCTCTTTGTTTTGATTTTAGGATTTTAACATTCAGATAAAGCTTCTGCTGTGATCAAACCCAGAACCTCGTTTTTAAATGTTCTCAGTGAACCATTGATTCGAACAGGAGAAACTCTGATTCAGCCACATTACCCTGGAGACTAACTAGGACCTGAAGTTACCTGATAGAGGTAGTTAAAGGAGTAAAAAGGAGCAGAAGTAGTGGAAAATAGAAATACATGTACTTTTATGACTTTTATGTGCCCCGCTAATTAAATGTTAAAGGAATTAATCCAACCAAACTCTAGAATTATGAAGATAAATTCTGAGTCATGGTTTATGAAAATAAAACCAACCAGCTGATCTCAGCTGGTTGGTTTTATTTTGTCTGTCTATGTCTCTTTGTGGTTGTTTTATGTTTTTTTGTGTTTTTTTGTGGTTGTTTTGTGTCTCTTTGTGTCACTTTGTGGTTGTTTTGTGTCTCTTTGGAGTAGTTTTGTGTCTCTTTTTGGTTGTTTTGCATCTTTTTGTGGTTGTTTTGTGTCTGTGGCTGTTCTGTGTCTCTTTGAGGTTGTTTGTGTCTCTGTGGCTGTTTTGTGTCTGTTTGTGGTTGTTTTGTATCTCTTTGTGTCACTTTGTGGTTGTTTTGCATCTATTTGTGGTTGTTTTGCGTCTATTTGTAGTGGTTTTGTGGCTCTTTTTGGTTGTTTTGCGTCTCTTTGTGGTTGTTTTGTGTCTTTTTGTGGTTGTTTTGCATCTTTTTGTGGTTGTTTTGTATCTCTTTGTGTCACTTTGTGGTTGTTTTGCGTCTCTTTGTAGTAGTTTTGTGTCTCTTTTTGGTTGTTTTGCGTCTGTTTGTGGTTGTTTTGCATCCCTTTGTGGTTGTTTTTCATCCCTTTGTGGTTGTTTTTCATCTTTTTGTCACCATTCTGTATCTCTTTGTCGTGATTTTGTGTCTCTTTGTTTCCATACAGTCTAGTAGAAACCAGTTGTTTGTAAATGAACAGAGAACCTCCTGATTCCTGGACTATGGGGTACCGAACTCGCTGATACTTCAGTGTTTCACGTTCGACTCAAACAGTAACTGAAGGAACGCTGCAGAACTTCAGTTAGTGTGTTCGGTTTGTGTGTCTCTTTCTGATAGTTTTGTGTGTCTTTGTGTTAGTTTGTGTGGTGATGAAAGCAGTTAGTCTGTCCAGAGACTCTCCTCTCTGTGAACTCTGAGGACTTCTGGGAGTTTCTGTTGGTCTGGGAAACACTAAATATAGAACTTACACACACACACACACACACACACACACACACACACACACACACACACACACACACACACACACACACACACACACACACACACACACACACACACACACACACACACACACACACACAGACAGACAGACAGACAGACACACACCAGGGAGTATCCTGGGTGTGTGTTGGTCTCTCCTCCTCGTACCCTTCTGGGTTCCTCCTGTTCTCCCTCCATCATTTCTCCCAGAATGCACCAAGGCACTCTGAATTATTAATGATGTTACACACTCACACACACTCACAGACACACACACACACAGTAACACACAGACACACACTTTGTGTCTCCTCCTTCGATCAATAGTCCACAAAAAGCCTCTTTCCTCTGACCCTCTGCTCTCAGCTTTACTTTACTTCTCTGGTTTCTGCTGTTCTGTTCTACAAAAAAATGACAAAAAGAGACACAAAACGACCACAAAGAGACACAATACAACCACAAAGAGACACAAAATGACCACAAAGACACACAAAATAACCACAAAGACACAAAGCAACCACAAAAAGACACGAAATGACCACAAAAAGATGTAAACTGACCACAACGAGACGCAAAATGACCACAAAGAGACACAAAGCAACCACAAAAAGATGTAAACTGACCACAAAGAGATGCAAAACGACCACAAACAGACACAAAACGACCAGAAAGAGACACAAAACGACCACAAAGAGACACAAAACAACTAGAAAGAAGTGAGAGACTTCCAGCAGATCTAAAGTTTTTCTCTCCTGATTGTCGTGTTTCAGATTGTGCTGTTTGCGTGTCAGTTAGCCGTGTTGAGCAGAGAGCAGCTCTAAAGGCCATGTGTGTATTTTATGTTGCAGCTCATTCATTAAACATGTTCACATGTAGAAAACCTGCTGACTGTCTGTGTTACTGGAGTTCGGTGTTACATCAGAACCACAGATCCTGTTCAGGAGTCGGGTTCAGGACGGACACATGTGCTGCTGCTGCTACACATGAAACGCACACGTGTGGTTGTGCTGCACGGAGGCTTTGTTTCTGAACATACATGTAGAGGAAAGAGTGAAAGAACAAACAGCAGACTGACGGAGATTATCTTCATGTGTGTTTGTGTTTTGTTGTCAGCTCTATAGTGTTGTTGTGTAGTTGTGTTATGTTGTGTAGTGTGTTGTTATGTTATTGTGTCGTTATTGTGTTGTTTTCTTAATAATAATAATAAATTTAATTTATAAAGCGCTTTTCCAGTAACTCAAAGACGCTGTACATAAAATACAACAAGATAAAACAAAACAGTTAATTAAAATCAATAAATGGTAAAACAAGTTCAAGATAAAATACAGAATCACTTAAGGAAAGCGGATCTAAAAAGGTGAGTCTTTAAAAGGGATTTAAATGTGGTGAGGTTGGTGCAGTCACGGAGGTCATGGGGGAGTGAGTTCCAGAGTGTGGGGGCGGCAATGGCGAAGGCTCTGTCCCCCCAATGTCGCCGGCTGGTCCTGTGCGGGATGGAAAGGAGGTTTGCGTGGGATGAACGGAGATTCCTGGGGGGGGTGTAAGGGAGGAGCAAATCGGTAAGGTAAGAGGGGGCAAGATTATGGATGGACTTGAAGGTGAGGAGAAGCAGTTTGTACTGGATGCGGTGTGAAATGGGGAGCCAATGGAGGTTCTGCAGGACGGGGGTGATATGGTCATAGGAACGGGTTCGGGTAAGGAGTCGGGCAGCAGAGTTTTGAATGTGTTGAAGTTTATTGAGAACTTTGGAGGTGGAGCCGAAGAGAATGCTATTGCAGTAGTCAAGGCGGGAAGTGACGAAGGCATGAATGAGGGTTTCTGCTGCCGAGAAGGAGAGGAAGGGGCGGAGACGGGCGATGTTGCGGAGATGGAAATAGGCAGTTTTGGTGATCTGATTAATGTGGGGTTCAAAAGTGAGGTTGCTGTCAAATATCACACCAAGGTTGCGGATGTGAGCGGAAGGAGATAGGGTGGTGGTATCAATGGTAATGCGGGAGTGGGGAAATGGTGTGAGTGATTTAGGTCCAATAAAGATGAGATCAGTCTTGTCGCAGTTTAACAGGAGAAAATTTTTCCTCATCCAGGATTTAATGTCGGCCAAGCAGCTGGAGAGAGAGGGGAGGGTGGTGGTGGCGGTGGTGTTGGTGGAGATGTAGAGTTGGATATCGTCGGCGTAGCAATGGAAGTGTAGGTTGTGGCGGCGGATGATGTTGCCGAGGGGGAGGAGGTACAGGATAAAGAGGAGGGGGCCAAGGACTGATCCTTGAGGGACACCATGGGACAGGTGGGGGATGTGCAGTTGTTGACCTTGATGAATTGTTGTCGATTAGTGAAATATGATGTGAACCAGGTGAGGGCGGTGCCGGTGATGTTAATGGAGGATTGAAGGCGGGACAGGAGGATGGAGTGATTGATTGTGTCAAATGCTGCAGAGAGGTCGAGAAGAATGAGGATGGCGACTTGTCCAGAGTCTGAGGAGAGGAGGAGATCGTTGGTGACCTTGAGGAGAGCAGTTTCAGTGCTGTGATGAGAGCGGAATCTGGATTGAAAGGTTTCATACAGGTTGTTGGAGGTGAGATGAGTTTTCAACTGGGCAGCGACGACACGTTCTAATGTTTTGGATATGAAGGGGAGGTTGGAGATGGGCCGGAAGTTGTGCGGGGAGGTTGGATCCAAACCAGGTTTTTTGAGGATGGGGGAGACAGAGGCGAGCTTGAGGGGTGAGGGGACACAGCCAGTACTGAGGGAAGTGTTGATGATGTTAGAGATGGGGGGGAGATAACAGAGAGGCAGTTTTTGAGGAGGGCAGTGGGGATGGGGTCCAGGCAGGATGTGGAGTTTTTAGTTCCAGTGATGAATTTGGGCAGGTCCAGGGGGGAAACGGGCGAGAAGTGGGCCAGGGGGGGAAAGTTCAGAGGGTTTGGTGGAGGAGAGGGGGGATCAAGTGAAGTGGGAGAGGTGACAAGGCTGCTGTGGATGGAGATGATTTTGTTATGGAAAAAAGAGAGGAATAGGTTGCACTTGTCAGTGGTGAACGAGTTTGAGACGGTATCTGGGGGGGCAAGGAGTTTATTGATAGTTGAGAAGAGGGACTTGGGGTTGTTGGAGCTGGTATTGATCAGGTCAGAGTAGAAAGTGGACCGTGCAGATTTCAGGGCGTCTTTGTATTGTTGGAGGAAGTCGGAGTAGGCTTGGCGGTGAACTGTCAGGTTTGTTTTCTTGACAAGACGTTCCAGCTGTCGTTTTCGGGCTTTCATGAGGTGGAGTTCGGGGGTGTACCATGGAGCAGAGTGGGAGAACGTGACTAATTTGGATTTGAGGGGAGCAAGCTGATCGAGACAGGAAGAGAGAGTATGATTGTAGTGGTTGATGAGGTCAGTGGGGTTATTGATTGATGGGGGAGGGGAGACGGACAATGCAGTGGTCAGTGAGGCGGAGAATACAGAGGGGGAGAGTGATTTGGTGTTTCTAAAAAAGATTGTCCGTTTTTCCTTAGGCAGGGGTGTGGGGAAGCTGATGTCCATAGTTATTGCTAGGTGGTCAGAGATGGAGAGATGACAGCTGGAGATATTTAGGACTGTGAGACCAGAGGAGCAAACCAGATCGAGGGTGTGACCATGGTTGTGGGTGGGGAAATTGACATGCTGGGTGAGGTTGAGTGATTGTAGGAGGTCTAGGAAGTCAGAGGCAGATTTACTGTGAAGGTTGTCCATGTGAAAGTTGAAGTCACCAAGGATGAGGACTGAGGGAGATGTAGCTAATAGCTGGGTGGCAAAGTGGGAAAAGTCAGGGAGGAAAGAGAGGTTTGGTTTAGGTGGGCGGTAAATGATAGCAGTGACCACTGGGGTGGGACCGGGTAATTTAAAAACAAGGTGTTCAAAGGAGGGGGGGGCAGGGATGGAAAGTGGGATGGTTGTGAAGACCTGTTTGTGGATGACTGCGATGCCACCTCCTCGACCTTCTGGGCGGGGTGAGTTGAGGTACGTGTATCCGGAGGGTGTGGCTTGGTTGAGTGGGTAGAAGTCCAGTGGTTTGTGCCATGTTTCAGTTAGACAGAGGAAGTCCAGTTTATTGTCCAGGATGAATAATTGTAGAATGGGGCCTTTGCTGTTGACGGAGCGGGTGTTGAAGAGGACAAAGTTCAGGTGAAGTGTGGATGTGTGATTAGGGGAGGGCTTCTGGGGACATGGCTGTGAGGTCCGTGGAAGTGTGCGAAGGTTAGCGAAGTGGCAGTTTCTGAGGGTGGGCTGCCGAGGTGGTCTGAAGCTGATGATGGTGGGGATTTGGCAGCTTGTTGAATTCTGGTAGAGCGGGGGTGACAGGCAGGGGGAGCCAGAGGAGGGGGGCAGTGGGTGTGCTGGAGGGGAAGATGGGGGGAGTTCCAGGTGGGGGCAGAGGGGGGCGCTGTGGCTGGGAGGCGGTTCAGTGGAGCGTGAAGAAGAGATGGATGTCTTGCTGTCATGTTGTGTCGTGTAGGTGTTGTGTTATTGTGTAGGTGTTGTATTATTGTGTAAGTG
Organism: Amphiprion clarkii; assembly: GCA_027123335.1. Classification (NCBI taxonomy): domain Eukaryota; kingdom Metazoa; phylum Chordata; class Actinopteri; family Pomacentridae; genus Amphiprion; species Amphiprion clarkii. The sequence continues at coordinate 36,997,987 of CM049574.1, forward strand.
TTGTGTTATTGTGTTGTTATGTTGCGTTATTGTGTTGTTTTGTTGCGTTGTGTTGTTATGTTGTGTTGTTGTGTTATTGTGTTGTTTTCTTGCTGTCATGTTGTGTCGTGTAGGTGTCGTGTTATTGCGTAGGTGTTGTGTTACTGTGTAGGTATTGTGCTATTGTGTAGTTTTTGTGTTGTGTAGTTCTGTTGTGTTGCATTGTTGTTTTGTGTTGTTGTGTAGTTGTGGTGTTGTGCAGTTGTTGTGTAGTTGTTGTGTTGTCTTGTTATGTTCTGTTGTTGTGTTGTTGATGTGTAATTGTGTTGTTTTGTTTTCGTGTAGTTGTGTTGTTTTCTTGATGTCATGTTGTGTAGTTGTTGTCGTAAGCTCTGTTGTGTTATTATGTAGATGTAATTGTGTTGTCATGTAGTTGTCACGTTTTTGTGGTGTTGATGTCTAATTGTGTTGTTACTTTGTGTTTTTGTGTTACTATGTAGTTGCTGTGTTGTTTCGTCGTCATGTAGTCATTGTGTACTTGTCATGTTATGTAGTTGTTATGTTGTTGTGTTGTTTTCTTGTTGTCATGTTGTGTAGTTGTGTTGTTGTCATGTTGTTTAGTTGTTGTGTTATTGTGTAGTTGTGTAGTTGCCGTGTTGTTATGTTGTTGTGGTGTTGATGTGTAATTGTGTTGTTATGTTGTGTTTTCATTCATGCGTCTGAATCTTCCACTAAAACATGAATGACTCCAGCTGACCAGCGACTCTGCATGTTTTATTCATGTTGCACTGCAGTGCGTGTGTTTATGTAGCGTGTTGTGTGTCTGTTTATGTGGCATGTTGCGTGTGTGTTGTGTGTCTGTGTGGGCGTAACACATTCTGCAGCCTCAGGCGTGTTTTCTACACGTTGTCTCTGTGTGTTGCACATCTTCCTGACATGTTTGATGTCTGAGTTTGACCTGAGAGAGAAAAAATAGTTTTACACTGAAGGAACATTTAACACTACCTTTACAGTTAATAATATTTGACCTGAAACTTTACAGTTAATAACATTTAACCTGAAACTTTACAGTTAATAACATTTAACATGAAACTTTACAGTTAATAACATTTAACCCGAAACTTTACAGTTTAATAACATTTAACCTAAAACTTTACAGTTAATAACATTTAACCTGAAACTTTACAGTTAATAACATTTAACATGAAACTTTACAGTTAATAACATTTAACCCAAAACTTTACAGTTTAATAACATTTAACCTAAAACTTTACAGTTAATAACATTTACCCTCAAACTTTACAGTTAATAACATTTAACCCGAAACTTTACAGTTTAATAACATTTAACCTAAAACTTTACAGTTAATAACATTTACCCTCAAACTTTACAGTTAATAACATTTAACATGAAACTTTACAGTTAATAAAATTTAACATGAAACTTTACAGTTAATAACATTTAACCCGAAACTTTACAGTTTAATAACATTTAACCTAAAACTTTACAGTTAATAACATTTAACCTGAAACTTTACAGTTAATAACATTTAACATGAAACTTTACAGTTAATAACATTTAACCCGAAACTTTACAGTTTAATAACATTTAACCTAAAACTTTACAGTTAATAACATTTACCCTCAAACTTTACAGTTAATAACATTTACAGTTTAATAACATTTAACCTAAAACTTTACAGTTAATAACATTTACCCTCAAACTTTACAGTTAATAACATTTAACATGAAACTTTACAGTTAATAACATTTAACCTGAAACTTTATAGTTAATAACATTTAACCTCAAACTTTACAGTTAATAACATTAACCTCAAACTTTACAGTCAGCTCCATAAACATCTGGGGAGAGTTTTTCTAATGCTGGTTCTGTTCAGAACCACATTGAATTTTAAATGAAACAGTTCAGATGTGGTTGAAGTTCAGACTTCCAGCTTTAATTCAGTGGGTTGAACTAAAACATGTGAGGAACTAAAGCATTTCTAAACACAATCCCTTCATTTCAGGGGCTCAGAAATAACTGGACAAATGAATAGGGCTGGTCCCAATTGCAGTTTCTGGGCTCCGGATATTAGAGCCCAATTAATGACGAATATCAGAATATTTGTCTCGGGGCTGGGAGTGAAGTGCAATTTCATTATCTTGCTTCTCAGTCTGACCCAACACTATTAGCATAGCATTAGCATGGATATCTCCGTCTTCGGCTTTTGTATTCTGTTTACTAACACGGGTGAAGTGAAGCGGGACGTCAGGGTTGGTCGGTCCGCGTGATACAGTGGGGAGGGAGGGGGAAGTCCGACTATTTGGATCTCAAAATTAATACTCGGATACCACCACAACAACCAAATGATCAGATATTCAGGTCCAGCCCTACAAATTAAATAACTGAAAAATCAAATGTTAATGTCTAATACTTGGTTGAAAACCCTTTGCTGGCAGCGAAACCCTGGATGTCACCAGACGCTGGGTTTCCTCCATTTCAATACTCTGCCAGGCCTTTACTGCAGCACTTTAGTCTTTAACAGGTGAAGTGCTCAGCTGGGTTGAGATCAGGTGACTGACTCGGCCATTCAAGAATATCCCACTTCTTTGCTTTAACCCTTTGATGCACAACATGGGTCAAGAGATACCCATTTCCCGTTGATGTTGTGCATGGGTCATCTGGCTGGTTCTGTCCTGAGTCACATCATCAATAAACACCAGTGACCCATCACACCACCTCCACCATGCTTTACAGATGATGTGGTATCTTTGGATCATGAGCTGGACCACGCTTTCTCCAAACTTTTTCCTTGCCATCATTCTGGTAGAGGCTGATCTTGGTTTCATCTGTCCAGAGAATGTTCTTCTTTCTATTCTTGATTCTTCTGAATCTCTCCACCATGCAGTGAACCTCTGGATTTACTCTCATGCAGTTTCCTCTTGATGGTAGACTTGGACCTCAGGATGAACTAAACTGTAGATTTTGCAACTCCTAATACTGTAGCATTTTCATGGATTTTTTTTTCTGTTTTGGCAGCTTAAGGATGGCTTGTTTCTCCTGCATGGGACCTCTTTTGACCACATGTCTTCACAGCAAAATCTTCCAAATGAAATACCACACGTCAGATCACCTCCAGGATCATAACCCCCAGATCGTAACCCTAACCCCCACAGGCTGGTAGGCACTAGCCATGATGAGAGCATCACTTTATCCGCCTCTCTTCTTACCCTGACGCCCCCATCTTCTGTCTTATCTTCGACTCCTCTGGACTCTGTACTTATCAAACTGTTTGTTTTTGGTGGATTTTTTAATGTAGACATTTAGGATGAAGAAATGGTTCTGGAGTCTGACTGTGTGTTTGTGTGTCGGTTTGTGTGTCCACAGTGTTTTGTCACTGTAAGTGTTCCAGCTGATTGTGTTTCCTTCACGTGTTCGAGGGAACAAACGAAACCTGAACTCAGACCTGCTGCCTTCAATTGTTTTTCTGAATCTGCTGAAAGAAGAAAATTACACTATAGTACTATACAGTACTGTGTTATACTTTTCTGTACTGTACTTCACTGTACTATATGATGCTATACTTTTCTGCACTATGCTTTACTACTATGCTTTTCTGTACTATACCAAACAATACTTTCCTGTGCTATCTATGCTATGCTATGCTATGCTATGCTATGCTATGCTATGCTATGCTATGCTATGCTATACTATACTATACTATGGTATAGTAGACTATATTTTTCTGTACTATACTATACATTTCTGTACTATAATATACTGCACTATACTATACTATGGTATAGTAGACTATATTTTTCTGTACTATACTATACATTTCTGTACTATAATATACTATACTATACTATACTATACTATACTATACTATACTATACTATACTATACTATACTATACTATACTATACTTCTCTGTTCTATACTATGCTGTACGTTTCTGCAATACACTATACTGTGCTGCACTATGCTATAGTATACTATGCTACACTTTTCTGTGCTCTACTATACTTTTCTGTACTATACTGTACCACACTATAGTATATTGTGCCATACTTGTCTGTACCCTGCTATACTATACTATACTATACTATACTATACTATACTATACTATACTATACTATACTATACTATACTATACTATACTATACTATACTATACTATACTATACTATACTATACTATACTATGCTGTATTTTACTATACTATGCTGTATTTTACTATACTATGCTTTTCTGTACTACACTATAGTGTACTGTACTAAAACTATCATCAGTACAGAGAGTATTAATATTTAAACTTCAGTTTGATCATCTGTTGAGCTGAAACAAGAATTAATTCCTGAAGTTTATTTATATTTCTGATTCTTCTTCTGTCTGCAGAAAAGAAGAGAGAGAGAGAGATGGAGGGAGGGTCGAGCGAGCCAATGGGAGGAGGCGGAGCTCCGAGGAGAGAGAGTGAGGTAGAGAGAGCCAGAGAACCGATGAGAGAGAGAGCCACGGAGAACCAGAGGAGGCTGACAGCAGAGGAGGTTGTTGCCGCGGCAGCAGCTCAGATCAGAGGCAGCACAGCTTCCTCCTCTTCCTCCTCTTCCTCCTCCTCCTCTACTTCTGGTGTTTTATTGTGGCGTCCCGTCTCCACCTGGACAACCTGCCGCCTCCTCCTCCTCCTCCTTACCTTCATCCTCCTCTTCCTCAGCCACGGTAAGTAGGATGAAAACTGCTCCAGATTCAGGAATAGAAGAGACCAGAGTTTGGAGCAAAATAGAACCAGAGGAGAAACTTCTGGGGCTCAGAGCAGGACGGAGGTAGAAGACACTGGGGACTGAGGTAGAAGACACTAGAGGACTGAGGTAGAAGACACTAGAGGACTGAGGTAGAAGACACTAGAGGACTGAGGTAGAAGACACTAGGGGACTGAGGTAGAAGACACTAGAGGACTGAGGTAGAAGACACTAGGGGACTGAGGTAGAAGACACTAGAGGACTGAGGTAGAAGACACTAGAGGACGGAGGTAGAAGACACTAGAGGACTGAGGTAGAAGACACTAGAGGACTGAGGTAGAAGACACTAGAGGACTGAGGTAGAAGACACTAGAGGACTGAGGTAGAAGACACTAGGGGACTGAGGTAGAAGACACTAGAGGACTGAGGTAGAAGACACTAGAGGACGGAGGTAGAAGACACTGGGGGACTGAGGTAGAAGACATTAGTGGACGGAGGTAAAGAAACTAGTGGACAGAGGTAGAAGACACTAGAGGACGGAGGTAAAGAAACTAGTGGACGGAGGTAGAAGACACTGGAGGACAGAGATAGAAGACACTAGTGGACAGAGATAGAAGACACTAGAGGACTGAGGTAGAAGACACTAGAGGACGGAGGTAGAAGACACTAGGGGACTGAGGTAGAAGACATTAGTGGACGGAGGTAAAGAAACTAGTGGACGGAGGTAGAAGACACTAGAGGACGGAGGTAAAGAAACTAGAGGACAGAGGTAAAGAAACTAGAGGACGGAGGTAGAAGACGCTACAAGACAGAGGTAGAAGACACTAGAGAACAGAGGTAAAGAAACTAGAGGACGGAGGTAGAAGACACTAGTAGACGGAGGTAAAGAAACTAGAGGACAGAGGTAAAGAAACTAGAGGACGGAGGTAGAAGACACTAGTAGACGGAGGTAAAGAAACTAGAGGACAGAGGTAGAAGACACTCTTGGACGGAGGTAGAAGACACTAGTGGACAGAGATAGAAGACACTAGTGGACGGAGGTAGAAAACACTAGTGGACGGAGGTAGAAGACACTAGTGGACGGAGATAGAAGACACTAGTGGACGGAGATAGAAGACACTAGTGGATGGAGGTAGAAGACACTAGTGGACGGAGATAGAAGACACTAGTGGACGGAGGTAGAAGACAGTAGAAGAAGAAAGTCTGCAGGTCGGTGTGTTCATGTTGTGTGTCTGTGTGTGTTCATGTTGTGTGTCTATGTGTGTGTTCAGGTTGTGTGTCTGTGTGTGTTCATGCTGTGTCTCTGTGTGTGTCTGTGTTGTGTATCTTTGTGTGTCTATGTGTGTTCATGTGTGTCTGTGTGTGTTCATATTGTGTATCTGTGCATCTGTGTGTGTTCATGTTGTGTGTCTGTGTGTCTGTATGTGTTCATATTGTGTATCTTTGTGCGTCTGTGTGTGTTCATGTTGTGTATCTTTGTGTGTCTGTGTGTGTTCGTGTTGTGTGTCTGTGTGTGTTCATATTGTGTACTTTGTGTGTCTGTGTGTGTTCATGTTGTGTATCTTTGTGTGTCTGTGTGTGTCCAGGTTGTGTATCTTTGTGTGTTTGTGTTGACGTAATGCGTTGCCATGAATTAGTGATGAACTTCAGTGTTAGCTATTAGCGGCGGTTTGCTTCACACACACCTGCACACGTTTTCCCGTCATGCGTGGACACATGTGCAGCTCATTAATATTCACAAACTGACACATTTAAAGTTCAGGTTTTGCATCTAAGTGTCACGTATTTGAGTTTACTTTAACGTTTTAACTCTTTCTGACTCTTGAGTCTTTAAAAATCTTTTCAAAAACACCTTACATACACATTTTGTCCCTGTAAAGCTCATAATTTACTAAAACAGCAGCTCAGTGTGTTTTATAGGGACCTGGTGCGTTAGTTTGGGACGATTTTCAATGGCGGATGGATCCATATTTTTACTATGTTTTGTGCTCCAGCAGGACGGCGTGTGTGAGTTATTAGATTATTTATTGCAGCTCTAGTCCATCAAATATTCCTCTAACAGGAGGAAATGCTGCAGTTTATGGGACTGTTTTTAGCGGCAGATGAATCCATGTTTTGTGCTTGAATGAGTCCAAGTTTACTTCTTACTAGAACAGATAAAATGCTGCAGTTTCAGGCTAAAACTAACAATAATTTTTTATTTTTCTGTTTATTTCTGTTTTTCTAAAATGTCAGAAAATGATCAGAAATGAAGATTTTCTTCATTTGTCCAAATATCTTCAGTTTGCTGTCACAGAAAAGAAGAAAAAAAAAAGAAAATATTCACATTTAAGAAGCTGGAATCACAGAATTTATTAGGTAAAATCACACATTTACATATGGATGTTTTTATACGATTAATTCCTGTAAAATCTAAAACTAGCTACCGAATTTAAAAGTAAATTTAATAGTATAATAATATTTAATAAATGTCAATATTTCAATTATCTGTCAGAAATTAATACATATTGGTTTTATATAATAAAAAAACATGTTTTTTCTCCTCATGTAAACTTTTGTCGCTTATGTTTATCTTGTCAATTTTAAGTTTGTAATTGTAAGTTTTATTTTTACTTCTTATAAGTTTGAAATAGATTTTTAAAATTAAATTAAGATTATTTTGAGCAGCACTAACCTGTTTATCATGAAAGTATTTTATTGTCATGTGACCTTTATCTTCTAAAATTATTTTTTATTCTATATAATAAAAATGTACAACCTTATATTGATGTATAGTTTTATTTAAGACATCCTTGCATTTTTTTAAACTTAATCACTTTATTTTCAAATAAAAAATCAGAAAAATTACATTAATCTGTAAAACTTACAGCAATGTTTAATTTAAAAATACACCTTTACATATTATTAATTTAAACAATGTATCTTATTTTTATTTTAAGAATATTTATTTATATTTGTAAAATTTACTTTGACAGCATGAATTTAGAAAAGTTAAATATTTCTAAAAATATTTAGCAAAATACTGATTTTTTAATGTAAAAATAACTTCTGTCTTGTTAAAAATATAAATGTAGTTTAAATTTTATTACATATTTAAAAATATGTCTTCAATAATATTTTATATTATTGATAAAAGCTATTGTCAATGAATTTTTCTCATTAAATTCCAAATGTAGTCACATTTACTTTTTTCTTTTAGTATTTTTCTTCAATTTCATTCTGTAAATTATTGATTTCCTAATAAAATTTTAATTTAAAATGTGTTCCTGTTAAAATTACATCTCATTATAAATAAGAATTTGATATATTTTCTTAAAATTAGCACTTTCATTAGTATTTAGAGATTCTTAAATGTAGTTTGTGAACAAAATGTGCTAAAATGACAGTTTTATTTCAAAATATTAGATTTATATGTCTAAATCACAGCTGTTCTGTTAAATTACAACTTTACAAACAATATAAAATTGTCACTCTTAATCAGATTTTATTTTCTTGTCATTTATTTCTGTTTAAAGCTTCTCCGGCTGCTGATCAGAGCCAGTGGTGATTAATTTAACAGGTGAATTAAGTTATTTAAAGACAATAAAATGCAGCGTTTGTTGGGACCATAATTTCACCAGTTTTATATTTAAATAATAATTCATTAGCTGGATTTTTATGTTTTGTTGACTTTAACTGCAGATAATCGAGTTTTAAACATATTTAACTTGAATTTCTGACAATTTGTTCTGTTATATGGAGCTAAACATCCTGAAGTCTGGGTTTTTCTACTAGTTTTACATTTGGATCATACTTTTTGTTGTATTTTTGTTGACTATAAACACAGATGATTCACACCAGATCAGGCTGAGTTTCAGATTCTGTGAGGACATTCTGATTGGTCCTCAGAGGGGCTTAGTGATTGGATGAATATATCGGCTATCGTGATTGGCCGAGTGTCTTTTTGTCATTTTATTTACTGTAATAAGATTTGGACAGACAACAGCTGATAGGATCTTTATTAAAACCACCTGGATACTGAAATCACAGTTCTTCAGATTCAACGGTGTGAAGATTTTTGGGTTTTAGACTGGTTTTAGACTGGTTTAGACTCAGTTTTAGACTGGTTTAGACTGGTTTTATACTCCGTTTCGGACTGGTTTCAGGGTAGTTTCAGATTGGTTTTAGACTAGACTCAGTTTTCGACTGCTTTCAGTCTCCATTTTGGCCTGGTTTTACGAGAACTTTGATCTGGTCCTGGACTTGGTTTAAGACTAGTTTCAGACTGGTTTTGAACTGGTTTAGGCTGGTTTTAGACTGGTTTTAGACTCAATTTTTGGACCGATTTTAAGAGATTTTTGCTCTGCTTCTGGACTTGGTTCTAGACCGGTTTCAGACTCAGATTTGGACTGGTTTTAGATTGGTTACATACTGGTTTTGGACTAGTTTTATCCTCTGTTCTGGACTGGTTTTACACTCAAGCTTGGACTGAATTTTGACTGGTTTCAGACTGGTTTTTGACTGGTTTCAGACTGGTTTTGGACTAGTTTCAGACTAGTTTTACGAGAGCTTTGATCTGGTTTAAGACAGGTTTCAGACTGGTTTCAAACTGGTTTTAGGGTAGTTTCCGACTTGGGTTAGGACCAGTTGGGTCTTGGGTTTTGACTTGGTTTTGGACTAGTTTTAGACCTGTTTTGGACTGGTTTTAGACTAGTTTTGAACTAGGTTTAGATTAGTTTTTAGACTGGTTTTGGACTACTTTTAGACTAGTTTTTAGACTGGTCTTGACTAGTTTTAGACCTGTTTTGGACTGGTTTTAGGCCAGCTTTAGACTGGTTTTAGACTAGATTTGAACTAGGTTTAGACTAGTTTTTAGACTGGTCTTGATTAGTTTTAGACTGATTTTAGTCTAGTTTTGGACTAGTTTTAGATGGTTTTATATACTTAGTTTTAGAGAATTTCTAAATGAGCTGTAGATTAAAGTGATGATTTTAAGGTCAAGTTTGGTTCATGTTCCTGATAGAACCTCATTTTTCCACATTAGCTCTTAAACCTTGAGAAAGTCGATTAATTTCCTGTTTTTGCTGTTTCTGGCTGATAAATGGAATGATGTCGGTGGTTTTGAAAGATAACATCCTCATCAATCTCTGTGTTTCAGAGAGGTAAATATGTTTCTGCCGTCCATAAGTTTGGGATTTTAATCTTTTCTCACACTGTCTTCGTGTTCTAGATGTTCTTCAGTGAGTTTTCTGGTTCTGTTTTATCTCAGACCTGATGAAACCGTCCGATGGTTAATGTCCGGTTGTTCCTCTGCGGTTCCTGAAGTCCCGTTTAGCTTCATTTAGAAGCAGCAGGAGGCCGACAGGGTTTTATTATCTGGAGCTGAGAGAAACTAACAGAACCCAGTTTGAAGCATCAACATTCTGCTGAAACTTCACATTAAAACGTGGTGAATGTAAAAGTTTTAAAGGTTTTAAAGCACCCCCAGGGTCCGAGTGTTTCTCTGACGCAGTAATAACCATAAAACCAGCAGCGACCCATTAGACCGATCCCAGAGAGCATCGTGGGTAATGTCCACTCAGAAACCATGATGTCAGCAGGGATTCCCACCGAACTTTACTGGAAACCTACAGACAGACGGACGATAAAAACAGTAAAACATCTGCAGACAAATAGACGATAAAAACAGCAAAACATCTGCAGACAAATAGACCATAAAAACAGCAAAACATCTGCAGATGGACGATAAAAACAGTAAAACATCTGCAGATGGACGATAAAAACAGTAAAACATCTGCAGATGGACGATAAAAACAGTAAAACATCTGCAGATGGATAGACGATGAAAACAGTAAAACATCTGCAGACGGACGATGAAAACAGTCAAACATCTGCAGACAAATAGATGATAAAAACAGCAAAACATCTGCAGACGGACGATGAAAACAGTAAAACATCTGCAAATAGACGATAAAAACAGTAAAACATCTGCAGACAGACGATGAAAACAGTAAAACATCTGCAGATGGACGATAAAAACAGTGAAACATCTGCAGACGGACGATAAAATAGTAAAACATCTGCAGACGGACGATAAATTAAAAATAAATTATGTTTTTTCTTGTGATTTTTTTATTAGATTTTTGTCTGTATTTTAACAAAAGTAGGAAAATAATAATATTTTCTTTAAAATAACAACAAACATTGAGAAAAATAAGATGCTTTGCTGATTTAATACAGTAAAAGAGTGATTTTATAGGCATGCATTGTAAAAGAACGATTTACTGTTTGCAAAGACTTTTTACAGTCATCATATAAATTAAACCTTTAGTCCTGTGATGTTAATAAATTTTATCTATAATTTAACAAAACGGTGAAAATAATACAAATTATTTACCATTTTCAGTCCTTTATAAACATTTTTTTATTCCAAGTAAAAGCAAACATCTGTTAAGTTTTTTTTGCTGATTTACAGTAAAAATAGAGTACATCTTTCATTTTAATGTATATTTTATCTTGTCTATTTGTGTGTCTGTGTTGTGTGTCTGTGTTATGTGTCTCTGTGTGTGTGTGTGTCTGTGTGTGCGTCTGTGTTGTGTGTCTGTGTTGTGTGTCTGTGTGTGGCTGTGTTGTGTGTGTGTTGTGTGTCTGTGTTGTGTGTGTGTCTGTGTGTGTGTGTGTATGTGTGTGTGTGTCTGTGTTGTGTGTCTGTGTTGTGTCTTTGTTGTGTGTCTATGTTGTGTGTCTGTGTGTCTGTGTTCTGTGTTGTGTGTCTGTGTTGTCTGTCTGTGCTGTGTGTCTGTGTTGTGTGTCTGTGTTGTGTGTCTGTCTGTGTGTCTGTGTTGTGTGTCTGTGTGTGTCTGTGTGTGTTTGTGTTGTGTGTGTCTGTCTGTGTGTCTGTGTTGTGTGTCTGTGTTGTGTGTGTGTTTGTGTTGTGTGTGTCTGTCTGTGTGTCTGTGTTGTGTGTCTGTGTGTGTTTGTGTTGTGTGTGTCTGTGTGTGTGTCTGTGTTGTGTGTCTGTGTGTGTCTGTGTGTGTGTGTGTGTGTGTTTGTGTTGTGTGTGTCTGTGTGTGTGTCTGTGTGTGTCTGTGTTGTGTGTGTCTGTGTGTGTGCCTGTGTGTGTGCCTGTGTGTGTGTCTGTGTTGTGTGTGTCTGTGTGTGTGTCTGTGTGTGTGTCTGTGTGTGTCTGTGTTGTGTGTGTGTGTCTGTGTGTGTCTGTCTGTGTGTCTGTGTTGTGTGTCTGTGTTGTGTGTGTGTTTGTGTTGTGTGTCTGTGTGTGTGTCTGTGTTGTGTGTCTGTGTTGTGTGTCTGTGTTCTGTGTTGTGTGTGTCTGTCTGTGTGTCTGTGTTGTGTGTCTGTGTGTGTTTGTGTTGTGTGTGTCTGTGTGTGTCTGTGTTGTGTGTCTGTGTGTGTCTGTGTGTGTGTCTGTGTGTGTGTTTGTGTTGTGTGTGTCTGTGTTGTGTGTGTCTGTGTGTGTGTCTGTGTTGTGTGTGTCTGTGTGTGTGTCTGTGTGTGTGTCTGTGTGTGTCTGTGTTGTGTGTGTGTGTCTGTGTGTGTGTGTCTGTGTTGTGTGCTCAGAGCTAACTGAGGCGTTCAACTGAAAGTTCTTCCATAATTCATGTTCGGGGCTACTGGAGGTTTAGCTGCAGGTACATCAAGGTGAGTCTGAGTGGACGGAGCTAAAAGCAGCTGAAGTCCTGCATCCAGCGTTTTATACAGAAGTAGCAGTCTGTGAATAAATAAATAATATTAGATAAATAAACCTGAGCGGCAGGTAGCGCCCCCTGTAGGGAACTCTGGTTATCACAGTTCTAGAAGCTCTGGTCTGTTGATGTTCTATGTATGTTCCTCCTTCATCTTCTTCATCTGGTCAGACAGTGTTTTATCCTCAGATCTTCATGGTGCATCTATGAATGTCGTCCGTTCTTCACTGTCAGGACGATGCCTTCAGTGTGGTGGTCCTGGTCAGGGTACAGTAATTTTAATTAGTTTGACTTCAAAATAGTTTCAGCTTCAACACTGAACATTAACTGAGACTGATGATGCTGTTTTCACGTCTGTTTAGACAAACTACAAATCAGATGGAACGATCTGTTCAAAAGTCCTGACAGACGATCATTTTATTCATCAGACTCTTTCTCAGCTCCGGCTGCTGTTTACTGTTTTATTCTCTTTTAGTTTTCATCCTCGTTATCGACTGTAAATCAAAACACAACCTCGGTGGAGAAACAAAGGTCAGAAGGCTTCTTTACAGAACAACAGCCAGATTAAAACCAATCATTGATGAACAGACTTCTCTTTTCCTGCTGCTCGTGTCTTTTGTTGCTCACAGTTGGACTTCTCCACATGCTTCCTGTCCGACTGGGATCAGCGTCCTGCTCTGATTGGTTCCTATTGATCTGTTGTGGCTGCTGGTTCGGATCACATTCAGACTAAAACACACTGTAAAACCTGCAGCTGCACTTTAAACACGTGGATTCATCACGAAGGACGTTTCTGTTCTGTCATTAAAACACACTTTCTCATTTTCTCACTGTAATGAGGTTTTAATGGCTGCATTAGTTCTCATGTTTTAGCTAAAAAGACGTATTGCCAAATTATTTCCACATTTCCTCCTTCTGTTGATCCCGTTTCTCTAAAAACATATTTCCTGTTGTATTTTAGTTGCATCAGAACGTTTTATGACCATTAAACACAGAGAAACTCAACCACTGTCCACAAACTTTGGAGCGTTTATGTGTTTTTTTGGTGTAAAAGCCGACAGTGATGGTTTCTGTGGTGCTCATCGGCGATTTCCAACGTAACTTTTTGAAACGTGTACGTCCTGCAGGAGTTTAGAACTGATTATCTTTTTAGACGCGGTTTTCAAACTTCAACGATCTGCATGAGTTTGTAAAGATCAATTGATTTAGACACGTGTTTTTTAAAAATTGCCAAGCTGTAAGTTTAAAATGGACCTTTTTAGACATTTGATGTTTTTGTATGCATCTTTGTGAAACGTGACCAAAATGTATTAGATTTTTTTAGATGTGTCTCTTTGAGACTTTAAAACTTGGACGATCTGCCTGGTTTCATAAAGATGGATTTTCCTTGAGGCATATGTCTGTGGGACTAAGACTTCCTACCTGAGTTTGTAAATGTCCATTTTTAGATGCTTCTCTCTTAAACTCTGAAACATGGATGACTTCATAAAGATCGATCTTTTTGGCCGTTTTCCTTTGAAATCAGGATTCACTGCCTGAGTCTCTAAACGTAGATGTTTTTTGACGTTTGGCTTTTAATAGCTTGGCTGAGTTCCAGGAGTTTATAAAAATTGATTGATTTAGAGGGATCGTTGGAAAATTGTCAAGTTGCAAGAGTTTATGAAACAGATTTTTTTTAGACTTGTCTTTCTGAAACTTTGAAACATAGATGACCTGCATGAGTTTGTAAAGATCGATCTTATTGGATGTAGCTCTTTAAAATTGTTGAGCTGCAGGAGTTTAGAATAAAAAAATCAGTGTTTTTAGACTATCTGTTGGAAATTTTGGACTCACTAGATGAGTTTGTAAAGATCTTTTTTGACGTATCTCTATAGAACTTGAACAATCTGTGTTGGTTTGTAAAGATCTTTTTGGATGCTTCTCTTTTCAGAGTAGGACTCGCTGCATGAGTTTGTAAAGGTTGATCTTTTGAGACGTGTCTTTTGGGAACTTGAACGAGCTGAATTAGTCTGTTCAGGTTGATCCTTTTAGATGTTTCTCTGTAGACTTTAAAACCTGGATGAGCTGCTTGAGGTTATAAAGATCTGTCTTTAGGACGTTTATCTTTGACATTAGGACTCATTGTATCTAAACCTCGACCTGCTGTCCGTTGTTCTGAGCCGAAGAGGTTAAACTTCCCGACAGAGTCGCTGTGATTCAAACCAAACCGAGGAAGGAAAACCTTTATTGCTCCCGCTGTGGACTTTATGTAATAAACCTGCGACAATAACTTTTCATCTGACAGTGAGCAGTTTGAGGAGAAACTTTATTGTGGCTGCTTTATTGAATGAAGAACGCAGTGGGAGAAATAAAGAGATGTGTTTTCCCTCCGCTGCTCGTCTCATCATAAAGCCATCTTTAATAACCTGCAGCTTTATATCTTCATCTTAAACACATGAAGTTCAGCCTGTCAGGGGAGGAGGCGATCGATCAGCTCCAGACATGACGTACAGACTCCAAGCTTTTCATCTCACATGAGTACGACACTGTTTAATGGATTCAAATAATATTACTGCTGCAAAGATTAACATTATATGTGAAGTTAATAGTCATCTGGTGTTGTATGTGTGAATAAATCCTTAATATACTTACTGTACATAAACCGAAGATTAACACACTAATAAAATACAGTCATGAATAATAAAGCCTTAATATTGTCCTTTAAGAAAAGCTTTTTAACTGAGCTTTTAGTTTAATTTACACTATTAGGTCCCATCGAGACTGAAAACTGTACATGACAGCAGCGACTACAGCCCTGACAATATCATCCAAATGTCTACTGAATCTAAACTGTATCTCCTCAGAGTAATCAGATTACTTCTAACAGAGTATTTCCTTTGATCAATAATCAGAAACTAATCTTTTATAAAGTCCATATTTAAAGTTCAGGCTCCAAAGTGAGTCCAGCTGTGATTCCAGTCAGTCCAACTGATGAACATGGTTCTAAATGAGCTGAGAACAGCAGAACATTCTCAGTCCTGGACCTATGGACTAGGTCTATCTATGTCTGCATCACGGCTCCACATGGAGAAGAACTGAACAGAGGAAGAGAAACATCTGACTGAGAGACTCGACAAAGATGGAAAAGGATCCAGGAAGATCAGTAAGCAACTAAAAACCAGTGAAGAACAGAGTCAGCAGGAATCAGGAGGTCTAGAAGGAGTCATAGTACCACTAATCAGGAGGTCTAGAAGGAGTCCTAGAACCACTAATCAGGAGGTCTAGGAGTCATAGTACCACTAATCAAGAGGTCTAGAAGGAGTCATACTACCACTAATCAGGAGGTCTAGAAGGAGTCATTGTTCCACTAATCAGGAGGTGTAGAAAGAGTCATAGAACCACTAATCAGGAGGTCTAGAAGGAGTCATAGTACCACTAATCAGCAGGTCTAGAAGGAGTCATTGTTCCACTAATCAGGAGGTCTAGCAGGAGTCATAGTTCCACTAATCGGGAGGTGTAGAAGGAGTCATAGTTCCACTAATCGGGAGGTCTAGAAGGAGTCATAGTTCCACTAATCGGGAGGTCTAGAAGGAGTCATAGTTCCACTAATCAGGAGGTGTAGAAGGAGTCATAGTTCCACTAATCGGGAGGTCTAGAAGGAGTCATAGTTCCACTAATCAGGAGGTCTAGAAGGAGTCATAGTTCCACTAATCAGAGCTCCTAAAATGAGTCCACAGACAGTGAACTACTTTCTCCATCCAGCTGTAAAAACAGATGGCAGCTGCTTCAGACGTGGTTCAGGGGTTCTCAATGGAAACCGGAGTTAGTGTGAAGCTCAGACAGTGTGAAGGAACCTTCAGAACATCAGCCTCTATGGATGAAGGACCAGAACTAAACCTGGTTGCTGCTCAGAACTAAACTTCCAGATGAAAGTTTGCTGAAGAACATGAGAAGAAGCCTGATGGATGTTGGAGAACATTCTTTGGTCAGATGAAGATCAATGAGTTGGGCTCAGATGGAGTCCAGATGTTTGGTGAGAACCTGACCAGGACAACCACAGTGGATGCAGAGTCCTGACAGTGAAGCACGGAGGTCCAAAATGACCCAACATTTGTCCAAAATTACTTTAATTTTCACTAGAAGGACTCAGTTGTCCCACCAGGACCTGGAGAGTGTGAGTCCTGAGCAACACAACCCCTCCAGCACAGAGCAGCTGAAGAAAACAGGGAAGATGTGAGCAGAAATGAGTGGACTCTGGTTTGCTCCATGAGGAGGACTGAAGGAGGAACCAAAGAACCTCAGAGACTTTAGTTCCATTGAGTTCCTTCTGTGGAACCTGAATCTAAACTGGTAGTTTGTAATCTGACACCAGAGTAAATACTCCAGTGTTTGAAGTAATCTGATTACTGTGAGATGATGCACTTCAGAGTCCTTTAAGTGATTCTACTGTAGCGTTCCGTCCATCCTGTCGGCTCCCTTCATGCACATTTCTCCTCCTGTTTCCTCTAACCTCCAGTTTTCCCGCCTCCTCTCCTTCCTCTTCCCTTCACTTTGTCCTCACTTTCTGTCTCTTTTCTGTTTGTGTGTTTCCTGACAGGACGGCCATACATGGACATGCAGTCACCGCCTGAAGCCTCTCCAGAAACTCCACTGATGCCCCGCCGACTCCCATGAAGGAGGCAGTAAAACACAGACAGATAAAGGGAAAATCAGAGAGGGCAAAACAGCAAGCAAAGGCAGAAAGAGAGGAAGCTGCAGATCCATAATCTCCACAGCAGAGAAACACTTAGAGGGCGGCAGGCGATTCTGTCTACCTTGCAACTTCAGGGACCATCATCACAATTTAATAAGAATTTGAAAGGCTGCGGCTCTGCAACAAATCTGTCTTCAGCGGGCAAGAGAGCTCGACTCAGACAGGAGGGAGGCCAGACACAAATGTTTTAACGCTTTCCTTCCTGGATTCTGTTGGAAATCCCTGCAGCAATAAATCTGTCGCGGCAATATCCAGGAAGCACTTTATTACTGTTTTACACGTGTTCCGCTGCTCCGAGGCTGCTGGAATTTAAAGAAGTTCTGTTGTTCTGTCAGGAGAGTCCATGTCCTGAAGTGAAACGTCCTGCTGTTTAGGAGAACCGACCAACGGCTGCACAGAAAACGGAATTTTTCTAGCCGGTTCTCAGCATTCAGGAGGTTTTCTGGAACTTTTATTGTGTAAAGAACCGGGATCTTCAGAATAAAAGACGGGCGTATCCGTCCGATGCCTTCCTGTTCCTCCCCAGCGGTTTTTTTCATGGCTTGACCCCTGACTGCCCTCCTCCCTCCTCCCCCATCCTCCCCCACCAACATGTCTGCCACCCTCACCTCCCAGCCGGGCCTTTAACCGAGACGCTCACCTGCGACCCGTCACCTCCGCCTTCCCCTCCGCCCACCAAGGACGCCGCTCTCAGACTCACTGCAGGCTTTGATGCAAGATGGCGGCCGGCGTGGCGACGTGGCTGCCGTTTGCTCGGGCGGCGGCGGTGGGATGGCTGCCGCTGGCCAAGAAGACGATGCCCAAACCTCCGGTGGACAACTCCTCCAGATCAGATGAGATCCTCTATGTTAACGTCAGCGGGGTCCGCTTTCAGGTGGGTCCACTGAGCATGCTCCAAACTCTGGGTAAATGTGGGCGGGGCTACCAGTAAAACGAGAATTTAACTTCTGAAAACACCAGTTATCCAGAACCCAAAGTGACACCTTGAAGATGTTTCACTTTCATTCATGTACCCTTTTTTTGTTTGAACTGCCTGGTGAGGAGTCCCGGATATTTATTCTCACATTAAATTTACATGATGGATGTTAATAACCAAAGATTTACATGATTTGAGGTGGTAAAGATAGAAAAACTGCCTGGTGAGTCCCAGGTATTAATTCTCACCCCCAAAATACATGACAAATATTAGTGACCCTTAGACTCACATGGTTTGAGATGTGAATGTGCCTTTTGATTGGCAACACAAAGTGTTAATGATGCTAAATCTGCATGATGAGGAGTCCTGGGTATTTATTCTCACACTAAATGTACATTATAGATGTTAACGACCAGAGACTCACATGATTTCAGTTGTGGATGTTGGTGGGACTGCCTGGTGAGGGATAACTGAAAGTGCTAATTGTGAATAAACCACCCGGTGAGGAGTCCTGGATATTAATTCTCAATCCCAAAATACATGACAGATATTAATGACCCAAGAGTCACTTGATTTTAGTTAGGAATGTTGGTGGAACTGCCTGGTAAGGGATAACTGAAGGTTCTAATTGTGATTAAACTGCCTGGTGAGTGGCGGCACAGGGTGCTAAAGATGGTATGACTGCCTGGTGAGGAGTTCCAGGTATTAATTCTCACATTAAATTTACATGATGGATGTTAATGACCCAAGACTCACTTGATTTCAGTTGGGAATGTTGGTGGAACTGCCTGGTGAAGGGTAACTGAAGGTTCTAATTGTGATTAAACTGCCTGGTGAGGGGTGACTCAAAGTAGTATTGGCCAGTCAAGACTACATTACCTGATAAGTGGTGATAAATCTGAACCCACCTCTATGTACTTCAAGGACCTGGAACTCTGGAAATATTGAAGGTAGAACTCTGATCATTGATAAAGTTACTGGAGATGAAGAACCAGATGTTCTGAGGAGGTTTGGGAGGAACTTGGTCCAGATTTGGTTGGTTTTTTATGAAATAACACAGTTTTTAATGGTTCATCCATGAACTTCTCGATGCTGAGCTGCTTCCTGACAAGTCCTTTCATAGTTTTGTGTTAATGTTCATATTTCCCGTCAGATTTTAGTTTCTTCTTGAGATTAAAACCCCCCTCTGCACGATCTTATTAGAAAAAAAACTCCAGCTTCATTATCGAGCTCTGAAATGTAATCTTCACGGTTGTTCTCTTTACTATGACTGGAAAAGGGTGGAATGTAGGTCTTTAAATTTACATTAACCCCCAGCTGAGTGTCTTTGATGTGAAGAACGTCGGCTTCATGCTGTATTTGTAGAACTGTTTCACTCCAGAGATCCTCTAATAGCCTCCACTGATGTTGAACTGTTCACATTTCCTTTAATCTTTCAATTCAAAGTGTTACAAGAAAAAAAAACACTGTTGACATGAGCTTCCTCTGGTGTTGAATTTGAATATATCAGAACCTAGAATCCACCCAGATGTCATGAAAGTACCTACATTTTTCATTTAGTTTTTGTATAAAATGGAGGAAACAGAGACGTATTATGTCTTTAACTCTGTAGATTATCCAACAGCTTTGGTTGTTTCACCTGCATATTGACTCTTAAGGTTTATTTTTCTAATCGAAGTTGGTATAAACTCACAACCTTTTGATATTTTCTGGGGTTAAACTTAACAGCATCGTCATTTCCAGAACTAAAGCTAGTAATCCACTCCTTGTTTTGGCCGGTAAATCCTGGATGTCTGATCAGCACACTGTTGTGCATTTGAGCAGAAATAATAATAAAATGGCTCCAAAACAGAAACAGGTTTTGACGGCTTTCAGATGATCCAGCAGCACCAAAGAGCTTTCTGCTGAACAAGAGGAAAGTCATTTTTAAAAAACAAAATGCAGCAGCTTGACGTGGCAGTAAAAAACCGAGGTAATGAACAGTTCCTGCCGTCACTTATCGACACTTCACTGCTTCCATCCAGCAGCTCAGGGTTTCTGATACGTGGATGTTGCCTCGTTGTTATTTTTAGTTGGTTTTGTGCTTTTTTTAACACCACGTGATGCTGATGAACCTGGAAAAAAACAGCTGATGAAGATCTTTCAGTCAGTCCAAACCCTCTTAGGTGCCTGAAACCTCCCAGTTCACTGTTGTTCAAAGTTCAGTCAGGCTGTATTTGGAAACAAGGGTCCTGCTAGCTACCAGACTAATAGCGTTAGCTATGTGAATTGGTTGGAATTAAACTCTCTGAGAAACATCCCAATATTTCCTCCTGGTTTATATGGAAAGGAACACTTTGCACAATGCCCATGAATACATGATTTCTTGCAAATTCATGCACAACTGTGTAGGGATGGAGGCTAAAGCTAAAAGGTTTAGCTCAGGTCATCCCTCTCCAAGTAATTTCTCTGCCAATCACACCTCGAGTCTTGTGACTTCTGGGTCTTCAACAAGCTTCGATTCTATTGAACTTTGGATCTTTGATGAGCCTTGATTCACAATGCTCAATGAAAGAGTTTCATAGAAACGTCTGAAGATGAAAATGAAAGCAAATGAAACTAGGCAGCAGCCGAAAACACCACAAACACCAGGAGAGGGACTAGTAGATTTAGCATAGCTTCACGATAGCAAGTACATTTGTTGTTCGATGGAGATAGTTTATCCGGTTTGTTTTTGGTTCAGAATTAGGACATAAGACAGCCATGATGAACGCATAGTTCAGCCAACGTTCTGCATTTACTGACAGTTCTAAGAATAAGAAACTTCTTTCAGGATAAATATTTAGCTCTAATACTGGAGTTCCATGTTTGTAGCTGTGTAAAGATGGAGCCTGAAGCCAAAAGATTCTACTAAATTCACACCTCGAGTCTTCTGTCTTCCAGGTCTTCAACAAGTCTCGATTCGATTCAAATTTGGGTCTTTGATGAGCATCGATTCGTGTGTTTCATGTCGTTCACCAACCTTAAATATTCTGAATTCCAGGTTGTTAATGAGCCTCGAGTGCTCAATGAAAGAGTTCCACAAAAAATAAAATAGGAAAACTTCTTTCAGGATAAATATTTAGCTCTAACACTCGAGTTCTATATTTGTAGAGATGGACACTGAAGCTACAAGGTTCTGCTAAATTCACAACTGGAGTCTTAGGACTTTGGGGTTGTTAACAAGTCTTTTTAACAAGAATTTTGATGAACTTTGATTTGTGTGTTTCATGTCATTGGTGAGCCTTAAAATAGCTTTGTTTTAGTTGGATTATGTTCATTTTGTCATCTGTTATTATAGGATAGCGTTACTTTTGAACCTACAATTCAGTAAGAATTAGCTTAGCTTATAGCTTTGTTATAGGTCGTTAATGAGCCTGACTTCTGCATGTTTTTTCCTATTGAAGATCCGTGATTCATGTGAGTTTCAGGAAGCAGACGAGCCTCCAATCATGTCAGTTTTTAGATCATTAATAATCCTTCAGGGGAGTTTCAGCCCCTTGATGAGCTTTGATTGGTGGGAGTTTTTTCTCTTTGACAAGCCTCGGTTCATTGGAGTTTTTGGTTCAGTCACCAGTGTTGATGTAAATGAGTTATACAACAATAGTTCCTTCTTTTGTTCTCATTCTGATTGAATGTTTTCTCCCTCCAGACATGGAAGAACACTCTGGACCGTTACCCCGAGACGCTGCTGGGCTCTTCAGAGAAAGAGTTCTTCTACAACGAGGACACGCAGGAATATTTCTTCGACCGAGACCCCGAGATGTTCCGACATATTCTGAACTTTTACCGCACCGGGAAGCTCCACTATCCACGAAACGAGTGCATCCAGGCCTTCGACGAGGAGCTGGCCTTCTACGGCATCGTGCCCGAGATCATCGGAGACTGCTGCATGGAGGTACGACCGGAGACGTACTTTCAGAATCCGTTACAGCTCAAGTTTGAGAAATGATGAAAACTGTAGAAGGGTTTTTGACATGTGGACGTTGCCTCATTGTTTTGTCCTTGAGTCAGTCAGTCCAAACCCTCTTAGCTGCCTGAAAACCTCCAGTTTGGTGTTTTTCAAAGTTCAGTCAGGCTGTATGATTAGCTACCGGGCTAATCAACATTAGCTATATCAGTTGGTTGGAATTAAACTCTCTGAGAAACGTCCCAATGTTTCCTCCTGGTTTATATGGAAGTAAAACTTTGCAAAATGCCCGTATATACACGATTTCCTGGAAATTCATGCATGACTCTGCCGTGATGGAGGCTAAAGCTAAAAGGTTTAGCTCAGGTCATCCCTCTCCAAGTAGTTTGTGCACCATTCACACTTTAAATCGTGGAGAATTCTCCACCATTTATGGTGTAAATGGTGGTTCTCCACCAATCACACCTCGAGTCTTCTGACTCGATTGAAACTTGGGTCTTTGACTAGCATTGATTCAGCAGTCCAACTGTTGGCTTTCGTTCGATCTGACAGTGAAAACAATGTTCATCAAAGACCCAAATTTCAATCGAATCGAGGTTTGTTAAAGACCCGAAAGTCTGAAGACTCGAGGTGTGATTGGTGGAGAACCACCAATCACACCTTCAGTGATGGACAATGGGAGGCACTCGGTTGTACGTCGACCAAATCAATGTCAATATGTAATTCATTGCGATTGGTGGTTTCCACCAATCACACCTTGAGTCTTCTGACTTTCAGGTCTTTAACAAGCCTTGATTAGATTGAAATGTGTGTCTTGTGGGTCTTCGTGCATTTAATGTCGTTAACTGGCCTTCAATATTCTGAATTCCAGGTTGTTTATGAACCTTGATTGCTCAAGGAAAGAGTTCTACTAATATGAAAATGAAAGCAAATGGCAACAGAAAAAGAAACTAGGCTCAAAACACCGGTACAGGGACTAAAACTCTCGTCTCCTCGGTTAAATCTCTGTTCCTTATGACAATTCTCCCGGTTTTTAGTGTGTGGTTCTGATTCTAATCATGCCTTTATGTTTAGTATAGTTAGCATAGCTTCACAATAGAATGTACATTTGTTGTAAAAAGCTAAAAGGTTTAGCTCAGGTCATCCATCTCCAAGTAGTTTCTCCACCATTTACACCTTAAATGGTGGAGAATTCTCCACCATTTAAGGTGGAAATGGTGCTTCTCCACCAATCACACCTCGAGTCTTCTGACTTCTGGGTCTTCAACAAGCCTCGATTCGATTGAAATTCGGGTCTTTGCATTGATTCGGCAGTCCAGCCATTGGGTTTCGTTCCGTCTGACGGTGAAAACGATTAGAGCAGCAGCTTCCAGCTTTATGTGGTTTTAATGCTGCCGTCCTTTCAGATGGCTTCATAATGCAGCAACCTCTGACCTTTGATTTCCTCCTAATGGTCGGGTCTAATGTTGCTTCTTCTTCTGCTGCACTCGTTAAGCCTCTCTGGAGAAGAAAGTGTAAAAACATTGATGGATCTGAGGGGGATCGCTAACCAGAGCCGCTCTCAAACCCCATTATGGAACTCATTACAGCCGCTGTGATGAGCCCTGTGAAGCTCCAGCAGTCCAATCTGATTCCCTCTTTATTGCCGCTGATTCTGGCAGCCTTCGTAGCTTCTTTGTGTAAGTGATTTCTTTAACGAGTCATAAACAAGTAGTTTGTTTGCTGCCCACTTGCTGCTCCATAAATCACCTCCAGAGCTTGTCCCTTTTATGTTGCAGAGGCTTTCACATCTTTATATCCTCATTTTTATGGCTGACCCGTCCACTGACTCATGAATTGTTCATTATTTCCTCTGATTTGGCCGAGCTGACCACGTTCACCGACTGCAGCAGCGTCCAATAAGTGGATTTCTGTTTTCACTCCCCCACAGTTCCCCCTGAGAAACAGGACACACGATTTTTATTTTTAATCTTCTAGTAATTTCACACGTTCTCTTCTCGCTGCTGACATTTAGCTTTTGGCTTCTTCTTCTTGGACTTCAGATAGAATTTAACTTCCCTCCTCATCAGGTTATTAGTCACTGCGGAGGCGTTAAAAGCTAACAGGAGCTAGCATCAGAGGTAGCGACCAATTTCTGCTTTAAAGTCCAGATTTCTCTGTTTTTCTGCTTCTGTCAGCAAAATGTTTCACAAGAAAACACAAACTTAACTTTCTGTCAGCCTCCACTTCTTATAAACAGAGAAATTAACCCTCAAACTACCACCAACACGGTTATTACAGAGCCTGACATCAAAATGACTCGATGAATTTAATGTTTTTAGGTTTTTAGTAGTCAGCATCTAGTGGCCGTTACTGGTACTGCACTTTAAGTTACTTCTACAAAGCCTTCAGAATATCTGGAACTTTTATTACGAATGAGTTTCACTAAAAGACTGTATAATTGTGAGATGCAACAGGAAACTAGAATAAAACAGAAGATTTTTATTGTTGCTTTCTCTCTATATCCAGGACATACAGAGGAACCAAAAAGACGCCTCTCTCACCTTTGTGTTTAGCGCCATAGTTTGAACATATATAAAAACTGTTGGACTTCTTTGGTTTTTCTGTTTAGATTTTAGAATGTCTTCACTTTACTCACTGACATGTCTTTAGATGACATCTCTTATGAATTTGGCGCTTTATAAATAAAACTAAATTGAATTAAAACAAATTCCCATGAGGCAGCCATGATGAATGCATAGATCAGCTAATATTCTGCAATTATTGAAAATATTTTCTTCTTTTTATTGTGTTGCATATTTGTAGCTGTTTACTATGCTAAGTGACTTAGAAATGCTAATCTCTTATTGGTTGAAGTGACTGAACATTGTGATGAATGCATAGTTCATTTAATATTCTATTTTCCTCTTTTTACTGTGTTGCATATTTGTAGCTGTTAACTGTGCTATGTGAATTAGATAGAAATGGTAATTTCTTGCAAGATGGATTGCTAGAACATAGTCCAACCCTGATGAATGCATAGTTCTGCTAATATTCTGTATTTGTAGTGAAATATTTTCCTCTTTTTACTGTGTTGCATATTTGTGGCTGTTAACTGTGCTAACTACGTGAATTAGATAGAAATACTGATTATTTTTAGGTGAATTGATTGAACATAGTCACAGCCATGATGAATTCATAGTTTAGCTCATGTTTTGTATTTGTAGGGAAATATTTTCCTCTTTTTATTATGTTGCATATTTGTAACTGTTAATTGTGCAAAGTGAATTAGATAGAGATGCAAATTTATTATTAGGTGAATTGATTGAACATAGTGGCTACCATGATGAATGCATAGTTGAGCTAATATGCAGCTAATATACTACAAATGCAGAATATTAGCTGAACCCTGATGAGTGCGTAGTTCTGCTAATATTCTGTATTTGTGGGGAAATATTTTCTTCTTTTTACTGTGTTGCATATTTGTAGCTGTTAACTGCGCTAACTGTGTGAATTTAATAGAAATGATAATTACTTTTAGGTGAATTGATTGAACATAGTTGCAGCCATAATGAGTGCATAGTTCAACTAAGATTCTGCTTTAAAGGAAAATATTTTCTTCCTTTTGATGTGTTGCATATTTGTAGCCATTAACTACATGAATTAGATAGAAATGCTGATTTCTTAATAGGTGAAATGATTGAACATAGTGGACATGAGGCAACCATGATGAATGTATGAATAAGCTAATATTTAGTATTTGAAGGAAAATATTTTCTTCTTTTTATTGTGTCGCATATTTGCAACTTTTAACTGTGCTAAGTGAATTAGAGAGAGATGCTAATTTCTTACAAAGTGAATTGGTTGAACATAGTCCCTACCATGATGCATAGTTCAGTTAATATTCTGGATTTGTAGGAGAATATTTTCCTTTCCTTCGTTTGTATTGGGTTTCATATGTGCAGCTGTTAACTGTGCTAACTACATGAATTAGTTGCTAATTACACAGTAGATGAATTGACTGAACAGTCGAAATGAGGCAGCCATGATGAATGCACAGATAAAATCATGTTTAAAGCGGCACTGAACTTGCTCCTGTCCTTTCATCTCTCTGAAGGAATACCGGGACAGGAAAAAGGAGAACCAGGAGCGCCTGGCCGAGGACACGGAGGCCAATGAGGCGTCGGATGCCCCCCTACCGCCCCACAGCACCTCCAGGGAGCGTCTGTGGCGAGCCTTCGAGAACCCCCACACCTCCACCATGGCGCTGGTCTTCTACTACGTCACCGGCTTCTTCATCGCCGTGTCCGTCATCGCCAACGTGGTGGAGACGGTTCCCTGCCGGCCTCCCAAGGGCAGCGTGAAGGACCTGCCATGCGGAGAGAAGTACCAGCTGGCCTTCTTCTGCATGGACACTGCCTGCGTGCTGATCTTCACCTTCGAGTACCTGATGCGTCTGTTTGCCGCGCCCAGCCGCTGCAAGTTCATGCGCTCGGTGATGTCGGTGATCGACGTGGTGGCCATCATGCCCTACTACATCGGCCTGGTGATGCCAGAGAACGAGGACGTGAGCGGCGCCTTCGTCACGCTGCGGGTCTTCCGCGTCTTCCGGATCTTCAAGTTCTCGCGCCACTCGCAGGGCTTGCGGATTTTGGGCTACACGCTGAAGAGCTGCGCCTCGGAGCTGGGCTTCCTGCTCTTCTCCCTCACCATGGCCATCATCATCTTCGCCACCGTCATGTTCTACGCCGAGAAGGGCACCAAGGGCTCCACCTTCACCTCCATCCCTGCTTCCTTCTGGTACACCATCGTCACCATGACGACGCTGGGGTGAGTGAACACGATTCTGTTTAATGAATGATTGAGCTTTGATTGACGATGTGGTCGACTGTTGGTTTAGACGACTATTTAAAACCGGCGTCTCTCTACTAATGAACCCAATAACAGCCACACTGAAGCAAAGGAGAAACCAAATAGTGAACATGTTGGCTAGCAGAGAGCATTATGAGAGTTTAGCAGCAAGGGGCAGCATGACAAAGACTCCAGTGGACGTTAATGACCTCCAGCCAGAACTCACACCCAATAAGGACCGTGTGTTTTGTTTTAGGAGTTCAGTGGCTTTTGATTATCAGTTACAAAACTAACATCTGCATCTTGCCAGCTGTTGTAGCTGTTGCCACGAAGAGGACTGAACAACCACAAAAAGATATAAAATAACCGCAAAGACACATATAACAGAAAGAAAAACAAAATGATCACAAAGAGACACAAAAAGAGGACAAAAAGACACAAAATGACTACAAAAGACACAGAAACAACCACAAAGAGACACAAAACGCCGACAAAGACACATAAAACGATGACAAAGAGACACAAAACGACCCCAAAGAAACAAAACGACCACAGACAAAAAACAACCACAAAAAAAAAAATGACCACAAAGAGACACAAAATAACTAGAGACACAAACAACCACAAAGAGACACAATACGATGACAAAGAGACATAAAACGACAAAGAAGAAACAAAACGACCACAGAGACACAAAACAATCACAAAAAGACATAAAATGACTGCAAAAGACAAAAAACAGAAAGAAAAACAAAAGGATCACAAAGAGACACAGAACAACCACAGAGACACAAAAAGACGACAAAAAGACACAAAATGACCACAAAAGACACAGAAACAACCACAAAGAGACACAAAACGCAGACAAAGACACATAAAACGATGACAAAGAGACACAAAACGACCCCAAAGAAACAAAACAACCACAGACAAAAAAAACAACCACAAAAAAAAATAAAATGACCACAAAGAGACACAAAATAACTACAGAGACACAAACAACCACAAAGAGACACAAAATAACTACAGAGACACAAACAACCACAAAAAGACATAAAATGACTGCAAAAGACAAAAAACAGAAAGAAAAACAAAATGATCACAAAGAGACACAGAACAACCACAGAGTCACAAAAAGATGACAAAAAGACACAAAATGACCACAAAAGACAGAGAAAACCACCACAAAGAGACACAATGCGATTCAGCGCTGGGGCGAGCGAACATCCGACGTGGAGCAGATGCTGCCGACGATGTAGTGCCGTCGCCATGGCAACCCTCGGCCGTCCCGCTCGGTGTCGGGGCTGCTGAGAGAGCTTTGGCCGTCTGTTTCGCCTCCCACTCGGTGGAGTACGGTGGTGGATGTTCACCCCGCTGCCGCCCACGACGCCGGAGGCTTCACCCGGCTCTCGCCTGTTATCGGCCGTTCAAAGAGCCGCTGGAAAGCATCAGAAATAGAAGCTGCCGTGCGCTGCGACCACACCGCTCGCTCTCCTCTACAAGCACTCCTACCTGTCTGTGAATGGAGGTGTGAGTTCAGAGGTGTGAACGGAGAGCGTGAATGAGTCAAACAGCTCGCTAGTAAAGCAGGAAATGTAAAGAGACGCCGTTGTTCTGCAGATCCACGCTGTTTTACTGAATGAGGAGAGCAGGTTTTAGTGTTTCAGTGGGAGGAAGGTTGTATCTGCAGAGAGGATTTTATGGACAGATTCTCTGATAGGAGCCTTATCTGGATGTTTTATCAGTTGACAGAGAAAAACACGGTTCTGCTGTCAGCTACTCGATGTTTAAGGAGGAGCTGATGATCAGCTAATTCTAAACAACATCCTCCAGCCATAGTTTAACAATCAATCATCTCTGAACTCCAGCAGCAGGTTCTGGATGTTTTTCTGCTCCTTAAAGTCCTGCAGAACATCATGAAGACGGAGAGAGAACTCAGAAATAAAGAAAACTAAAGTTGAATTTCTTCAGTATTTATTTATATTATCGATCCAGTAGCTCTGACCTTCATATCATATTAATTTTAGAATCATTTTTCAACTATTCTGCACAGATTTATGCCATTTTAGACCATTTTTAAGTCATTCTTGCGTTTTTTTCCCCACATATTTATGTCATTTTGGACAAATTTTAAATATTTTTTTAACAATTGCAGACAGGTTTGTGCTATTTTCTGCTATTTTTGAGTCATTCCAAGTGGGTTCATGTAATTGCAGATTTTGACCATTTAACACTGATTTTGCACAAATTTGTGTCATTTTGGATGCATTTTGAGTTATTTTGTATTTTGTTTGTGTTGTTTTTGGCTTTTTTTTTACATTTTGTGCCATTTTTTGGTCTGTTTTTTGTCGTCTTGTGTGTGCTTTGGGTCATTTAGTGTCTATTTTTTGTTGTTTTCTGTCTTGTTTTGTGTTTCATTTATCATTTAGTGTCATTTTGGCTTGTTTTTTGTTGCTTTGTGCAAGTCTTTTGTTGTTTCGTCTTGTTTTATGGCGTTCTGTCTCATTTTGTGTCTAATTTGTGTTGTTGTATGTCTTTCTTCTGTCACGTTTTTTTTTGCCAGTTTGTGATATTTGTTGGTCTCATTTTTGTGGTTTCGTGTCCTGTTGTAGTGGTTTTATCTCCTCATCTGTAGATGTTCCTCCATGCTGGATGGATCTCCATCACTTGCTATTCTGTTCACTGTTTCTGCTGCATTTATTTGATTGGTTTTTCTCTCAGTCTCTCTGAGGAAACACTGCCTGCAGTTCAACCTGAAAACTCAGAGTTTTTTTTCTGTTGGTCTCAGCTGGAGGATCAGTTGTACTGAGGAGGGAAGAAGTTTTTGGTTTTTGCAGAATCCGATTCACACAAATAATATTTTTTTAAATAGAATTTTATCAATGAGAAATGTAGAAAAACATGTTTTTAATGAAATATTCTGATTTGTGGTTCAGATGTAGTTTGTTTTATTGATGGAGCTGCACATGACTCATTATTAGAACCGTTGGAAAGTTAAATATCTGATGATTCTTTTTCTTTTTACAGTTTCTGGTTTGATAAATGATAGAATAATATTGATTTATTTTAAAGATAACATGCTTTTTAAACACGAGGTTTAGTGAGGAGCAGCACTGATAGCAGTAGTTAAACCGTGACTCCATCCTGGTTCCAGTAGCTTCCTACTGCTGTTGGTTCTGCCTGTTGTTCTCCCATTGGGTTCATTGGACCGGTTGGTTTTTCAGTCCAGAAACTGCTGTTTTATGTCGACCTCAGATGGATCACAGATTTCTGGATCCAGACAGAATAAAGGAGGAGGGTCCCGTCTAAATAACCTCCCTACTTCCCCAGCGATGGCTCCACCCCTCTTTACCTTTAAGCGTTTTATTCTCCCATCCATCTGCCCCGACCTCCTCCTGCAGTTAAAAAATGTGGCAATTCGTTCTTACAAAACATCTCCATACTTCACAGGCCTTAAAATCCAAAAGAAGAAAGAAAAGAAATGTTAAAATCTGACATTCATGAAGAATAAATCCGTTTTAAAAAACCAAATCAGGTAAAACAGCTTCAGGGTCGTTCCAGACCTGGAGGACGTTTTACATCCCATAGTCCACGTATTAAACCCTAAAACATCAGTAGTGTGTAGATGTTCTTGTCCTGAGACCAAATATAAAAAACTAGGAAAAAATAATACTTTTAAAATTTTAAATCCCAAATAAGTCTGGAGTTCCCCTAAAATGCTATTTTTCTCTCGTCCACCCCCCAGATAACCAAACTGAATCTCTAATAAAACGGAATCTATTTTAAATCTACTTTTTCTGGTTTTATTTTTTCATTCATGTCTCTGTAATTGTGGGAACATTTTTTAATCAACATATTTTAAATGATAATTATTATTCATGAAACGTGTCCCACAACATGTTAGCAGAACCTTTTCGAGACAGAAAATGATTATTTTGTCATTTTATATCGTATTTTTTGTCATTTTGTATCTTGTTTTTGTCATTTTGTGTCTCATTTTTGACGTTTTTGTCATTTTCTGTCTTGTTTTTGTCATTTTTTGTCATGTTTTTGTCATTTTTGTCATTTTCTGTCTTGTTTGTGTCATTTTCTGTCTTGTTTTGCTCATTTCGTATCTTGTTTTTTGTGATTTTGTGTCTCGTTTTTGCCATTTTGTATCTCATTTTTTGTCGTTTTGTATCTTGATTTTGTCATTTTGTGCCTCATTTTTGACATTTTTGTCATTTTCTGTCTTGTTTTTGTCTTTTTGTGTCATTTTTGTTGTTTTCTGTCTTGTTTTTTCATTTTGTGTCTGGACAAGAGAAGGTTTATTTTTCACGCATTTTGAGCCCAAATGTCCTCCAGTTCTGGAATGACCCTTTAACTGATCAAAAATATTACAAAAGAAACCCAGACAAAAAATAACGAATGGCACCAGAACCAGTGATACGAGACTCAGCAGGGCTGGTTATAGTAATATATATAAGGAGATACTGTTAGTGATGATAAAAACAGCCTGTGACTACAGGATGAACGCCCTCAGACCTTCAGACATCTCTGACTCGTTCAGTTGATGAGCTGAAAGTTTAAATGTGAGCCAGTGGACAGTGGAAGTGCTGCCTCCTCCTGCGTCCTCCTTCCTTCAGTCTCCAGGTCCATTAGTTATCAGCAGGGAGAGGCTGCCCTTTAAATGGATTCTGCAGGCAGAAAACACAACCAGGCTTTTACCTCCCCCGCCTCCCCCCTCTCAGCTCCTCTTTCTGGGGAGGGTTTCCTGTTCACCGTCCTGCCTCCTTACTGTATGAAAACACAGCTCTGTTCCATCATGCATGATGCAGCACCGGGCTAAATATAGGACTGATGTTCTGCTGGTACAGTTTAGGACGTCTGAACAGCGTTTGGCTAATGGGTGGGACGGTAAGGATTAATAGTCTAACCGGTTAAAGATAATATTAACCAACTAGTCGAAAGGAATGTATTGTAGATCAGCTGTAGTTCCTAGTTGTTCCACCAGGTGGAGCCTCTTCCTGTTTTATCCTGTAGGGAGCAGAGGAGGTTAAAGCAGAGAGCATTGTGGGAGTTTAGCAGCAAAGGGCACCATGACAAATACTTTTGTCGAGGTTAATGACCTGAAATGTTCCACCTTTTAGTCATAGGAGCTTCAGTCGAAACCAGTCCAGTTGGTTTCGACTGAAGCTCCTACGATCTCGAGGACCTGCATGAGTTTATCTAGCAATGGGGCACCATGACAAAGACTACTGTGGAGGTTAATGACTTCCAACCAGAGCCACCTTATACATGCTAGCTGAAAGTAGCATTTGGGCTGATTTAAAACTGGTTTTGGATCAGTTTTGGACTTGGTTTCAGTCTTGTTTAGTCTGCTTTGAGGCTAGTTTCAGACTAGCTTTTGGGCCGATGTTAAACTGACTTGGTTTTGAACTGTTTTTAGACTTGGTTCATAATTTTAGGGCAGAAGACAAAGAACTTGATGTTAGTAAATGTATCATAGAGCAGCTGTAGTTCCTGGTTGTTCCAACAGGTGGAGCCTCTTCCTGTTTAATCCTGTAGAGACCAGAGGAGGCGTCACTCAGGCTACAGTTAAAGCAGAGAGCATTGTGGGAGTTTAGCAGCAACAGGCACCTTGACAAAGACTCATGTGGAGGTTAATGACCTCCAACCAGATCTCACATTATGCAAATGATACAAAGTTATCTATGACAGTGCTTCTATTAACGAATAGCTAACATACCTGAAATAATTTATGTGCAAATGTTGTATCCATAGTAAACAACTTCATCAACATATTGAAAATAGTCCAGTGTTCATGATTCCTTTGATGAATAATTGAACTTTGATCAACAATGTCGTTGACTATTGTTTAAAATGACTATTTAAGACTGGGGTCTCTCTACTAAAGAAGAACCAAATAAAGAGCATGTTAACTAGCAGAGAGCATTATGAGAGTTTACCTAGTAAGGGGCACCATGACAAAGACTGAAATGGAGATTAATAACTTCCAACCACAACTCACATAGTCCAGATGAGTTGGACCCAATAAGGACCGTGTGTTTTGTTTTAGGAGTTCAGTGGCTTTTGATTATCGGTTACAAAACTAACATCTGCATCTATTTCCAGCAGTTGACACCATGGATGCGTAGTTGTTGTTGCCACGAAGAGGACTGAACCACAAAAAGACATAAAATGACCGCAAAGAGACATGTAACAACAGAAAGAAAAACAAAATGATCACAAATAAACATAAAGCAACCACAGAAGCACAAAAAGATGACGAACAGACACAAAACGACCACAAAGAGACACAAAACGACCACAAAGAGACACAAAATGACCACAAAAAGATACAAAACGTCCACAAAGAGACACAAAACGACCACAAAAAGATGCAAAACGACCACAAAAATATGCAAAACGACCACAAAGAGACACAAGCATACCACTGAGACACAAAATGACTACGAGATGCAAAACGACCACAAAAAGACGCAAAACGACCACAAAGAGACACAAAATGACAACAAAAAGATACAAAACGTCCACAGACACAAAACGACCATAAATAGGCACAAAACAATCACAAAAAAACACAAAACAACCACAGAGAGACACAAAGGGACCACAAATAGGCACAAAACAATCACAAAAATACAAAACAACCACAAAAAGACACAAAACAACCACAAAAAGATGCAAAACAACCACAAAAATATGCAAAACGACCACAAAGAGACACAAGCAAACCACTGAGACACAAAATGACCACGAGATGCAAAACGACCACAAAAAGACGCAAAACGACCACAAAGAGACACAAAATGACAACAAAAAGATACAAAACGTCCACAAAGAGACACAAAACGACCACAAATAGGCACAAAACGACCACAAATAGGCACAAAACTATCACAAAAAAACACAAAACAACCACAGACACAAAGGGACAAGAAATTCACTATAAAAAACAGCCTGTGTTGTTGATCAGGCTGTACTGTAAATTTTTCTGTCCTCTGAATGATTTTTGCATCTTGATCAACTCTACGGATCAAATCAGATTCTCCTCCTCTTCCTCCGTCGGCCGATCGGCTCATTTGTTTCTCCTCGTTCACTTTGGTTATCGTTGTTTTTCATCACGCCGCCGTTATTGCTCTGCTCCTGTGTTTTATCACTGCGCAGATAAACTGGGAGTGAAATCATAAAGCCATCGCAGGGCTTCCAGAAGCAATATAAGTGAGAAGAAACATAATCTGCTGCCAGGAAAACATGCCGAGTGTTTGTGTCTGGACTCATCTCCTCCTTCAGGTGGCCAGAGGAGGACCTAAACTACAATTAATCAAGAAGTCACACCTCCTCATAGACCCTCTGTGGATAGAGGGACTATATAATACAGTGGCTGTAATGAGGACTCAGTGTGGTTCTGCTCCATCCTGGAGGCATTTTGACTTTAAAAAGACACACAACACCAGGACAACGGTCATAAAACCCAGAAACCTTTATTGCTAATCTCTTAAAATTTCACTGCAGAGCCATCGGAGGTTGTTAGAAGTACAGTTTCTGCAGCTGTAAACACAAATAAAGCAGAAAAACGTCTGATTACATGTAATAAAATAAAAAGTTTATGCCAGCTGTTTTTCCACTGAAACTAAACGTGTTTGGTTATTTACTGACGATAAAGACACTCCAGAGGATTCAGACATGAATTATTCCAGAGTAAGACGACATGTCCTGGTAGCTGAAGGTCACTTTATTCCACGTATTGATTTACAGCTTAGTGAGCGTCTGAGATGAGTCAACAGCATTTCACTGGGTTCCTCACAGTGTTTATGAGTTACCTAAACTGTTAATTACTGCATTATTACAGTAGAACTAGACCAGGTCAGGGGTCACATACAGACCAGTAAGGCCACAGCATGTTGACCTACAAAGAGACACAAAACAACCACAGAGAGACAACAAATAACTGCAAAGAGACATAAAATAACCACAAAGAGACATAGAACAACCACAAAGAGACACAAAACAACCACAAAGAGACAACAAATAACCACAAAGAGACATAAAATAACCACAAAGAGACATAGAACAACCACAAAGAGACACAAAACAACCACAGAGAGACATAAAACAACCACAAAGAGACACAAAACAACCACAGAGAGACACAAAACAACCACAGAGAGACATAAAACAACCACAAAGAGACACAAAACAACCACAGAGAGACAACAAATAACTGCAAAGAGACATAAAATAACCACAAAGAGACATAGAACAACCACAAAGAGACACAAAACAACCACAAAGAGACAACAAATAACCACAAAGAGACATAAAATAACCACAAAGAGACATAGAACAACCACAAAGAGACACAAAACAACCACAGAGAGACATAAAACAACCACAAAGAGACACAAAACAACCACAGAGAGACACAAAACAACCACAGAGAGACATAAAACAACCACAAAGAGACACAAAACAACCACAGAGAGACAACAAATAACCGCAGAGACATAAAATAACCACAGACATAAAACAACCACAAAGAGACATAAAACAACCACAAAAAGACATAAAACAACCACAGAGACAACAAATATCCACAGAGACAACAAATAACCACAAAGAGACATAAAACAACCACAAAGAGACACAAAACAACCACAGAGAGACATAAAACAACCACAGAGACACAAAACAGTCACAAAGAGACACAAAACCACAGAGACACAAAACAAAAACAGAGACACAAAACGACTATAAAGTGACATAAAATGACCACAAAGTGACACACAACCACCACAGAGACACAAGACAACCACAAAATGAATTAAACTCAAAAGAGCATAAACTGACTGCAAAGAGGCACGAAAAACCACAAAAAAAATGATCACGAGACACTAACAACTAACAACACAGACAGAAAAAGACACTGAGGTGGCCCATAAAAACAGAAAATGTTGAGTTTTTCTGATAAAAACCAACAACTTTTGTTAATTTCTGCTGGTTGCAGGTTTTCTTGTGATGAACGAACTGCGGCTTCTGCAGCCGTCTGGTTCTGAGGAACGTTGAAGCTGCTGTAGATATCAGATATAGGAGCAGCTGTTGTGGTTCTGCACAGCACTTTACCCTCCACATTATTTATAGGATGAGATGGGAAGCAGCCATTTCCTTGGAGGAGCAGGATGTATACGAGGCTGAGAGCTGCCTTACGACACGCCAGGATGGACTTATAGAGCATCTCTGTTAATGTTTTAATAGAGACTCAATCTAAAATCTAATCACAGCCGGGACAACGCTCTGCTTCACACTCCACCTCCTCCATCCTGACCCAACAAGCCCTCTGGTAGGGCACCGCCTCACAAAATGGCTGCTGGTGTGGACACATTACTATCGGGGTCCACAGGGGTCCACAGGGGACCACAGGGGTCCACAGGGGTCCACGGGGTCCACGGGGTCCACAGGGGTCCACAGGATCCACGGGGTCCTCGTCCAGATCTTCTATTTCAACAGTTTATTGTGAGGAACTCAGTCAAACCACAACACAGAGTTGGGAAACAGTCACAAAGAAACAGCAAAAGGCTAAATAACTACAGAAAGAAACTGAATAACAACAAAAAGATGCAAAAAATAGATGGAAAATGACTCAAAATAACGATATAAAAATGTAAAATACCTGTAAAGTCTCACCAAGTGACTACCAGACAAAGACATCAAACAGACGCCTGAAACTATTTGGAAAAGGTTTGGGACTTTTGACCCATTGTCCAGGGTCCTGTAGTCCTGGAGGCCTGTTGTCCAGGAACCTGTTGTCCAGGACCCTGTTGTCCTGGAGCCTGTTGTCCTGGAGCCTGTTGTCCTGCAGGCCTGTTGTCCAGGACCCTGTTGTCCAGGACCCTGTTGTCCAGGGTCCTGTTGTCCAGGACCCTGTTGTCCAGGAACCTGTTGTCCAGGACCCTGTTGTCCTGGAGCCTGTTGTCCTGGAGCCTGTTGTCCTGCAGGCCTGTTGTCCAGGACCCTGTTGTCCAGGACCCTGTTGTCCAGGGTCCTGTTGTCCAGGACCCTGTTGTCCAGGACCCTGTTGTCCAGGGTCCTGTTGTCCTGGAGCCTTTTGTCCAGGAGCCTGTTGTCCAGGAGCCTGTTGTCCTGGAGACTGTTGTCCAGGGTCCTGTTGTCCTGGAGGCCTGTTGTCCTGGAGACTGTTGTCAAGGAGCCTGTTGTCCAGGAGCCTGTTGTCCTGGAGACTGTTGTCCAGGAGCCTGTTGTCCTGGAGGCCTGTTGTCCTGGAGGCCTGTTGTCCTGGAGCCTGTTTTCCTGGAGCCTGTTGTCCAGGGTCCTGTAGTCCTGGAGACCTGTTGTCCTGGAGACTGTTGTCCAGGACCCTGTTGTCCAGGGTCCTGTTGTCCTGGAGCCTTTTGTCCAGGAGCCTGTTGTCCTGGAGACTGTTGTCCAGGGTCCTGTTGTCCTGGAGGCCTGTTGTCCTGGAGACTGTTGTCAAGGAGCCTGTTGTCCAGGAGCCTGTTGTTCTGGAGGCCTGTTGTCCTGGAGCCTGTTGTCCTGGAGACTGTTGTCCAGGAGGCCTGTTTTCCTGGAGGCCTGTTGTCCTGGAGGCCTGTTGTCCTGGAGACTGTTGTCCTGGAGGCCTGTTTTCCTGGAGCCTGTTGTCCTGGAACCTCTTGTCCAGAGTCCTGTTGTCCAGGAGCCTGTTGTCCTGGAGGCCTGTTGTCCTGGAGACTGTTGTCCAGGAGCCTGTTGTCCTGGAGGCCTGTTGTCCTGGAGACTGTTGTCCTGGAGGCCTGTTTTCCTGGAGCCTGTTGTCCTGGAACCTCTTGTCCAGAGTCCTGTTGTCCAGGGTCCTGTTGTCCTGGAGGCCTGTTGTCCTGGAGACTGTTGTCCTGAAACCTCTTGTCCAGGGTCCTGTTGTCCTGGAGACTGTTGTCCTGGAGCCTGTTGTCCTGGAGCCTGTTGTCCTGGAGACTGTTGCCCTGGAGCCTGTTGCCCTGTTGTCCTTGTTTTACATTTTATTTATTTATATTGAATTCTATACATTTGTTGTGCAATTCTGAATAGTTTCTGTATTTTTCTTAAATTTTTCGTATTGTTATATTTTACGTGTTGCAGATTTTGATATTATATTTTAGACGTTTTGATATTTTTGATTTCTATTTTAAGAATTTAATTCAACTTAATTCAGTTTTATTTATATAGCACCAATTGACAACATATATCATCCACAGCACTTCACATATTTTAAATAAAGAACAGAGAACCCAACGATTCAGCCTTTGGGTTCTCTATGAGCAAGGGCTCAGAAAAAAAGCCTTTAACGGAGAGGAAAAACAAAACTCCCACAGAACCAGGCTCAGGGAAGGCGGCCGTCTGCTTCGACCAGGTGGGGTGAGAGTGAGGATGAGGGGGTGGAGACAGCAGGATATTTACAGAAACTTATTTCCTTATAGTGTGTCACATCATTAACACCTCTTACAGGAGGAATGAGTAACACTAATTACCTTATAAACTTATGTCCTCAACAACAGAGTTTATCAGCTGCTAATAACTGTCAGAGCTGCATGTGTTTGATTCAGACTTTACTTTGTGGAACTGTAGATGGCAGCGTCCACAGAGCAGCAGGGGGCGCTGCAGAGAGTTAGACTGGACGTTAATATTACAGGTTACAGAGCTGATCTAGAACTACAGATCTATGCTGGATGGATCTGGTAAATATCTTAAAGAAAGTAGATGGATTGATGATTTACTGACCAATAGAAAACACCGACTCTGATAGTCGCTTCTTCTCATCTGAGGTTGTTGCTTTTCTTCAGAGGATGTGGTAAAAAAAAACCTAAATCTATGTGGATTGTGGACTGTTTTTATGAGAACTGTTTCATTTGGTAAATATGAAATATCAGCCACACCATTAACACCTCTGACAGGTGGAGTGAGTAACACTGATTACCTGGTTGCCATGGCAGCTGTCAGTAGGTGGAATTATCAGTCAGCAGCTGAACAGTCAGTTCTGAGAAGTAGATGAAGCAGGAAAAACGAGCAGAATCTGAGAGACTTTAACAAACACCACAAAGAGATGCAAAATGACCACAAAGATACACAAAATTACCACAAAGAGACACAAAACCATCACAAAGAGACACAAAATGATCACAAAGATACACAAAACCACCACAAAGAGACGCAAAGCAACCACAAGGAGACACTCCATTTATTTCCGTAGTTAGTCCTGACATGGAGAACATGAACACAGTGATGTTTGTTTTTAATCTTGGAGGATCTGTGAATGAACATTCCGTTAACGTTTCCTCAACGTTACATAAACTGAACTTGTATCAACGTTGCAGTTCTTTTCTATTTAAATTTTTCCATCTCCTTCATCAGCAGAACTCAGCCTTTTCTCCTGGTTTATCTGGCATCTAAGACCTTCAGCCCAGAGGATGTTTCCTCCCAGGGCATGATGGGAACTTGAGTCCAGACTCCAGCTGTTATGTAACAGGTCACTGAGGTTTAGAGCTCCACAGCCTGACATTTAGCTCAGGTCTTTATGTAACATGCTAATTAGATCAGGTGATGCTAAGAACTGATGCTACTTCACACGTGATCTTTAGAAATGAGTCTGGTGACTGAAACTCTGCAGCGCCGATAGTCATTTAGTTGAACCAAACCAGAACATTCCCAGAACCAACCTGGACCAGATCACGGTTTCCTTCAGAACGGCTCCAGTTCTCCTCGTTCTCCTGCAGTTCATCAGCTTCTCCACATTCAGGTTCAGTTCCATCCCTGTTTTATTCTGGCTCTGGAACCATGGACTGGTCTGAACACAGTGTGGGGCTGGTTTGGACTGGGTTTGGTTCAGGACTGGTTACAGACTTTATTGGAGAAATGATTTGGGGCTTGCTCCTAAATTTGTTTTGGACTGTTTATTCAACTTTTCAAACTTGTTTTAAAGGTTTGTGCTGGGTTTGGACTTGATTTGGGACTAGATTTGTGCTGGTTCTGGACCTGGTTTGGGACTAGATTTGTGCTGGTTTTGGACTTGATTTGGGGCTAGATTTATGCTGGTTTTGGACCTGGTTTGGGACTAGGTTTGGGCTAGTTTTGGACTTGATTTGGAACTAGATTTGTGCTGG
The DNA here is from genome assembly GCA_027123335.1 of Amphiprion clarkii. Lineage (NCBI taxonomy): Eukaryota > Metazoa > Chordata > Actinopteri > Pomacentridae > Amphiprion > Amphiprion clarkii. The sequence continues at coordinate 37,037,928 of CM049574.1, forward strand.
ATTTGGACTTAATTTGGAACTAGATTTGTGCTGGTTTTGGACTTGATTTGGGACTAGATTTATGCTGGTTTTGGACTTGGTTTGGGACTAGGTTTGGGCTGGTTTTGGACTTGATTTGGAACTAGATTTGTGCTAGTTTTGGACTTGATTTGGGACTAGGTTTGTGCTGGTTTTGGGCTTGATTTTGGTGTTCCTTTTGACTGGTTGCACCTAGTTTCAGGCTGGTTTACTTTATTTCAGAACTGTTTCAGGAACGGTTTTGAGCTGGGTTTGGACTTAGTTTCAGACTTGTTTTAAACAGATTTTGGACCTAGTTTTGGATTTTATTTGGTCTTGGTTTTAGACTGGTTGTGGACCACCTGTGTTTGGACTTTGTTTCATACTGATTTTGAACTGGTTTAATCTAGTTTTGGACCTATTTTCTGACTAGATTTTAGAGTGATTTCAGACTTGTTTGAAGACTTAGTTTTGTTCTGGTTTCAGACCTGTACTGGGCCTTGATTTTGGACCGCTATGCCTGAAACCCTTTACTGTGTTTTCTACCTCCTGTCCAGTGAAATGAGGATGTGAGCAGATGTTTCTACTGATTTGTTCGGATAATAACTAACAGGTGATTTCAAACAGCTGGTTCTGTTGGCTGAACCTTCTGCTCCGAGTCTTTTATCTGCGAGTCGCTGACCTTTATGGCTGCAGTCTGTGATGTTAATCTGTATTCATGCAGCGACGTGAAACATGTTTTTTCCCCACCTGCTTCACATTCAGACAACACAATCTGCTGCTTATTGTCCAACTTTTAAAGAAACACGACAGAATAAAACCCAAACTTCACCCAGAGTCCAACCTGAACCTCTAACAGCTCTGAGGACCAAACAGACACTTTACTGATAGACACAAACTACAGAGACACACAAACAGAAGCAAAATGAACACAAAAGAGACACAAAACAACCACAAAGAGACACAAAACCACAACAAAGAGACTATAAACAACCAGAAAAGGACGTATAATCATCAGAAATATGTGAAGTGGCTCCGACCACAGCATCCCCACTTCCTCCAAATGTCCTCACAAGATGTGAAACTGGCTCTGAGTCGGTCCTCATAAACATAGACAGTATTTGTCTCTCTGCCCTTCAACCAGGAATTTATTGCAAAATGTAATTAAGGATTTGATTCTTTACTTTCACCCGAGAGACACGCATAGTACACCCACACACACACACACACACACACACACACACACACACACACACACACACACACACACACACACACACACACACACACACACACACACACACACACACACACACACACACACACACACACACACACACACACACAGTCCGTGTCCTTCAACATGCCAACAAAGTAATTTATCTTGTTGTTTGGTGATTAGGAAATCCTTGTTTCACCACAAATCCCACTGACACACATTCACACACACACATTCACACACACACACACACCTGATGGGCAGGGCCGTTGTCATGGTTACACATGGTCTTTTAAGGCAGTTTTTTGAGATAATCTGATTAAAGTATAATTTGGGTGTCAGAAACAGAGACATATGGTGTGTGTGTGTGCAGTGGCGTTACCACCGTTGGGAGGACATACATCTGTCTCCACAGTCACACTGTGGGGACCTGCTGCTCTTATGAGGACCGCAGCATCACCACTCACTGAACAGGACTTTATTTATTCCAAAGGACACTCAGAAAACATGACAATAACATGAGAATAAATGCAGTTCCTGATGGAATAGCAATGAGATGGAACTGTGATACATCACTAAAATAAAAATAAGTGAACTAAAATAAGACCGGAATAGAAATATTAGAGGTAATACTGCAGTAAACTAATATAGCACATTAAAATAAGAAAACTTTTAAACTACAAACATTTTTCGATCTGTTGACATAATAATTTAGGTAATTATATCACCTTGATATTATGTTCATAATTATCTCAAATTTGTAGTTTAGATTTCAAGATTTTATATATTGTGTGTTCAAATATAATTTAAAAAAAAATATATATTGATAAATTAATTTCTTTAAAGCTACTCATACTTAAACACAAAAAACTATTAGAGAAACTCCAGTTAGAGCAATTTAACTTTTAGATTTCAAACCTTGTGTTTATAATTTTGGTAATACAGTGACTTAAAAATTCATTTTAAATAACATGAATGTACTGCTTGTAATAACTTTTATCAGCAATCAGCTTTAAAACTGGCAGTAATGTTGTAATTAAATATTCATTTGATTATAGGGGAAGAGTGTAGTCTGTTGGTTGAACATAATCTGCAACTGTTTCAGAACTGGTTTCGGACTTGGTTTCAGACTTGCTTTAAACAGATTTTGGGGCTAGTTTTGGATTTTTTTTTGGACCTTCTTTTCGACTTGATTTTAAACTTGTTTTGTTCTGGTTTTAATCTAGTTTTGGATCTTTATGCATCAAAAACATTGATCCTCAAACATTCGTTTTTTGAATGTACGACAAACTTTTCTCATGAGAGCTTGATTTAAGGTTAGAGTTAAAGGCTCCACCCAGCTGCCAGTGGTCCAGTTGGATTGTGGGTAGTGTAGGCCCAGTCTGATCACCTGCTGAACCGATCCAGAACTTTCTTTTCCTGTGCGGAAGCTTTCACATCAGATCAGGAACAAATCCACCCGTCGACCTCTTGATCCTCCGTTAAAGCTTCTCTCCGCTCGCTTTCTTCCCTCAGCAGAGATTTACCATAAAGCTGATTTACGGAGACAAAATGTCAGAGCAGGAATAAAGACGAGAGCAGTGAGAGGAGATGAAGATCATATTTAAGCTGTTTAGTGTCAGAGAGTTATCGATGCCTAGAAAGTCTTAATAACACAGTTCAAGAACAAAACTCTTTATCTGAGCCCTAAACACATAGTTCCCAAAATATCATGAGGATATTTTACATCAGTAGCTTCATAAAGTCTTTGTTCACCAACCATTATTGATGTGACACATTTGAATCTGAAGAAAATCAACCAAATATTGTTCCAGCAGACCTCGAGGAGGTTGTCAACATTTAGGAGGCTCTAGACTCTTGGAGCTCTCAACAGATACTCAGGATGATTCATAAGTTCTGATTGAACGTCCTTAAAGAGGTAAAATGGGGTCTTAACATGATCCTTTTGAAGGGGGTTCAGGACGATGTTACATGGAAGTTCTGGACAGGCTTCCAGAAGTCCTTAAGGATGTTGTAAAAATCCTTGAATATGTCACAGGGATGCTTTAAGAGTTCTTAATGAGGTTCTAGACTTTTTAAAGAGGTTCAAGAACTCAGAACCTTGTTTAAGTGCCTTAAGAGGGTTCTAGACCTTCCTAAGGAGACCCAGGAGTTCTTGAAGAGGTTGTAGAATTACTGTCGTTTCAGATGTTGCAGATCACGAGGAGGTGAAGACACCCTTGTAGAGCTTCCAAAAGTACTTAAGAAACTTATAAAGATCCTTGAGGCGGTCATAGGCTTCCCTGAAGAGTCCTGCTGCCTTCTTGATATGATTCCAGTAGGTCTTGAGGGTGTTCTTGAAGATATTTCAAGGTTTTGAAGGGATTTGAGCCCTTGGAACCTCTTTTAAAATTTCTCAAGGGGGTTCAAGATATTTCCTAGGTTGATGCAGAAGTCCTGGAAGAGGTATACACATGTGGACAAAATTGTTGGTACCCCTCGGTAAATGAAAGAAAAACCCACAATGGTCACAGAAATAATTTGAATCTGACAAAAATAATAATAAATAAAAATTCTATGAAAATTAACCAATGAAAATCAGACATTGCTTTTGAACCATGGTTCAACGGAATTATTTTAAAAAATAAACTCATGAAACAGGCCTGGACAAAAATGATGGTACCCCTTGAAAAGACTGAAAATAATGTGACCATAGGGACATGTTCAATCAAGGTGTGTCCTCTAATTAGCATCACAGGTGTCTACAAATTTGTAATCAGTCAGTCGGCCTATTTATAGGGTTACAGCAGTTACTGTGCTGTTTGGTGACATGGTGTGTACCACACTAAACATGGACCAGAGGAAGCCAAGGAGAGAGTTGTCTCAGGAGATTAGAAAGAAAATTATAGACCAGCATGTTAAAGGTAAAGGCTAGAAGACCATCTCCAAGCAGCTTGGTGTTCCTGTGACTACAGTTGCACATATTATTCAGAAATTTAAGATCCATGGGACTGTAGCCAACCTCCCTGGATGTGGCCGCAGGAGGAAAAATGATGACAAATGGAAGAGACAGATAATAGGAATGGAAACAAAAGAGCCCAGAACAATCTCTAAAGACATTAAAGGTGAACTCCAAGGTCAAAGTACATCAGTGTCAGATCGCACCATCCGTTGTTGTTTGAGCCAAAGTGGACTTCATGGGAGACGACCAAGGAGGACACCATTGTTGAAAACAAATCATAAAAAAGTCAGACTGGAATTTGCCAAACTGCATGTTGACAAGCCACAAAGCTTCTGGGAGAATGTCCTATGGACAGACAAGACAAAACTGGAACAGCTCTATGTTCACAGATGCAGAAATGAAGCAGATGAAGAAAAGAACACTGTCCCTACTGTGGAACATGGAGGAGGTTCTGTTATGTTCTGGGGCTGCTTTGCTGCATCTGGTACAGGGTGTCTGGAATCTGTGCAGGTACAACGAAATCTCATGACTATCAAGGTATTCTAGAGAGAAATGTGCTGCCCAGTGTCAGAAAGCTTGGTCTCAGTCGCAGGTCATGGGTCCTGCAACAGGATAATGATCCAAAACACACAGCAGAAAACAGCCAAGAATGGCTAAGAGGAAAACATTGGACTATTCTGAAGTGGCCTCTATGAGCCCTGATCTAAATCCAAATGAACATCTGTGGAAGGAGCTGAAACATGGCGTCTGGAGAAGGAACCCTTCAAACCCGAGACAACTGGAGCAGTCTGCTGATGAGGAGTGGACCAGAATACCTGCTGAGAGGTGCAGAAGTCTCACTGACAGTTACACAAATGGTTTGATTGCAGTGATTGCCTCAAAAGGTTGTGCAACAAAATATTAAGTTAAGGGTACCATCATTTTTGTCCAGGCCTGTTTCATGACTTTATTTTTTAACATAATTCTGTTGAACCATGGTTCAAAAGCAATGTGTGATTTTCATTGGTTAATTTTCATAGAATTTTTATTTATTACTTTTGTCAAATTCAAATTATTTCTGTGACCATTGTGGGTTTTTCTTTCATTAACTGAGGCGTACCAACATTTTTGTCCACGTGTGTAGATGTCCGTAAAGAGGGATGAACCATGTCTTGTGGTGGGTTTTTGACAAAGATGCTGCATGAAGCCTCAAGAAGTTCTAGACCAGTTTCCGAAGACTTTGAAGATGCTGAAGAAATCCTTGGAGATGTACAGGGGTGTTTAAGGAGTTCTAAATGAAGTTCTGGACCTATAGAAGAGGTTCACTCCTGTGTCATTCTTATAGATGACCCAGGAGTTCCTGAAGAGATGATAGACTTTGTTGGAGATATTGCTGAGAGTTACAAGGAACAAAATACTTGAGAAGTTCTCGATAGGTTCCAGGGGTCTTTGAGGAACTCAGAGAAAGCCTTGAAAATGTTGCAGGGGTGCTTGAAGAGTTCTAGACATCCTTGAAGAAGTTTTGATTAGGTTAGATGTTGTTGTAGATGTTTCAGGAGTTCTTGGAGGTTATCGATATCTTCAGCAAGGTTACAAGAGGATAAAAACTTTCATTAAGATGTTCCAGGTCCTTGATGCGTTCTTGAAGGAGTTATAGACAAAATTTCAAGGCCTCCAGGTAGCACTTTTAACACAGAGAACCTCCCTGAGGGGTCTCCCCAAGGACTGTGGAACTCTGAAAAGACGAAGAAAGAAACTTCAGGTAGTTACAGGAATCCTTGATTGTCTTCCATGCGAGTATGAGCAGTTCTGAAACAGGTTCTAGACTTTTTAAAGAAGTTCAAGGCCCCTGAAACCTCTTTGCCTTGAGGGATGTCTAGACTTTACTCCAGAAGTCCTTGAAGATGTTATAGACAACCTTAGAGAGGCTGCAAGGATGCTGATGAGGACATATTGTCCTACAAGGAATACACTGAAGATAGATAAGGTTCCATCTTACTTGAAGAGATTGTATGTCCTTTAAGAAGTCTTAAGGGGTTTTGAGGAGTTTGGATTTTCTGGTAGATGGTCTGGAAGTTCTTGGAGATTATAGACATTCTCATGTCGGTTCAAGGTAGATTTCAGCAATGTTCAACATCCTCGTTGAACATTGCTGAAGATGTTTTTGGGTGTTTTGAAAAAGTTAGACATTCTTGAAGATGTTCCAGGACGTTTTTATAGACATTCTGAAGGAGATGCCAGGAGACCACCTGAATTATAGGTACTCTCCCACCTCCTTCCCCTAAACCCATGTGGTTTTAGGGAGGATCTAGAATTTTGTGAAGATGTTCCAGGGCCTTGACGAAGTCCTTGAAGAGATTACACATTGAAAAGAATTCCAAGGCCCGCTGAAATGATTTTAATATGTCTTGAGAGGCCTGATTAAAGCCCCCTGCATCCTGAACCTGCTTGTTGAGGGTCTGGTGGTAGATACGTAACCTGAGCACTGATATTGCTGCTGTGGTTAATGAACTCTTACCTGAAATTGTGTTTGAGGCGACCACATGCAGACGGCCAATCAGAGAGCAGGATTCTCAGGTGTGAGCGCTACCAGAGTGTGTGTCCTAGTTTCCAGATGACTGGACGCCCTGCAGGGACCTTCTATTGGTCCACAGCTCCTCCTCCATTCATCCACAGCCTGGTTCTGCCTCCTCCCTCCATCTCTCCGACCTCCTTCCATCCATCTCCTCCTTAAAGCTGCTTCCTCACTTTAAAACCTTTACAGGATAACCGAAGAAATTTAACTTACTATAAAATCTTCTGCATCTTGTTCTGTTTGTCCCTGAAGTATGCTTTCCTCGCTGTGACCCACTTCAAGATGTATAGAGACTAAAAATCAACTCACACAAACTGGTCTCAACTCAAAAACAAGATTAACTTTTAAGAGTTGATGACATGATAGACACACAAACAGAAATTATTTACGATTTTTCTATTTATAACAGTTTGAATAGGGGTTGTGTGTGTGTTATAACAGAAGTTAAAATTTCCTGTAAAAGATTCTAAAAGACTCTAAGCGTCTTTAAAAAAGGGTTCACTTGTACTTCAGAAAGTTGTAGAAATTCTAGATGTCACAGGCATGCCTTTCAATGAGGTTAGACATTTTAAGAAGTTTCAAGACCCCAGAACCTCCTTTAAGATGTCTTAAAGAGGTTCGAGACATTCTCAAGAATAATGCAGAGGTCATGGAAATGTTTGTAGACATCCTCAAAGAGTTAGAATACTGTATGGAGCCTCGACGAGTTCTCTAAGGGTTCCGGAAGTCTTTGAAGACGTTGTAAGACCAGTGAAGAGGAGGTCTACATGAGGTTTTATGCATTCTGAAGAGTTTCAAGCCCCCGGGACCTCCTTAAAGGTGCTCGGGAGGGTTCTAGATATTCTTCAGGATGGACCAAAAGACCTTGAAAAGGTTTGTAATTTTGTTAAAGATGTCGCAGAAGGTCATGAGGACATTCTTGAGAACATCTCAGACTTCCATGAGGAGGACCTAAACTTCCTTAATGAGGTTGCACTTGATCTTAAGGATGTTCTATACATCTTTAACGGTGTTCCAGGGAGGCATGAGGAGTTTTTGAAGATATTTAGATGTTTAATTATTTAGATGTTTAACCCTAACCCTAATCCCCTCTGGAGATGCCTAAGATGTTTACGGGTTTAAGACATTGGTCAAGGATGGTGGAGAGTTTGTAGACATCTTTACAGAGGTAGAAATGGTGTCCTGAGGGGGTTCTAGACAAAGATTTGACATAGAAGTTCTCTTAGGGTTCCAGAAGTCTTTGAAGATGTTGTAGAAGCCCTGAAAGAAAACTTTATTAAAAATTATTATTATACTAAAAATTATTAGTTTATGTCCTACTAAACCCCACAGAGGCTAATTTATTCACTCTTAAAACGTTTTCTGAGACCAGTAAAATCATTTTAAAGCTCCTTAAAGATGATTAACTAACATCCAAGAACAGAACTGAAATGGAAATTGACCGAGTCTATGTTCAGGAGGACATGTATTGTAAAAAATGAGTTTCTTCAGCGGCTACAAGCTGTAAAATCAGAATCAGGATCCGTTTTATCACCAGATCTTGGTGCAGAACTGAACACTGACCAGTGGAAACATGTAAAGACGGATAAAACATTAATAAAGCAAATATTCCAGATCAAATAGGCAGCAGAAGTTACCAGACAGATCAAAAATAAGTCTAAAGTCATATAAATGTAATAAAGATAAAAGAAATAAACGAGCTGGAATGTTAGAATATTCACCTGAAAATGTCCAACAGCTTTTAGTGCTTTAAATGTGGAAAAGGATCGTAATAAATAAAGATCTTCTTTACATTTAAAGCTGGCTGCTTGTCATCATGCATGTCGACAGGTTTCATCTTTTAGACTTTAACAGAAACTGGTATTTCTAATTTTATTATTATTATTATTATTATTATTAATAATAATAATAATAATAATAATAATAATAATAATAATAATAATAATAATAATAATAACAATCCCTCTCTATGTATTTTTATCATGTTGTAATTTACAGTTTTATTCTTTAACAGTGAAGCTGCATCATACAATCAGATCATTTCAATCATTTTACTTTTCTGAAGGAAATGTAATCGTTTATTTGATTATTTGATAGAAACTTGGTCATTAATGAAGCTCCACTGCTGGGTTTGGTTAATTTTGGGCGTTTTCTTCTTTTTTTATTTTAATCAAAATGTCTTTTAAAATCATTTATAATTACTGTTATATCATTTATTTGTTTTTAAAATGTTTCTGTTTCTTTATGTTCCTTCTTTCTGCTGCTTTTCTTCTTCCTTCACCTCGTCTGTGTTTTAAACATCTTTTTTCTCTCTGACTCTGATTGCAGCAGCTGCCGTCTGGACGAGCAGATAAACAGAAAAGTTCTCATCAATTATTTCCTCTCAGCGTCTGAGTGCATCTCCGTCCTCATCTTCATCCTCTTCTTTTCTCTTTCCATCTCTCGTTTCTTCTTCTGTTCTCCAGTATTTCTCTCCATTTCTTTCTTTTTGTCTTTATTTCTATTTCTCTTTCTTTTATCTGTCTTCTTGTTTTCCATTTTTCCTCTTTGTTATTCCTATTTCCTGTCTGTCTTTTATTTCTATTTTTCTTTCTTACATTCTGTCTTTTCTCCCCCATACTTCCTCTTTCATCTATTTTTCTTTTTCTTTCTTTATCTCATCTAAAACCTTTATCTGCTTCTCTTTTCTCCTCCTGGTTTCTTTTAATCCTTCCTTTATTTCCTCAGCTGCTTACTTCTTTGTAAAACATTTAAACGCATCATGTGATATTTAAACTGATGGATTGTTTCAGTCACGTGTGCGCGCGAGGTAAAAATAAACATGGACGTGGATTATGCAAAGTGAACAAATAAAACACATTAGCGACGCTCTGAAACAACGTGAGCCTCCTCGCGGCGACGACTTAATAACAGAAGAAGAAGAAGCAGGACGGAGGGGGGAGGAGGACGAGCGTGGGAGATGTAAACAGAGGAGAAAATAGGAAGGAGGAGGCGTGGAGGCAGAGAAAAGAGAGAGCAGCGCTGCCTGGAGCCTCCGCTAACACTCAGACGCTTGTATTTGTTTTACTGCGGGATAAGAGAGCGTTTCCCTGCGGCGCCCCCTGCTGCCACTGTGTTCAGAGTTTGTTTACACGAGAAACAAGACGCTCATTAATCAGAAGAAAGCTTCACACAGACGCAGCTCTGAGGATCATGAACCGCAAATATGCGGAAGTTTGTTCGTGGTTAGTTCACTGCCTGCCATAAAAACAGGACATTCGAGTGTCTGCAGCAAAACGAACCACAGGATCTGACGATGAACGGGAAGCGAGACATTGCCAAGAAAAAAATGAAGACAAGTCAATTTTGTTGCTAAAATTGAGATTCTGTGGTTAAACATGCAACCAGAGGAGGTGGTCAGTTGCACTACAGGAAGTTGTGAGAGTGTTGTTAAATGAGCCATTGGTTGTTACTTTGGTTGGGTCATATTTGGATTTTGATTGTTGTGGATGGTGATGTAATTGTTGGTGTTTGTGTGGAAGAGAGCATTGTGGGGGTTTAGCTAGCAACAGGCACCATGACAGAGACTTCATTATCAGGTAATGGAGTCCAGTAAGTGTTCTCATACTGAAAAAAGTCCAAGTTTTAGGGATTCCTACAGCCGAGTGATCAGTGAAGACAAATTGATTTTGTTACTAACATCAATATTGTGTAGTTAAATATGCAACCTGAGGAAACAGTCACTTGGGTGGTGTTCTGTGTTGGTGAACACAGACTACAGTGGGAACTGTGGATGTTGTGGGGGTTTAGCTAGCAAAGGGCACCATGACAAATACTTCAGTGACGGTAATGGGATTAATGGTAAGGCCTCGGTTGGAGCCAGAAAATCTCGGTTGGAGAACACAAAGGTTCTCAAACCAGCGACTAAAACACCAAGAAGGATTGACGTTGACCACAGAGAGGAAAAAATGAAAAAGAGACACCAAGTGACTGGAAATAAATGTAAAACAGCTGCGAAAAGATCAGGACTCCAGCATGAGACCAAAAATCTGTCAACATCTTCATCGGTCGCTGCTCCTGTCATTGATCAGGTGTTTGTCTGTCCAGGTAGGTCAACTCACCTGGCTTCAGGTGAATCTGACATTAGAGAATCTAATGATTGGTTTTTGGTCTCAGCTGCAGTAACTGATGGAGACTTAAAGCTTCTACTGACGAGGCGTTTAGGGGATGTCAGTAAATTGTAGCTTCAGACCTCCACAGTAAACCCTCAGTTGTAGGAAAACCGTGACAGATGATGAACAGCAACATGATGCATTTAATTATTTAACTGCTCTGAATTTTAAAAAAGCTCCAAGAAGCCATCACCAGTGGAACATCTCCATCTGAGCGTCACTTCACTGTCTCTACAACCAGCAGGAATCGTGACGCTCGGCGTGCATATGCCCTGTCGTATTATCTGATCCCGTAAAGGCGACTAATCTGATGGATCAGATATCTGAGCAGCAGAAACGTTCTTCGTCCATGATAAAACCAAGAGCTGTGATGGAACATGGGAGTGTGTTTATGAGTGTCGGCCTTTTAAACATTCATGTGGGTTTAACTCCTTGTTTCCAGAAATAGAAAAGAGATGGAAGAGAAAACCGGTCAGGAACGCCTGAAATAGAAAACAGGAAAGAAAGACGACAGGAAATCAAACCCGGATCGAGTTCAGGAGCTTTTTGTTTGATTTTTTTCTAAATTTATCTTCATAGAATACATTCTCATCGGATTTTTTTTGTTGCTATAGCTGGTTACAGAAGTGTTCCTGTAGGGTTTCTGCTAGAAAGGATTAAGAGTTGAAACATCTGAAATTTAATTTAAATGCCTTAAATATTTGTTCCTCCTTCAGCATGTCATAACATTGCAGTAATATTGCAGTAATATTGCAGTAATATTAGTCTGTCAGCGACTCAGAAAGGAGAAAAAAATCAAAAAATCATGATAAGATACGATCAGTTTATTAACCCCACAGCTGGGATGTTTGTAGTGTTCCTGCAGGAACCCTTACAGAACATTACAAAAAATAAACAAGAAATTTACATTTTTGTCAAAATACCTCCTAAAATTATAAAAATACTGCACAGGATTATTTTATGAGTAGAAAAACATTAATATTACACAGATTATTCTATATGTAGAAAACACTGATGTCATGGGGACTCTTCTAAATGCTGCAGCAGAGTGAAATATGACATCATCGTCATGAATATTTAACGTGCAGATGGATCATGAGAACGTGGACTCCTGGGTATTTACAGATAAACGACCACTTGGCCGTCCAGTGTTGGATGGAAAATGATTGTATTTAGAGTCTCGCTGGATTAGTTTAGTGTTTTAACCGAGTTCTGTTTCTGTGGAACATGAAATATTCTCAATCACACATAAAAATCAGTCATGGCCAGTTAGTATTCCATGTATGGGTTAATTTTACACCAGGAAATAGTTCTTAGCATAATTTTTTATTTGGCATGACCACGAAAAATCCATCCATCCATCCATCCATCCATCCATCCATCCATCCATCCATCCATCCATCCATCCATCCATCCATCCATCCATCCATCCATCCATCCATCCACACAAGTTTTCTAAGGGTTCCAGATGTCTGAAGATGTTGTAGAACCAGTGTAGAGGAGGTCTAAATGAGGTTTTATGCATTTTAAAGAGTTTCAAGACGTCAGAACCTCCGTAAAGGTGCTTGGGAGGGTTCTAGATATTTTTCAGGATGACCCAGAAAACCTTGAAAAGGTTTTTAATTTTGTTAAAGATGTCGCAGAGGGTCATGAGGATGTTCTTGAGAACGTCCATGAGGAGGCCCTAAATTTCCTTAATGAAGTTCCATGCGGTCTTAAGGATGTTCTATGCATCTTTAACGGTGTTCCAGGGAGGTATGAGGAGTTCTTGCAGATATTTAGAAGTTTCAAAGGATCTGAAGCCTCTGGAGACTCTGTTAAGATGTGGAATGGTTTGAGAAGAGTTTGTAGATGTCTTTTTATAAATGGTGTCTTGAAGGGCTTCTAGACAAAGATCTGACATAGAAGTTCTCTAAGGAAGAAGTCTTTGAGGACGTTGTAGAGCCAGTGAAGAGGAGGTCTAAATGAGGTTTTATGCATTTTAAAGACTTCGAAGCCCCCAGAACCTCCTTAAAGGTGCTTGGGAGGGTCCTACATATTATTCAGGATGACCCAGAAGACCTTGAAAAGGTTTTTAATTTTGTTAAAGATGTTGCAGAGGGTCATGAGAGGGTCATGAGGACCTTCTTCAGGTTTCCATGAGGAGGCCCGAAACGTCCTTAGTGAGGTTCCACTCAGTCTTAAGGATGTTCTACGCATCTTTAACAGTGTTTCAGGGAGGCATGAGGAGTTCTTCAAGATATTTAGACGTTTAAAGGGATATGTAGCTTCTGGAGACTCTGTTAAGATGTTTAATGGTTTGAGGATGATATGAAGTTTGAGAAGAGCTTGTAGACATCCTTACAGAGGTAGAAATGTTGTCTTGAGGGGGTTCTAGACAAAGAACCGACACAGAAGTTCTCTTAGGGTTCCAGAAGTCTTTTAGGATGTTGTAGAAGCCTTTAAAGAAAACTTTATTATCACTGATTTTTAACCTCCTGACTTAACGTCAAATCAGCAGGAATTCATCGGAGGGATCTTTCATTTTATATACTAACATGAAATATTTGTTATTTTTTGTTCATACTATTGAATAATCCACCACCTGATAGTAAATATAATTAATTTATATCCTACTAAAAACCACCACTGTTAAAACATTCCATCGACACACTTAAAAACATTTCTTTAGTTTCCTCAGACCAGTAAAATCATTTTAAAGCTCCTTAAAGATGATTAACTACCATCCAAGAACAGAACTGAAATGAAAATTGACTGAGTTTAGGTTCAGGAGGACATTTATTGTCGAAAACTAGTTTCTTCAGCGGCTCCATTCATATTTACCCCAAATCTCCTCTTCTATGTTACATGTCTGATTTCTGATGGAGGCTGAAGGCTCACATCCAAACTCCAAAAGCTCTAATAGATCCAATTTCATGCCAAATAAAAGCCCGTATGTAGGCCACAGTAGTGTTTGCATCATTGTTTTCTAATCTGTGGATGTGTGTCGTGGTTGAGGTACCAGAAGATGAAGCCTGTAAATGTGTCTGAACCTCCAGAAAGGTTATTTTAGAGTTTAATTTTTGCTCTGCACAGCTTCACGTCATGTTGATCCTCAGCTTATGTTATATTTCTAAAATCTCCATTTGGATTAAAGATGAACCAGCTGAGGGTCATTAGATGATCAAACCTTCATCAGGCTCTCAGGTGTTTTACATCCAGGTGAGTTCTGCTGGGGCTGTACAGTGGCGTAGTGGTTAGCGCTTTTGCCTTGCAGTGAGAAGGTCCCTGGTTCGCGTCCCGGCTTTCCCGGGACCTTTCTGCATGGAGTTTGCATGTTCTCCCTGTGCATGCGTGGGTTTTCTCCGGGTACTCCGGCTTCCTCCCACAGTCCAAAAACATGCTGAGGTTAATTGATTACTCTAAATTGCCCATAGGTGTGAATGCGAGAGTGATTGTTTGTCTTTGTATGTGGCCCTGCGACAGACTGGCGACCTGTCTAGGGTGTCCCCTGCCTTCGCCCGAGTCAGCTGGGATAGGCTCCAGCTCCCCCCCGCGACCCTACTGAGGATTAAGCGGTGTATAGATAATGGATGGATGAGTTCTGCTGATACTCAGTGAGGTTGTGGTCCGTCTGTTATCAGTTTGGATGTTTTACTAACATCATCCAACCTCCTGTTATTTCTGGATCTATCAGGATGGTGTCATCAGCGTATGGCTTTAAGCAGTCAGCTGTCCAACATAAATCCAGGAATTAAACAAAGTCAAGGGTTAGGGTAAATGTAGTATTAGAGGGTAAATGTAGCCCTAGAGGGTAAATGTAGTACTAGAGGGTAAATTTAGTATTAGAGGGTAAATGCAGTACTAGAAGGTAAATGTAGTATTAGAGGGTAAATGTAGTACTAGAGGGTAAATGTAGTATTAGAGGGTAAATGTAGTACTAGAGGGTAAATTTAGTATTAGACGGTAAATGTAGTATTAGAGGGTAAATGTAGTACAAGAGGGTTAATGTAGTATTAGAGGGTAAATGTAGTATTAGCGGGTAAATGTAGTATTAGAGGGTAAATGTAGTATTAGCGGGTAAATGTAGTATTAGAGGGTAAATGTAGTTATAGGGCAGATGTAGTATTAGAGGGTAAATGTAGTATTAGAGGGTAAATGTAGTACTAGAGGGTAAATTTAGTATTAGACGGTAAATGTAGTATTAGAGGGTAAATGTAGTACAAGAGGGTTAATGTAGTATTAGAGGGTAAATGTAGTATTAGCGGGTAAATGTAGTATTAGAGGGTAAATGTAGTATTAGCGGGTAAATGTAGTATTAGAGGGTAAATGTAGTTATAGGGCAGATGTAGTATTAGAGGGTAAATGTAGTATTAATGTAGTATTAGAGGGTAAATGTAGTATTAGACGGTGAATGTAGTATTAGAGGGTAAATGTAGTATTAGCGGGTAAATGTAGTATTAGAGGGTAAATGTAGTATTAGCGGGTAAATGTAGTATTAGAGGGTAAATGTAGTTATAGGGCAGATGTAGTATTAGAGGGTAAATGTAGTATTAATGTAGTATTAGAGGGTAAATGTAGTATTAGATGGTAAATGTAGTATTAGAGGGTAAATGTAGTATTAGCGGGTAAATGTAGTATTAGAGGGTAAATGTAGTATTAATGTAGTATTAGAGGGTAAATGTACTATTAATGTAGTATTAGAGAGTAAATGTAGCATTATATATATATTATTGTAGTATTAGAAGGTACTTGGTGGTTGTTTCCTTCATGAACCAGAGCCTTTCTGAAGCTGGACGTCTGCTTTCAGGACTTTACATCTTTTATTCCGTCGTTGTGGTGAAACAGTCGATCTGTCGTCGGCTTTGGTTTCCTGATGAAGCGAGTCTCTGATGAGGACAAACGAACTCGTAATCGGACCGTGTGATGCTGCCGCTGCTGATCGAGTTATTTGCGATCAGAGAACTTTTTGTTCTGGGAGTATTTTTACCAGAACGTGATTGTGACGATCTGAAGAAGTCTGCGGCTTTAAATAACGTCTCTGAAGCTGAAAATAGACTTTAATTCTCCTCGTCTGTCTTCCTTCTTTGCATCTTCTCCTCTTTGCTGCTTTTCTTTTTCCTCTTTCTGCTCAGACAAATGTCTTTAAGGTATTTACAGTCTGGTATTAATAAAGTCAGGAATGAAACAGTGACTCTGCAGGATAAAAACTCTCCCCGCTGAGAGCTGGACTGTTTCAGCATTATTACTGCTGATGGATGAACTGAAGACTGTTTTTACTGTTTTATTCACTCTGAGGCAGGTCTGCTTTAACCTCAGACCTTTAGTGAAGCCTCTGGTTGATTTAATAATCATCTGGATTAAATACTAATTTATTTGAAGTAAAGCCCAGATCCGTCAGGGAGCTTTAGTCCAGGTTGAGGTCATTTCTTGTAAAATTTGCTTCTTATCAGTTCGATTTAAAGTCATTAACACGACAGAAAACGCAGATACGGTGGAATCAATCCAACTTTAAGGCTAATTATTGCACTAATATATACAAATCACAAATCTAGACAGCAGCTTCCTGTGACAAATAAAGATCCATTGATGTATAGAAATAAGAAGTGATTCATGTGTTGACATGAGGATGATCCAACTCAATCCTTAAGTGACTAGTTACAGCTCAGGATTTGTAGATTTAGATTCACAGGTTTAGTGGTTTTACGTTTAAAAACATCATCGATTTAGTTTTATTAGCATTCCAAGTGGACTGAGTCATACTGAAAGATAAATTACAACATCGTCTGCGTAAAAGTGGACATTATACACCGTTCTGTATGATTAATGAAGACGGAACCCACTTTATCAATAAAATCTATTTATATCCACCTTTTTATTCCTCTAATATTCATACTAGAGGAGCTGGAGTTGGTCATTTGTGGCAGTTCTCTTAAAGAAATGAGAATTTAGAGATCAATTATCAGGAGTTTCTGTTATTTAATGAATCAGTTAATTGTTTAATGGTCAGTTTCTGGAAGTCTGATGATTCTATGGTTCTAGTTTCATTGATCAGATACTTTTATCCAAAGATCTGAGAGTAGAAACAACACCAGCAAGGATCTAGTCAGGAGGAAACAACCAGGATGAGAGCCATAAATCAAACAAAACTCAATGAAACTGGTCTGTTTTGTGGACGTTGAACAAACAACTTTTTAACGGAGGCTTTTCCAGCCGTGACGTCTGTAAGATTATGAGGGATTTTTCTGAACATGATCAGCTCAGAACATCTTTTAGAGCCGCAACCAGTAAAGAAAAACTGAAACTACAACTGGAAATGTTATGGAGTAAAAACTGCAAAATTCAAGTATTAACAAGGAGGTAGTCAAGGTGACAAGGAGATAAAAAAAAGTTAACACTGAACATATCGTAAAGAAACTGAAACTAAAACTGATTATATTTTGTAGTAAAATCTTTTCAAGCATCCACTTGGAAATCGTTTGAGTTCCAGAATAATTTTTGATAACTGCATAAAGTAAAATTGAGAATCAGCTGCTGGTCGGTTTGAATGAAGACGAGCAGCTGGGTTAGAAAGAAGACTTTCTGTAAAAACTGGGTTCAGGATGAGATTTCAGAGCAGCAGAGGAGGAAGAAGACGACAGATTTGAGTTTCCCTTCACCAGAGGAGGAGAGAACATGGAACAAGCATCCCTCCTCCTGCAACTTTCATCATCCCTCCATCAATTAAACATGGCCGAGGGTTCCAGAGGAGGAGGAAAGACGAGGAGGGAAGAGGAGGAGGCTTTTAGCAGCCGCCTCCACCCAGAATAGAAGTTTTCAGAGAGGAAAAGCAGCCGAGCGCTGATCAGACCCGACCGGTCGATACCACGTCCTTGAAGAGATCTGAGCAGAGCTTCACCTTCAGGCCTTCAGCTCCTCAAAAGTTCCACTGCAGCTGATATAAACACATTTAAAACTAAGAAACAGCAGATTATCTTAGACTGCAGCAGCTTTAGTCTCTGATTCTCCAGCCTCAGTGTTTTTAAACCATCCAAGTACCGTAAAATTAATCATGATTATGTATTTTCTTTAACATTTCAACTTTCTTTAAATTGTCATAAAGTTCGTTATATTAAGGTCGGTTTTATGATTTAAGAACTGGATCCAAAACTTAAATTCTCAGAAGTCCCAGAGAAAGTTTGACTGGTTCAATATTTCTGCTTTAATGTTAAATTAGTTTTACTGCTGTAGAAACTAAACATTTGCCTTCAAAGATCACAAATGATTAAAAACTGGAACCAATAAGAACCAGAATCAATGAGCTGATTAGATTAGATTAGATTAGATTGATTAGATTAGATTAGATTAGATTGATTTGATTAGATTAGATTGATTTGATTAGATTGATTAGATTAGATTAGATTAGATTAAATTAGATTAGATTAGATTAGATTAGATTAGATTAGATTAGATTAGATTAGATTAGATTAGATTAGATTAGATTAGATTAAATTTTTTTTATTGGTCACATGCAGTATGGCAGTGAAATGCAGTTTCTGTCCACCAGGCTTTATAAACACAAAATGTTAAAATAGGTAAAAATATAAAATACAAAAGAAAAGGATGAATGATGCAAAAACACAAATAAGTAGAACTATAATATACAAGATATACAAACAGGTAGAATGGACATATTATGGTATGTACACAGTGCTAAAGGTAGCGGATGTAAGGATGTGCATTCACATAGAGAATATACAGTCTGTGCGATGATGTTCATATTTACAGTGATGTGTCTGTGAGCTGCTGACTGGAGGTCAGATTTGAAGGAAAAGCTCCTCCTGAGTTTCTCTGTTTTCACCTTAATGAGGCAAAGACCTTGGCCACTCCAGCAGTTGGTTGTGAGGGTGTTGATAATCCTTCATGGTCCTGTTGGCCCTGGTCATGCTCCTCCTGGTGTGGAGATCCTGGAGGGTAGAGAGTGCTGCAGGGCTCAGTGCTGGTCCCACACCACTGGGAGATGTTTCCAGTCAGTACACTCTCCACCATCCCAGAGTAAAAAGTCCTCATGATGTTCAGAGAGACCCTGAACATCCTGCTTCGCCTTTTTCACCAACCTGTCAACGTGTGCTGTCCATGATAGATCCTCAGAGATGTTCACTCCCAGGTACTTTAACCCTCCTGTTGTCCTCATTCATGGGCAATAAAAAATATTGTTTCCTTGTCTGGAAAAAAAAATCAAAAAATTCAGCAAAAAAATTCCCCAAATTTCTGAAAATTTGCAAAACCTTCAGGAAGAAAATTCCAATAATTCGGTAAAAGTTTCCCTTAAAAGTTTTATTTTAAAAAAAAAATCCCTCAAATTTGGCAAGAAAATTCTTGTAAATATTTTCAAAACATGAGTAAAAATCTTCCAAAAAAACCCTAAAAATATCTAAAGTGATTCCATATATTTCAGTAAAACTTCTAATATTTTCTTTAAGAACATTCACATAAAAATCAACCAAAATCCAGTGAAATTCACTGGATTTTGGTAGATTTTTTTGTGAATGTTCTTAAGAAACATTTTTAACATTTATTTTTTTCCACCAGAAAATGTTCAAAGATTTCCCAAAATGTTGAAAATGTGGACATCAGAAGTTTCACTGTGAAAATATATATTTTTTCCCACATTTTCAAACATTAAACCGGGTCAATTTGACCTGCAGGACGACACGAGGGTCAAACTGCACATCTCTCAGCTAGCGTCCCGTTGACCCTCAGTGAGGTGGAGGTTCTCTGCTGTCTCCTTGGTTCTGCTGATGTTCAGGACCAGGTTGTTCTCCTGACTGTAGACCTCCCCTGTGTTCATCCACTCATCACATCAAGTTTCACTGTGGTGTTGGAGCTGCTCGTGTCCACAGTCCTGGGAGTACAGGGTGAAGACCAGGGGGCTGAGGACACCGCCCTGTGGGGCTCCAGTGTTGAGGGTGTGGGTGCTGGAGGTATCTGCCCAAACGGTCCACCTGAGTTCTGTCCCGGATCCAGGCCCACAGGGAGGAGTTGAGGTCCAGGCTGGTCATCTTGGATTGGAGTTTGGAGGGACTATGGTGTTGAAGGCTGAACTGAAATCAATGAACATCCTTCTCACATAGTCCTTTCCCACTGGTCCAGGTGGGTGAGGGTCGTCTACAGGACCTGGGGGATGGCATCATCTGTAGATCGGTTTGGTCGGTGAATGAACTGAAGCAGGTCCAGAGACTCAGGCAGCGATGAGCAGATGTGAGTCCTGATGAGTCTCTGGAAGCACTTCATCACTTCCTGTCCTGCCAGCATGGAGAAACATCTTTCTACTGATGATGGTGGAATATCTATACAACTTCATGTTATTTCTGTTTCATGAGTCTGACCTAAACCTAATGTTTGCAGGTCAGACAGACTGGGAGTCTTTCTGAAGCTTTAGGAGATGAGTTTCTAACTGAGTCCTCCTGACAGAAGACATCTCTGAGTTCTCTCCTTCATGATGTTCTGGTTCCTCAGAGCTGCAGGACTTTAAAATGAACCACAGAGAACAAAAAAGAGATGTTTGTTTACAACCTTTTAGTTTTAATTTTTCTGCTCAGAGTTGAGTTCAGATGTTTGAACCTGACAGGAAGCAGTGATTAGAAGAATCCAGACCTCCTCCTTCTTCTTCTCCTCTTTCTTTTTTCTTCCTCCTCTCTTTGTTCTTCTTCTGCTTCTCTCTACATCTCTGCTGTCTAATTGTCCTTCCTCCTCTCCTCTCTAAACTAATTACGATTGGCTGATGCATCCTACAGGTGGGAGATAAGGATCAGTCGGAGCGTTCGATTGGCTGAGTCGGCACTAATGGATTCCTATCTGGTCCAATCAGGACTGTGTGTCTCTGCGTTTATCTGGTTAAACTCCTGTTGGCTGCAGGATGACATCATCCTCAACATGAAATATTCACAGAGCAGCTCAGAATAATCGAGTCTCTGGAGACGCTCTGCTTCCTCAAACCTTCATCCATCATGACAGCTGGAGCTGCTGCTGCCTTGCTCACAGGTTCGCTTCCTCACCAGAAGAAAGATTCAAACCAATCAGAAGCTTCAGTTCTCAGAATTTAATTTAATAAAAACCTGACGAAAGAAGCAGGGAGCTAAGGAAAGCAACAAGGAGCCAAGGGAGGAAACAAGGAGCTAAAGAAGGAAACAAGGAGCTAAAGAGGTAAACAATGAGCTAAAGAAGGAAACAAGGAGCTAAAGAATGAAACAAGGAGCTAAAGAGGTAAACAATGAGCTAAAGAAGGAAACAAGGAGCTAAAGAATGAAACAAGGAGCTAAAGACGGCAACAAGGAACTAAAGAAGGAAACAAGGAGCTAAAGAAGGAAACAAGGAGCTAAAGAGGGAAACAAGGAGCTAAAGAAGGAGCAAGGAGCTGAAGAAGGCAACAAGGAACTAAAGAAGGCAACAAGAAGCTAAATAAGGCAACAAGGAACTAAAGAAAGAAACAAGTATCTGAAGAAGGCAACAAG
Organism: Amphiprion clarkii; assembly: GCA_027123335.1. Taxonomy (NCBI): domain Eukaryota; kingdom Metazoa; phylum Chordata; class Actinopteri; family Pomacentridae; genus Amphiprion; species Amphiprion clarkii. Next base: position 37,059,262 of record CM049574.1, read on the forward strand.
GCGCTAAAGAAGGAAACAAGGAGCTAAAGAAGGAAACAAGGAGCTAAATAAGGCAATAAGGAACTAAAGAAGGAAACAAGCAGCTAACGGAGGCAACAAGGAAATGAAGAAGGCAACAAGGAACTAAAGAAGGAGCTAAAGAAGGCAGCAAGGAGCTGAAGAAGGCGAGAAGGAACTAAAGAATGCAGCAAGGAACTAAAGGAGGCAACAAGAAGCTAAAGAAGGCAACAAGGAGCTAAAGAAGGCAACAATGTACTAAAGAAGGAAACGAGGAACTAAAGAAGAAACAAAAGAAGACAACGAACTAAAGAAGGAAACAAGGAGCTAAAGAAGGAAACAAGGAGCTAAAGAAGGAAACAAGGAGCTAAATAAGGAACTAAAGAAGGAAACAAGGAGCTAACGGAGGCAACAAGGAAATGAAGAAGGCAACAAGGAAGTAAAGAAGGAGCTAAAGAAGGCAGCAAGGAGCTGAAGAAGGCGAGAAGGAACTAAAGAATGCAGCAAGGAACTAAAGGAGGCAACAAGAAGCTAAATAAGGCAACAAGGAACTAAAGAAGGAAATAAGGTGATAACGGAGGCAACAAGGAAATAAAGAAGGCAACAAGGAACTAAAGAAGGAGCTAAAGAAGGCAACAAGGAGCTAAAGAAGGCAACAATGTACTAAAGAAGGAAACGAGGAACTAAAGAAGAAACAAAAGAAGACAATGAACTAAAGAAGGAAACAAGGAGCTAAAGAAGGAAACAAGGAGCTAAAGAAGGAGCTAAAGAAGGCAACAAGAACCTAAAGAAGGAAACAAGGAGCTAAAGAAGGCAACAAGGAACTAAAGAAGGCAACAAGGAGCTAGAGAAGGCACCAATGAACTAAAGAATGAAACAAGGAGCTAAAGAAGGCAACAAGGAACTAAAGACGGAAACAAGGAGCTAAAGAATGAAACAAGGAGCTAAACAAGGAAACAAGGAGCTAAAGATGGAAACAAGGAGTTAAAGAAGGCAACAAGAAACTAAAGAAGGAAACAAGGAGCTAAAGAGGGAAACAATTAGCTAGAGAAGGAGCTAAAGAAGGAGCAAGGAGCTGAAGAAGGCAACAAGGAGCTGAAGAAGGCAACAAGGAACTAAAGAAGGAAACAAGAAGCTAAAGAAGGCAACAAGGAGCTAAAGAAGGCAGCAAGGAGCTGAAGAAGGCAACAAGGAACTAAAGAAGGAAACAAGGAGCTAAAGAAGGAAAAAAGGAGCTAAAGAAGGCAACAAGGAACTAAAGAAGGCAACAAGAAGCTAAAGAAGGCAACAAGGAACTACAGAAAGAAACAAGTATCTGAAGCAGGCAACAAGGAGCTAAAGAGGGAAACAAGGAGTTAAAGAAGGAGCTAAAGAAGGAGCAAGGAGCTGAAGAAGGCAACAAGGAGCTGAAGAAGGCAACAAGGAACTAAAGAAGGCAACAAGAAGCTAAAGAAGGCAACAAGGAACTACAGAAAGAAACAAGTATCTGAAGCAGGCAACAAGGAGCTAAAGAAGGAAACAAGGAGCTAAATAAGGCAATAAGGAACTAAAGAAGGAAACAAGGAGCTAATGGAGGCAACAAGGAAATAAAGAAGGCAAAAAGGAACTAAAGAAGGAGCTAAAGAAGGCAGCAAGGAGCTGAACAAGGCAACAAGGAACTAAAGAATGCAGCAAGGACCTAAAGAAAGAAACAAGGAACTAAAGAAGGAAACGAGGAGCTAAAGAAGGAAAGAAGTATCTGAAGAAGGCAACACGGAGTGCAAGAAGGAAACAAGGAGTTAAAGAAGGAAACAAGGAGCTAAAGAAGGAAAGAAGGAGCTAAATAAGGCAATAAGGAACTAAAGAAGGAAACAAGGAGCTAACGGAGGCAACAAGGAAATAAAGAAGGCAACAAGGAACTAAAGAAGGAGCTAAAGAAGGCAACAATGAACTAAAGAAGGAAACGAGGAACTAAAGAAGACAACAAGGAACTAAAGAAGGCAACAATGAACTAAAGAAGGAAACTAGAAACTAAAGAAAGAACTAAAGAAGGAAACAAGGAGCTAAAGAATGAAACAAGGAGCTAAAGAAGGCAACAAGGAACTAAAGAAGGAAACAAGTAGCTAAAGAAGGCAACAAGGAACTAAAGAAGGAAACAAGGAGCTAAAGAAGGAAACAAGGAGCTAAAGAAGGCAACAGGAAACTTAAGAAGGAAACAAGGAGCTAAAGAGGGAAACAAGGAGCTAAAGAAGGAGCAAGGAGCTGAAGAAGGAAACAATGAGCTAAAGAAGGAAACAAGGAGCTAATGAGGGAAACAAGGAGTTAAAGAAGGAAACAAGGAGCTAAATAAGGCAATAAGGAACTAAAGAAGGAAACAAGGAGCTAACAGAGGCAACAAGGAAATAAAGAAGGCAACAAGGAACTAAAGAAAGAAACAAGGAACTAAAGAGGGAATCAAGGAACTAAAAAAGGAAACAAGGAGCTAAAGAAGGAAAGAAGTATCTGAATAAGGCAACAAGGAGTTAAAGAAGGAAACAAGGAGTTAAAGAGGGAAACAAGGAGCTAAAGAAGGAGCAAGGAGCTGAAGAAGGAAACAAGGAGCTAAAGAAGGAAACAAGGAGCTAATGAGGGAAACAAGGAGTTAAAGAAGGAAACAAGCAGCTAAATAAGGCAATAAGGAACTAAAGAAGGAAACAAGCAGCTAACGGAGGCAACAAGGAAATAAAGAAGGCAACAAGGAACTAAAGAAAGAAACAAAGAACTGAAGAAGGAAAGAAGTATCTGAATAAGGCAACAAGGAGTTAAAGAAGGAAACAAGGAGTTAACAAAGGAAACAAAGAGATAAATAAGGCAATAAAGAACTAAAGAAGGCAGCAAGGACCTAAATAAGGAGCTAAAGAAGGCAGCAAGGAGCTGAGGAAGGAAACGAGGCACTAAAGAAGGCAACAAGGAACTAAAGATGGAAACAAGAAACTAAAGAAGGAAACAAGGAACTAAAGAAGGCAACAAGGAACTAAAGAAGGAAACAAGGAATTAAAGAAGGAACCAACTATCTAAAGAAGGAAACAAGGAACTACAAAAGGCGACAAGGAACTAAAGAAAGCAGAATTCAATAACACCAGATGTGATGATCTGATGATGATCTGATGATGGATCTGATGATGATCTGATGATGATTTGATGATGATCTGATGATGATTTGATGATGATCTGATGATGGATCTGACGATGAATCTGACGATGGATCTGACGATGGATCTGATGTTGATCTGATGATGGATCTGATGATGATCTGATGATGATCTGATGATGGATCTGATGATGATCTGATGATGATCTGATGATGGATCTGATGATGGATCTGATGATGGATCTGATGATGATCTGATGATGGATCTGATGATGATCTGATGATGATCTGATGATGGATCTGATGATGATCTGATGATGATCTGATGATGATCTGATGATGGATCTGATGATGATTTGATGATGATCTGATGATGGATCTGATGATGGATCTGATGATGGATCTGATGATGATATGATGATGATCTGATGATGATCTGATGATGATCTGATGATGGATCTGATGATGATATGATGATGATTTGATGATGATCTGATGATGGATCTGATGATGACCCCATCGGCACCAAACTAATCCTGACCCAACCAGGAAACAGAACATTTCTTTCTACAGACCGACTCAGACACTTCCTGTTTCAGCTGAAGGAATAAATAATCGGTTCCTCCTGCAGATTTGTGGCTAACAGCAGCTTAAAGATGTAATTCTAATCAAATAAAAGCCTGCTGGACTTTATTTCCTCGTCCCTGCTGACCTTCCTCCTCCTCCTCTTCCTCCCTCCTTCGTCTCTGGCTTCCAGTCAGCTCCATGTGTCGTCCTGCTGCAGGACCTGGACTTGGCTTCAGCTGCTGCAGATAATGACCAGGAGGACGGGGGAGGACAGGGGGAGGATGGGGGAGGACGGGGGAGGATGGGGGAGGACGGGGGAGGCACCACAGAGGAAGAGTAAATGTATGGAGAGTGGAGCAGGAAGACAATATAAACTTTCTAAAGCCTCTCTGGACCGAACAGCTACAAGCCTCTAATGCTGCCATCCATTATTTAACAGTAGAGCTCACAGATACACACTCTGATACACAACAACACACAGTGACACTCAGATACACACTCAGATACACTCTGGTTGTGCTTTAATCACCTCTGCAGTCTCAATCTTCCACATTTTAAACAGGAACTCGTCTCTGAGCGTCTCTACTGCCCTCTGCTGGACCAACTTTGGCTCAGATCAGGTTTAAAAACAGCTGAATTCTGACTAAAATCCAGTAAAACTGAAACCTGGTTTAACTCTGACTGAAATCTGGCTGAATTTCAACTATAATCCAGTTAAAATCCAGTAGAACAATGTCTGGCTGAGCTCTGGCTCAGGTCTAAACTCTTCCTTAAATTCAGTTATTAGTTTATTTTCTGTCTTTTCTCTTTTTCTGCAGAAATGCTTTGACTTTTTACACTTTGAGTACATTTTTCCAGTATTACTTTTGTATTACCAGCGTTTACCTCCATACTGCAGTACTGCACGTTGCAGCGCAGTACTCTGGCGGGGTGTTGTCGGTACTTTTACTTCCTGTTTCTGAAGCTGGTTTTGTTCAGAGAGCTTCATGTTCGGGTCAGTGAGTAAAATAAATCAATAAAGTCCAGTTTTTGTGTGAAAGAGTTAAATATAAATCTACAGAGTATACAGAGTACTCACGTCCTGGTGAGGCTGCTTTATGTGCCGAACGCTGCAGGGCATTGTGGGTAACTGAACTCCTGACCTTGTTCTCTTCTTCTACTTTTATTTTTCTGCAGACTGGATGTAAAGGTTTTATTCGGGACGTCTGTAAATCTTTAACCCCTGCAGCTCCAAACAGCTTTAAAAACATCTCCAGAATCAGATCCTCAGCAGTGAAAAGCTGCTGGAAAGCAACATTTTAACCTCCAGAATTAGAGCTAAACGTCTGTCTGTTAACCCTCATGTCGTCCTGCGGGTCAAAATTGACCCGTTTTAAAGTTTGAAAATGTGGGCAAAACAAATTTATTTTCACAGTGAAACTTCTGATGTCTACATTTTCAACATTTTTTTTAATTTTGTGAAAATTTTTGGTGGAAAAAAAGAAATCCAAATTTCAAAATCCAGCAAATTTCACTGGATTTTGGTTGGATTTTATGTAAACATCCTTAGAGAAAATATTAGAAGTTTTACTGATATATATGGAATCACTTTAGATATTTTTAGGATTTTTTTTTGAAAGATTTTTACTCATTTTTTGAAAATATTTACAAGAATTTTCTTTTCAAATTTGGGGTATTTTCTTTTCAATCAAACTTTTAAGGGAAACTTTTAAGGAATTGTTGGAATTTTCTTCCTGAAGTTTTTGCAAATTTAAAGTTTGAAAATGTGGAGAAAAATATATTTTCACCGTGAAACTTCTGAGGTCCACATTTTCAACATTTTGGGGAAATCTTTTAACATTTTTTGGTGGAAAAAAGAAATATTCAAAATGTTTCTTAAGAACATTCACAAAACATCAACCAAAATCCAGCGATATGGACATTTTTTGTTTTTTCCCAACAATATTCTGATAATTAAGTGTAAAACCACAGTTAATGTGAAAACCTTCCAGCTGTTTGAACGTCACGTAGAGTGGATTTATAGACGTCTTTATTCTCATAATACTGATTTGTTTCTCATTAACTGACTCACAGGGTTGACCGTAAGTTTTCTTGTGTCCAGTGTCCGTGCTAAGCTAAGCTAGGCTAGGCTAGCTCCATGTCCTGATGTGACTCTGCAGAAGGCTGAGGGTTGCTCTAATCGATAATTGTGGCCTTTGTCTGCTAATGTGGCTTTTCTGAGGCACTTAACCTCCAGTCTGGAAAGCATCCAGCAGAGACAGAAACAACCTGTTCCTGTTCAGCTTCTCCTGCAGGATAAACTTCATTTATTCAGACGTGTTCCTCCAACAGTCAGGGTTTCATTTAACACACCATTTATCTGATATTTGGAACCAAAAACTTCACCTAAAAAAGGTTTTGGCTGAATTTTGAGAATCTCATGTTGTCAGATCTTTTATTTTTTCTATTTTCACCCTAAGAAAAAAACATTTAATGGTTCAGTATCTCTATAAATAAAACTATTAGACAGGAAATGTGGTGAGAACAGATAGAATAGTCCCATCAGATCAGAATCGTTGAATGGATCCACAGTTTTAATTACTGCCCCTTTAAAATGAAAAAAAAAAGCAAAATCTCCAAACCAGGTTGGTCTAGTGTCTCCATAAAGTTCCTGTCAGTGTTTATCTATGGATGGATCCATATTTCTACTAAAATCCAGTCTTTGGTCCACATTTCTCCAACTGTTGAGACTCTAACATCAGTAGAATCTGATGTGTTAGTTTGACCAGACAAGGCTCCAGTTTTTAGATGTATTGACCTGAAACCTGTCTAAATTACCCACAATTTGTGACAAATAAATCAGAATTTGTCCAAAATAACCTGACGTGACAAAAAATGGCTTAAAATTCTCCAAAATTATTTGAAACTTGCCTAAAATGAAGAAAAGAAATGAAAAATTGTCCCAAATAACAGAAAGAATCACAGAAGTTACTCAAAATTGTCCAAATGACAACAGGGAATGATTATTTGTCTTTCAAAATTTAAAAAAGAAAGTAAAAATACAATCTTTGGTCAACATTTCACCAACCTTTGAAGATCTAATATCAGTACAATCTGATGTATTTGCAGCCAAGTCTATATTTTTTTGCTATTTTTGCTTGAAACCTGTCTGAGATGAATGAAGATCATCCAGTAAGACTCCAAAGTAGTCCAAAAAAAGATAAACACTGTCAAAATTATCCAAAATTCATAAAAATTTGTCTAAAATAAGGAAACGATTGAAGAATAAGACTGTCAAAAAAGACTCAAACTTGTACTAAACTGACCTGTTAGCAACCTTAAACAAAACGGACGACTAGCTAAACTGAATGTAGCCTTTATGCTAATCTGACGTAACTGCTAAGCAGATGTTGTTAGCCATTTGCAAAACATATTGGGACTGTTTTAGCTGCTAATCTGTGTTAGCTAACATGAACAGGACAGCTTGCCTCGACCAAGCTACTTTAGCTGCTAATCGGACTAAACTGGATGAAGCTGTTTCTGCTAATCTTTGCTAATGAACCGAAGTGTGTTAGACGCTTGTCAGTTGATATTGACCTGTCTAGCACTTAATTGATCCGTTAGCCAATAATCAAATTTCATTAACATAACGGGGAGAGCAACTTAGATCTAAACATCTGTTTTTCTGAAAAACTAAAAACGCTCCGAGGATCAGCTGAGATGTTCGGCATCATTTGGCTTCAGTCTTGGAGCTTTTAGCCAACAGATGAACTCTCTGATCTCAGTTATCTGCATCGATCCTCAAACTGCCGATATCAGGATGGAGAGTTAAAGGAAAACTGATGGCTGCGGATTAGAGATTTGCTCCGTCAGGTTTTAGTTTACAGTCAGATAGATGGAAAACGAAACTGACAGCTGGACTAAAAGAGCATTTAAACAGCAACTCTGTATCACCTGGACTTCTACTTCTATAGAATCTGAACAGATGGAGTCACTTTAACAACATTCTGAAAAATATACGAGAGCTTCAGAGTAATGGATCAGTCTGATAACAGGAAATCAATCAGCTGGAATCAGTTTAACAGAAAAAGTCATTGATTATCCTGTCAATCATTTGGTTAAAAATCCTTTCAACCCACTCTACAGTTTCTCGGAGGTCTTTGTTCGTCTAGTTTTTGCTCACTGTTGTGTTTCTAAAGTGTTCACGGTTACAGCGGCTTTTCACAACATTTCTTGGGTCTCTTCCAGAACATTTGGAAACATGTTGGACACGTTGAGTCCAGATTTTTTAGGATTCGAAGCAATAATCTTGCAAAAAAACCCTAAAAACTCCTCTACACGACTGACTCAGCTCCGACTAACGGTGGTTTTAGACCAATTTTGTGTCATTCTGGACGATTTTAACTTATTTTGGTTTAGTTGTTAAGTCATTTTGAGATCTTCTGGGCAAAATTTGGGTCATTCAGAATCTTTTTGAGTGGTTTTGGTCGATTTAGGCGAAGCAAATAATCAAGTTGATCCATCTGTGTAGATTCTCAGTCATCCAGGCCATGCTAATCCTTGGAGCTTCAGTAGAACCCAACTTCTCTGGTTGATGAAATGTCTTTAAGAACTACCAGGATTTTAGGACCGGTAACTCTGAGCTCCTTTGTATGACTGACTCAGCTCTGATTGGTTTCAGACCAATTTTGTGGACAATTTTGACTTATTCTGGTTTAGCTTTAAGTCATTTTGAGACCTTCTGGACGATGGTGATCTTTGCTGGTCTCGTTTTTCCTCACTGTTGTGTTTCTGAAGTGTTCACAAATGTTGTGAAAGACAGCAGTTTTTCACATTTCTTGGGTCTCTTCCAGAACATTTGGAAACATGTTGGACGCGTTGAGTCCAGATTTCTTTTACATTTTTTGTGAAACTAAATAAGCAAAGAAGTCTTTTTTAAAAGGATTTATAGCAATAAACTCTGAGCTTCTCTGCTCGACTGACTCAGCTCTGACTGATTTTAGACCAGTTTTAACTTATTTTGGACAACTTTTTAGATGTTCTGAACAGTATTTGAGTCACTTTGGAAGCATTTTGAGAGATTTTGGTTGATTTTACCAAATGGACTTCTCTAGGAGGTTCAAAATAAGATAGAAATGGTCCATACTGACTTCAAAGTGTCAAACAAGACTTGAAACTCATAATAATAGAGTCAAAATTGATTAAATTAAGATAAAGATGGTCCAATATGACTAGAAACTAGTCCAAAATTCATTGGAAGCATCAAAGTTGTCCAAATAAATGACTATTCTAAATAATTATTGGTCCTTGAAAATGGAAGAAAGTGCAAAATGTCTAGTCCAGGCTGGTCTAGTGTCTCCGTAAAGTTCCTGTCGGTGTTTATCTATGGATGGATCCATATTTCTACTAAAATACAGTCTTTGGTCCACATTTCTCCAACTGTTGAGACTCTAACATCAGTAGAGTCTGATGGGTTAAAGTTTGACCAGACAAGGTTCCAGTTTTTAGATGTTTTGATTTGGAAGCTACCAGAGACGTCCATCTGAAATCACATGAATGTGTCTTTGTTCTGCTAGTGTTTGGAGCTCAGAGGGTTGAAGTGGAACTGTGAAAGGTGGCGGGAGGTTCTGAGGGAATTAATCTGTCGGTCAAATGAATGCGTTTAATCTGAGTTTATTAATGCGTTCCAACATGTGAACTGAGAATTTATTTAAATCAGAAGCAGCAGATTCATTAAGGAGCTACGCAGCTTTTAAATTAGCTTCCGGCGCTAAAAGAAACGGGAGCAGATATGTGCTTCAGCGCGGTGGTCGAGGTCGCGGCCTCATTTCTGGATCCGGAGCTGCACTTCATTACCTGAATATCTGATCTGCTGCTCGGCCGTCGCTCATTTGCATATCTGTAAAATAAAGACTTTAATTCCTCAGCGAGACGGAAACCAACCGCTCTGACAAATGAATGGTTTAATCAGCAGCGGAATTAAAACGAGTCCTATCAGCCTGCTAATTGGTCCGCAGCTCACCGAAGACTTAATGACATTAACAGAAGAACAAACTCTCTGCAGCCATTTATTAAACCAAACAAATGTTGGTGTTCCTTCAAATTCAGCCCACAAATGTTCAGTTCTATGTTTAATAAAGCCTCAGAGTCTTCATTAGCGGCCGCTGGGCGTAATTTTTAACAGACAGAAATGCAACGCAAGAGTATTTTAACTGAATATTTTAACTTTCATTACATTCAGAAAGGATTTAAATGTGATTATAGTTGAAATTAAATCATTATCGGACAATAATTAAAATGAAAAATACGAATCTGAGCATCTTTAGTTACTGATAAACATGATAAACTTCAGGAAGGTGCTGCTGGCGCCCCCTACTGGTGGAGTTTAACCAGAAAATGTACATAAAAGATGGAGCTGTATTCTTCCTAACAGCCAGCAGGGGGCGACTCCTCTGACGTCAGGTTGCATTGAAGCTGATCAGAAAATGAACCGACTTCTCGTTTGATTTGTTTCCTCAGAAAACGTTCTGCTCAGGAGTTTATGATCGTAATTTCTAGTTTTAAGTTTCCTTCAACACGGCGGGACATTCACTCAGGAAATTAAAGTTCAACGTGGAGGAAAATAGATGATAAATCAGCCTTAAGGAGGACGCAGAGGAAACATCTCAACGTAAAACATGAACAAACACATTTCCACAGGAATTCATGCTGAGAAGGCACAAACTGGTGCCTGAAGATTCACCAGAATGCAGGAAATGAACCGCTGGATGCACAAAGTTGGATTTAATCAAACTTAACATGTCCTATTTTACACTTGATCACTTTAAAACAAGTTTTTGAATGAATGAAAACATGAGATTCTGCTCATCAGTTCATTAAATTAATTCATAGGAAACAGAACCGGCACATAAACAGACTTCCCTGGATGCAGTTTTTTTTGTTTTGTTTTTTTGAGTTTTTTTTAAATGTAATTTCAGATAAAAGAGTTGTAAAAAAATCTCTTCAAACAAAAACAGTGAAAATTTGCAGCGAGTGTTCCAAAAAAAATGAAAAATGAGTGTAATTTTACAGTCAGATGATGTCAGATTTAAACACCGTCAATGTGTTTATTTTATGTTATTTTACCAGTTATTAGATAATAACTACCAGATGGTATTCAGAAATAAATGGTGATTTGTGAAACAACAGTAAATTGTTATAAAAATTAATTTTAAAAAAGACAGTTAAAGGGGCACCATGACAGAGATTCATGTGGAGGTTAATGACCTCCAACCAGAGCTCAGGTGTTTGAGATTAACTGGGATTTTAATTTGTTGACTGAAGCAGAAACATCAGCTCAGGATAAATGAATCCTGGGATCAGAATCCTGAACTTCCTGCCACCAGCTGTTCTTCCTTCATGACGTCTGCGTGGCAGCAGACACAAACAAAGTTTAGTTTCTCTATTCTAGAACATATTTGTTTCACATTTTGAGGTATTGGCATAGAAAAGGTCGACAGAAACGGCAATAAAACTTTTACTTTGCCATGTTTACATGTGAAGGCTCGATCTTTGTTGTCTTTCTTCTTGTAAGTTGAATATTTCTGGATGCTGAAGATCAGCAGATGTGATTGGATGGTTGGAGTTTAGATCAGTAGGAAGCTGAAACTGAAGTAAGACTAATCATTCAGAACATCCTTGTTCCTGAGGACACTTCAGAGGTTTGCTGGATGTTTGGGAGGAGATGTTGGACCAAACCAGAACCATCCAGTCCTCGTAGAACCTTGGACCAGGTTTCTGCTGGTCTCTGATCCTGGTTGGAATATTCATGGTGCAGATTTGGGATCGTCACAGTTTTAGTTTTTTGCAGACGATGATGTTCTGTTGGCGTCATCAAACCTCAGAACTCAAAGTTCTGTGTTGTTGGATCAGGAGAAGCAGTTTAATGTGGATCTTGTTGACTTTAAAATGCAGCAGAGATGACATCAGGTTTCTGAACCAAACGGAGAACATCTGGATCTACATGACAATGAGCTCTGGCTGGTGACGAACATCTTCTCTGGTTTCAGCGTTTAGACCAAATTCAAGAGGGCAGTCATTTAAATGAGACGTTTACATGGAGAACCTTCATTAGAACTCCTCATAGTTCATGTGATAAAGGAGGTCAAATGGTTGGAAAACAGATTTTATGTTTTTTTTGTTTTTTTTTTAATCGTGTTTTAAAAGTAAAATCTCCCAAAACATTATCTTGTCCTGATCCCGTCTTACATTTGGTGGTTCAACATCGACTCTGGATGATCTGTATGGAGATAAAGGACCACACCTCAGTCACTTCCTGTCCTAAGTCTATACATACTACTCCACCCGTCACACTTGTGTCTCGTGCCGTTCCCTTCACTTCTTCCTCTTCATCCTGTCTTCTCCTTTTCCTCTGAGTCACTGCTGATCCAGACTAAGCTTTTCCCAAACAGCATCATCACCAACATGACGCTCATTTACATCCAATAAACCCTGAAGCTTCAGGTCGATGCTGTGGTCCCAGCTGAAGATGGAACCTGTTGTTGGGACGTCTTTAGTTCCAACATGTTGACGATGTGCTTTCTGTCCACAGATATGGCGACATGGTTCCAAACACCATCGCTGGGAAGATCTTCGGGTCGATCTGTTCTCTGAGTGGCGTTCTGGTCATCGCCCTGCCGGTTCCCGTCATCGTGTCCAACTTCAGCCGGATCTACCACCAGAACCAGAGGGCCGACAAGATGAGAGCCCAGCAGGTCCGAGTGTCACGTTTCACATTCAGTTCAGTTTATTTATGTAGCACAGATTCACAAAAGAAGTCATGTGAATCCGTCACAGCGCTTCACATAGTACAGTATAAACCTTAGAATTATAAACACAAGACAGAGAACTCAACAGTCCAAAAAATCCAAAAAATCCAAAACATGAATCATGTTCCAGAAGTTAGAAAACAGCCTCCAAAGTGTTAGCAGCTAAAAAATAGCAGAATACACCATCAGAGTTCATCATTAGCGTCTGTGTGTGTGTGTGTTATTGTGTGTGTGTGTGTGTGTGTGTGTGTGTGTGTGTGAGTGTGTGTGTTGTGCTGACGCTGCTGTTTCCTGTGTGTTTCCGTTCGACAGAAAGTGCGTTTGGCTCGGATCCGTATGGCAAAGAAAGGAACAACCAACGCCTTCCTCCAGTACAAAGAAGACAGAGCCATCGGGGTGAGACACAAACACACTCACACACACACATACACACATACACCACAATAACACACACACACACACATACACAATAACACACACACACACACATACACACACACACATTGACAGATTACAGACTTTGTGTGTGTGTTTGTTGTGATTGAAGCCAAACTGAGACAAACTCATGAAAACCTAAAACACTTCAGACTGTTTCTGTTCATTGTTGCTGCCTGGACGTGTTTTAGATGTTTTCAGTCACAAATTCATCATCTGACATGTTGGATTCAGGCTGTTATCAGAAGTAAACTGTCGCTTAATGTTCTTCTTAATGTTCTTGAAAAGAACCTCCCAGAGAAGTTTCTACGACTTATTTGGTTTGTCCAAAGAATTCAGTTCAAACCCTCCATTGGAAATATTCTGATTTAACACACACAGAGACACAGTCTTTCTAAAGAGAAACTTCGAGGGGAAAACTGTTCATTTAACCATCATCTTGGCTTTTTTTGTGCACAAACCTTACTTAGTTTCTTCACAGAAACCCCCATTTGAAACTTGCCAATTTATCGTTCGTACTCTTTGTCTTTCAAGTCTTTCTTCCAGCAAAGCTAGTTTGGTTTGTCTGTAGATTCTCAGTCATTCAGGTCATTGTAGTCGTAGGAGCTTTAGTAGAAACCATCTGGACTTCTCTGGCAGGTTCTTGTTCAAGAGCCTGCCAGAGAAGTTTCTACGACTTGTTTGGTTTATCCAAAGAATTCCATTCAAACCCTCCACTGGAAACTTTCTGATTTAATGCATAGACTCCAAGTCTTTCTAAAGAGAAATTTCAAGAGGAAAACTGTTGATTTAACCATCATTTGGGGTTTTTTCTACACAAACCTAACTTGGTTTCGTACTCTAAGTCTTCCCTTTAGTCAGAACTTCCATTAGAAATCAGCTAATTTAAACCATCTAGTCCTTCTTTTCAGCTAATCCAGTTCAAAAGTTCAATTAGAAAACATCATTTAACCACCATTGAATCTTTCTTCTACAGTAAATTTATTTAGTTTCTTCCTTTTGAAACACTCTTTTACTAGAAACACATTGAACCACTCAAAACGTCGTCTTATACGTTAGCTGACTGAAGTTTTACCTCAAATCAAACCTATTAAAAGCTTCCATGGGGGATTTTTGGTGGACTTTTGCTCATGAATCAGTGAGGTTGATTTGTGTTGTTGTTGTTGTTGTTGTTGTTAGGACCGGGACAGCGACAGCACTGCTCTGTGTGTGAAGAACCGATCGGCCTTCGAACACCAACATCACCACCTGCTGCACTGTCTGGAGAAAACCACGGTGAGGCTTCGTATGCTAACACAATTAAAACTAAAACCATTCAGAAAAACCCTGAAACTCTCATCAAAAGTGGGTTTTTGTGGCTGTTCTGCAGCTCTGAGTGGACACGACCGTCTTCCAGAAGTTTCTGATGCTTTATTTCGCAGTTTTTATCCACAACACAAACATAGTATGCTAGTCTTTAAATTCAGTTCTACAAAACAACCACAAAGAGACATAAACAAGACCAAAAACCAAAAGACCAAGACCAAAGAAGACAAAAACATAACAAAAAGAAATGCAAAAAGAATAGAAACCTAAATAGAAGACCAAACACAAAAGAGACACAAAGTGATTAAAAAACACAAAGAGATCAAAACAACCAGAGAGACACACTTAGACAGACATAAAATGACTACAAATGAGACAAAACAGTCACAAAGGAAAAAACTGACAATAAATAAATGTAAACTTACTATAAAAAGATATAAAACAGCAACAAAAAGAAGCAAAACAACAGAGAGACAAAAATGACAACAAAGAAATGGAAAGCAGCAACAAAGAGACACAAAACAACCACAAAGACACAGAATACCACACAAGAGTAAATGATTCAGTCTCTTGTTAGATGTTTGGAAGTCTTGGAATGTTTCTGCTCCTCTCATAATCCATCAGTGCTGACAGAAACAGTCCAGTTCTCCTGAGGATCTTTCTAACGTTCCTCATTCTTCCCACAGAACCACGAGTTCACCGATGAGATGACCTACAGCGAGCTGTGCATGACCGAGTCGGTGGGCTTCAGGACCAGTCGCAGCACCTCCCTGTCCAGCCAGCAGGGGGCGCAGAACAACTCCACGGGCTGCTGCCCCCGCCGGGCCCGAAGAAGAGCTGCCATGAGGCTAGCTAACTCCACGGTGTCCGTTAGCCGAGGCAGCGTCCAGGAGCTGGACATGCTACACGTCAAGACCACCTCCATACCGCCACAAACGTAACGCATCTCTAGTTTACTGCTAGAAATATATACATACAGTATATATATTATGTTCTGTACAGACATGCTGTGAAACACCTGAAAACAAACCGCTGGTCAGATAGTATTCAGTCAAGATATTGAAAATGAACAGAAAAGAGCAGAGGACCTACAACGGAGCCCTGAGGTACACCACAAGATTATTATTCCAATGAATCACATTTTTGAGAGACTAAAGATGCTCAAACACTGAGGAAACTGCACATGCCTCAGAAAGGGGGAAAATTTTAATATTTTATGGAACTTGGCAAAGGTGTGGTAAAGTCGCCCAACAGCGCCCCCCTGGAGAAGTTGTATTTTCACAAGCTCCTCCTGCAGAATTAGCTAGAGCAACGTCAGATTTGCTTGGTGTCTCTGAACACGTTTGAAATGCAAAATTATTACTCTGCCAAGGAATGTGTTGGAGTTATGTGGTGATCGGCACTGGTTTGTCCGTCTGTCTGTCTGTTAGCAACATTATTCAAAAACAGTCAAACGGATTTGGATGAAATTTTCAGGGAAGGTCAGAAATGACACAAAGACCAAGTGATTAGATTTTGGCAGTGATGCAGCTCATAGTCTGGATCCACGGATTGGTTAAAGATTTCTGTATCATTGCCAGATAGGGGCATGACGTCACTGTAACCATGACAACAAGTGAACACTACATCAGCTGCCTGCTGGTGATTGTGATTCTACTACAAGTCCACCGCTGAGGACTTATCAGGACTTGTCCATCAGAAATCATACAACGACTGAGCAGCCTTGGAGGAGTTCTGCTCTCTGAGGGATTTTCTTGTTAAATTTGCCACTTTTTCATTGGCTTGTTGATGATTTACCTTCAAAATGAGAGTTATTGGGGTGCCCATATAGCTCAACGGGTTAAGCAGGCGACCCATGTACAGGAGCTGGTCCCCGACGCAGCAGCCCGGGTTCGATTCCTGCTCGCGGCCCTTTGCTGCATGTCTTCCCCTGACTCTTCTCCTCCGTTTCCTGTCTGTCTCTCACTGCACCTACCAAAAAAAGGCCAAAAAATAATTTAAAAAAAACAAAAAAAAAAAACAACAGTTATTGTTCCTCAAATATACGATGTCCAGTCTGCCATATATCTGACCAACAAGAGTCCCGACACATCTACGTGCCAATACTGGGTTATAGTCATTGCGCCATCTACTGTTCCTAGGGAGTAAAAGAGGACATGCAGTGCTTCATGTTCACTGTCCAGGACATAGGAACCTACTGCAGAGCGATGGTCGATAAACTGCATCATTGCATGAATCCTGCTAGCAGCTACATGAAGGAGTGATGGCCTGAATATTTTACTTTGTTGTAGAAAACTGGAGGAATATTAAGAGTCACCATGTTATCACAGATTTTATTTACTTCAAAGTAAGTAAGAATCTGATTTCTATGTTACCCAGTCGTGAACACCTCCATCCATCTGCAGTTTGTGAGGTTTTTATTGTGCTATTCTTTATTCTAACTTTCCTAAACCTCCTTATCGATTATTTCTGTCTGGTTATGTCCTCAGTCGCTCCAGTCTGAATGCCCAGGCCGACGACCTGAAGCTAAACTGTGGAGAACAAGACTTCACCGCCGCCATCATCAGCATTCCCACGCCGCCCGCCAACACGCCGGATGAGAGCCTCCCGCCATCGCCAGCACCCATCCCCGGCATCCTGCGCAACACCCGGGCCACCGCCTACACCCACGACACCGTCAAGATCTCCTCCTTATAACCTTCACCTGCCAACCAAACTGTCCTCACCTGTCCCTCGGCCCCAACAGCCACTTCCCCCTGATCTACTCTGAGCCTCTGATCCTGATCCGGGGCGCCTGGCTTGGATTCTGAGACACCGTGGATTGTTTTTCTGTGGATTACATGGAACCAATGGACCAGTTAGAAGGCAAAATGTACAGCAACATAAACATGGCAGCCACCCGGAGCTCTGAGGGCAAGCTAACGCTAAAGGCTCAAGGATGCAGTTTTCCTCCTCAAACTTTCCCTTCATGCATTTCAGCCTCACCACACACCCCATTTGCCCCCGCACAATCTGACCTTTTGGATCTCTTTGCACAAAACCCCTCGAGGGTTCATCAAGGGGCATCGATGGAATAGACTCTTAAAGGCGCCGACACTAACTGAAGGTTTGGATTTGTTGGCGCTACCTTTAAACTTTATGCTTTAGAGGAGGACAGTGGTCGTATTTTTGATCTCAGCCTTGTTTGATTGGACGAATGGACAGTTAGTTTGGAAAAGACGGTTTGTAGGAACCCAAACAACCTTCTTTGGATGTTGGACAGAAACTAAGGATGAGTGTGGATTGGTGTTTTGACGTTACTCAGATCTTTTATTTGGATTGAGTTGTTTTTCTTTCCGATGATGGACTCCATCTTCAGGGCAGCGACAGCTGAGAACTTTGTTGGTTTAAACCCAAACAAGGACAAGATGTGAATCTTGAGTCAGATGGAGTTTGGGAATATGTGTGGACAATCTGGGGAACCACTTCAGGTTAGGAATTTCAATCAGAATGAGGAAGTCATGAGCGGGAACTCTTGAGGTTTTATCAGAATCCAGCTGGATTAGTTGAAGAATGACACAGAAACACACAAACCAAACTAATTTTTGTGATTTCAAGGAGCTGAACTGGACTAAACCTGAGCTTTTCTAACTGTGTTTAGCTCAGTTTGGACTTCTGGACTGGATTTACGTGGTCTGATGAGAACTGGTCTGATGTAGCTCCGAAGTGTTCGTCACTGACGCCCAGACCGGGATCGAGAGAAAGCCTTTTACTTTTCAGAATATGCAACATTACAACAAGCAGGAAAATAGCATCAACAAATGAAGCGAATAATATTAATAACAGTAATAATGTGTGTTTAAGAACTACAGTAATTATCGCAGCAGGGAACAAAATGTAAAGCAACTAAGAAATTCACTCGTTATGTGAGAGAACATAACAGGTTTCTGCAATAGATTTAACGGGGAAAGGAAACGCCGAAAGCTCGTCGGCCTTCAGGTTGGATCCGATGACGCGCACTTCAGAAAAATGATCCTCATCGGTGGAAAAAGTCACCGCGCTGCATCTAACTCGACTTTATGAACTTTAATGTCTGAGCTCCACCAGTTCGGAGAGTTTTCCAACGTCTGCTCACCTGCAAATCACCAAAACCAAAGTGGGGCCTTCGAATATTATTTATTCCCATATTTATTTCCCTCTGAGGGTGATTTTCTGGTTAGGGCAGCTGATGACAGCAGCTGGGGTAAAGTTTGGTGATTTGCTGGTCGAAACATCTGAAACACAGTCAAGAAAAGTCTTTAACAGATTTCATTTTCCTCCCCAAAATGCCGTTAACCATTAAAGTGGGTCAGGTTAATGAGATCCAGGTAAACGAGCAAAAAGCATCACGTTAGTACAAAACATGTCCAAAATGACTCAAACTTTGTTCAAAATGACTAAAAAGTCGTCCAAAATCACCCAAAACCTTCTGAAATGATCCAAATGAGGGCAAGGGTTTAAAAAAATGAGCAGGAAGTTGTAAAAAAAAAATACTTGAAACTATTTCAAAATTGCTGAACACTTTTCCAGAACATCTGGAACCTTGTTTAGAATGACGTGAAATTTGTCCAAAGTGCATCAAAAATTTGTCTAAAATGACTGGAAACTTAAAAGTAGTCCATAAATTCAGAAATTATTGGAAACTGGTCTAGAATGACCTGAACTTAGTCTAAAGTCGAAAAGTGTTCAGAGTTTCTTAAACGTTGCCTCAAAGTGTTTTAAACTTGTCCCTAATGATTTGAAAACCTCTAAAATGCCTCAATAACCATCCAAAACGTCCAAAGCGATGCGTCCTCGTGTTGAATCTTTTTCGATGCTGCACGCCGTCGGCCATGTTTGACCTCAGCCGCGAGGCGTCGAAGCGTTTCCTCGACCTGCTCAGAAGCGGCGCGAGACAACGACGTACATACTGTAATATATTTTGTATCATAAACTTTCACCTGCATCTTCCAATCAAACCCTCGAACCAAAAAAACAAAACAAACAAAAAAAGAGAAAAGATCGATGGAAGTCATCGGCAGGCGTCCGTCCGTGCATGAGCCTCGTACAGTAGAAGTAGCACTACTGATCATAGGATTATCAACCATATCAGAAAAATCACGACACGTGGGGAAGACGTCATCCGGTGTTTGCATGAGGACTCTTAGTTTCCCCGTTGGTTTGTTTTCTTCATCCTCCACCCAAACCTTCTCCAGACGAGTGTTCGCACCACCGAGCAGATTATCCGAACCGTTCAGGCATGTTCCTGCCAGAATGCAGAGTGTGTGCGCCGCCGGCTGTTTGTTTGTATGAAGGTGTTTGTATGATGAGCAGTCACAAATATGCATGGATACCGTTATAGGTATTTTATCTGTTTTCTCCTGCAGTTCGAAGACGGAGAGTTGAGACTGAATGAAGCGAGAGTTGGATGCTTGGTTTTACTGCTTCCACTGTGTCGCCTCCATCTTTATCGTCCAACACCAGAATAAAGTCCTGGATCTGCTGAAAGTAACCAGAAAAACAACCTCAAACTGTTTTAGTCCACACTGTTTGCAGTATTTTTACTGCCTAAATTAACACTTGGAGTTTATAAATATCATTTAATATTGTCATGAAGCTGCGAAAATGTATAAAACAAAAGCAGCACTTATTAACATCCAACTTCACATATTTCTTCCTTCTAAGTTGTGAATAATTCTCCTTATAAATGTTGTAAACTGGCTGTAGTTACAGCCTCCAGCCACCAGGCGGTGCTGCAGAGACAGATAAATAGTAAAAATATTGGAAAAGTCCAGAAGTCAAGATTATAAATTGATTACTTTGCACCATGATTATTATTATGTTCCGTGAATATCTCTTAAACTGGTAAAAGAAAAAAAAACAGTTTTAATTAATCTGTGGTCTTCCATACATACGGAGGCCAACAACAGCCCAGCAATTACTCTTTTTAAAATTTTCTTCTCACTGATTTGTTTTTTAAAATCCATCTTTTTGTTTTTCTTGTGATATCGAACCATAACTCAAGATAAATAAATAAAAAATAGCAAACATGTCCACTCTTCGCTTCCGTACATACAGAAGAATACAAAATAACTAATAAAAATGTAATTAATATCTGCACTCATGGTTGGTTTTGGCTTCTATAATAACTACAGACATTTTTTTATCTCCATTTTCTAATTATTTAATTAACTCAAGAAGTCTTTTCCAGATATAGAAACCTCAGCGTAACATTAAAAACACAGTCGCACTAATAGCCGTTCTTGTCTACTGTACAAATACGGATGTTTTGGCCGTCACTGTTTCAACGTTTATTTCTTGATAAAACTGACTTTTGTTGACTCGAGGTACAGAAAAAATTTGTGATCTCGGCAGCATTCTAAAAAGAAAGCGTTCTTGGCTTCCATACAAATACAAAAGGTCCGCTGTGATCACAGCTTTCTCGAAATAAATTATTTTACTGTCGAGACATCAGGGTTGTTTTCTTTAAGTTGTAATCTTTATTAAGTTGTAATCTCGAGAACATGTGGTTGAAAAGGTAAATCCAAACATGGCCTTTCTGAGCTTCCATAAACAGTTTTTACAGGTTTTTTTCTGCAATTTTCTCGCTTGTAAACTTTATTTGTCACTCATTTAAAGTTTCTGATTTGTGCAGCTAACTAAATGTTAAGTTTTTAAGTTCAGTGGATTTATATTTTTGATTTTTCGTCTTCATCTGAGGAACGAATCAAAGTGACGTTTCACGTTTAAATGTTCATGCCGGGGCTGATGGGTAAACCGACTCTGGGATAAATTCCACGACTGCCCAGAATTTTACTGTTTTGAAGTTGTGACGTATTTTTTTTTTACCAACACTGAAGCTGTGAAGGAATCATGTGAAATGAATTCAGCAGCACACATGATGGTGGTCTAAGAACTGGATCATAATTTTAGTTTCATGTGTTTTTTTTTTTCTTTCAGCCGGTCGCCACAGGCTGCACGGGACTTTTTCTTCTCATATTTCATCATCTTTTAATTCAGGAAGTTTTCCTGCGACACCTTTAGGTTGATTTAGATCTCAGTGTTTTAGTTAAAGGCAGGTCGAGGTGCTGAGTTTTGTCTCTAACAGCTGGTTTTACAGAAGCTGCAGTTACACATCAGCCTCATATCTAAAGGTCACTTTTTCACATCTGGTCAGACTAAACGTGACAAACAAACAGAGGACAGTGAATAAATGATAAAGGTGGAGGCAACACTTCAGCCGGTGTTCAGTCTCAGAGGAACGAATGAATGAATGATGGAGAAAACAGCATTAAAGCACAGAGGTGTATATTCCATTCCACTAATAAAGACAACAGAAACCAGAACGTGGTGTGAGCTGAGTTCTTCCTCAAACCTGCAGAACACTGGAGAGTAATGTCATGAAAAGTCTGACAAAATGGAGACACAACCTCCTCAGAACATCTGGTTCTTCATCTGCAGGAACTTTATTAATGATCAGAGTTCTACCCTCAGACTGGGAATATTTCCAGAGTTCCAGGTCCTTGAAGTCCATAGAGGAGAACGTCTCCTGTAGAAAGTTGTAGAGTAGACCTACCGACAACTGGACAGTTCTACATGTTCTCTTCTGTGGACTTCAAGGACCTGGAAGTCTGGAAATATTCCCAGTATGAAGGAGGAATTCTGATCATTGATAAAGTTACTGTAGATGAAGAACCAGATGTTCTGAGGAGGTCTGGGGGAACTTTGTCCATATTTTTTCCATATCTTGTTGCTTTTTCAATGAATGACTGAGGAACCTGAGAACATCAACACGAGAGGGTTTTAATGTTTAATGTTGGAGTAGAAACTGATGAAACACTGACCTCCAGTGTTCTGTTTGCAGATTACACATCAATGATTGTTTCCTAGAAACTTTAGATTTGTTTTCTAGATTACATTTAATATTAAACTGAGCTGCAGTCTGGATCCTGATCAATCTGATTGAGGTTCAGTTCTAATCAGGTTTGGAGGCAAAATGTTCCCCTGAGTTCAATGTTTAAAGGTCAGCAGGAACATGGAACACATGATGAACTCTGAGTGATGAAACAACCAACTTCAATCATGTTTCAGCTGCTGCATGAGCAGAGAGACATGAAAGAGTTTAGCAGTAAACATTATTCTGATGTTACTTTGCTCTATTCACAGTTTATAACTCCTCATGTAAACACCACAGGCCTCTACCTTCACATTTCTATGTTTAAAATCATCCTTCAGTAAAAAGTAGCTGGACTTCCCTTTTTGTTCTTGAAGACGTTTTACCTTCATTCATGTGGCTTCAACTGCCTGGTGAGCAGCTCCAGATATTTATTCTCAGCCCCAAATCACACGATGAATGCTCCGAGATTCACATGAGTCAAGATGTTATTGGTGGTTGAACTGCTCGGGGAGGAATGGATGAAGGTGTTGATGATTCTAAAACTGCCCACAGATGGTCGACTCAGAGTATAAATGATGAAACTTCCTGGAGCAGGTTGATTTGAGATGTTAATGGAGCTGAAACTGCCAGGTGAAGGTAAGTCAAGGTCTGAATGGTTAAACTACCTGGAGAGGGATGGGTTAAACTGGGAATGTTGGTGAAACGGCCAAACAAAGGAGACTCCAGGTGGCAACTGTTGTCAGACTGGGGTATATGAGTCATGGTGTTTGTGGTGGTGAAGCTGCCTGGGGAGGAATGGATGAAGCTGTTAAGAGAGCTGAAACTGACTGGGAGCCTCAACCAAGATGTTAAAGCTGGTTAAACTGCTTGGACAGAAATGGATCAAGGTGTGAATTCTGGTGGAACTACCTGGAGAGGGAAATGTTCGAGTGTGAGTGACGGTAAAACTGCCTGGAGAAGGCCAACTCCAGGATGACTTCAGGTTTTTATGGAGGTGAAAGTGTCTGAAGATTAATGACTCAGTGAGTTAACTGTAGTAAAACCACTCAGGGAGGGATTTGTTTAAGTGTGAATGATACTGAAACTGCCAGGTGAGGAGTGACTTAAGGTTTAAACGATGGTGAAACTGATGAGATGGGATGACTGAAGGTGTCTGTGGTGGGGGGTGGGGGACCAGACATGAACATGGGATGGATTCTCATGGATGGATGAAGGTCAGCCTCACAGCAGAAGGATTCACTTTCAACGCAGGGAAAAGGAAACCAAAACTTACAAGACTCAGGATCACAGGAAGCCAGACAGTGGAGGCTGATCTACACTTCCACAATTCCCAGTTCAGACTTTCCATCTGTAAATGGTCTGCACTTATAGATCACCTTTCTACCTTAGTGGAACTCAGAGTGCTTTACAGTGTGTTCTTCATTCACCCATTCACACCAATGGCAACAGAACTTCCATGCGAGGTTCTATGGAGAGCATGCTGGGGTTCAGTGTCTTGGACAGGAACACTTTGGTCAAACATCACATCTCTCAAGAATCTGTGCAGTCAGAACACACAAGACAACATCATTTCCACCGTCTCTTTGTCAGACAGTATTTTGGTTGGAGGGATAAGAACCACCATCCTGGAGAAGCAATGCTCCGCCTCCTACAACCAGTTTTACCATCTTGGGTTGTGGAACTTGCATTTCTCTGCTTTAACATGAAGCTGAAGAACCTGGTAGACATGTTTGATGTAGGCCTCAAGGCCAGAAGAGAAGATGACAGTATCATCCAGATACACAAAGACATTAAGGATGTCCATCAAAACATCATTAACCAGAACCTGAAACTCAGCAGGAGCATTGGTGAGTCCACAGGGCATGACTAAGTACTCATAGTGTCTACTGGGGGAGTTAAACGCTGTCTTCCATTCATCACCCTCCCTAATTCTGACCAGGTGGTAAGCATTTCTGAGGTCCAACTTGGTACAACGTTTAGATCAGCCCTATTCAATTAGCGGCCCGCGGGCCACATGCGGCCCGAAAGCAATCCTCGAGTGGCCTTAAAGCAACTGCCGAGTGATTGGGATTTGGGTCCGAGACAGAAAAACATCTTTCAGTAACACTGACAAGTTCTTACAAAAATTCCAACATTATTGCAAACATGGAATACAACACTTACCGTAACCTAGCAACAAACCCACAATGCATTGTGTTGAGGAGACACGTTTGAAAAGTTAACATTAGCAGTTCTATACAGGCGGAAATAGCAGCGTGTCTTTTTCTATCCTGAAACGACAAATCGGGGAGGAAAACCGTCGGTTTAATCCTGCGTGGACTGACAGGTATTTATTTATTTACCACCAAGTCTGAACGCCAAACCAATGCGTTTACTCTGCAACGAGTGCTTTGCAGCGCTGAAAGATTATAATGTCCGAAGACACCACGTTGAAAAAACATGCCGCGTTTCAGACAAACTTTCCCGAGGGATGTCATGAGAGAGCGGCTATAATTCAAAGTTTGACTGCATGTTACAACCGGAGCTGTACTACAATGAAGCGGACTTGCACAGCTCAGGAAAGGGCCACGAAAAAGAGGCCGTTCACAGCCTCAGAAACTGTGAAGGACTGCATGTTGGCTGTCGTGGATGAAGTTTTAACAGACGGTAAAGTTAAGACGAGTGTGACATCTGCTATCAAACAGGTACCCCTGTCTGACACGTCAAACATTCGCAGGGTTGATGTTCTCGCCACAGATGTCATGGTAAGTGCAACAAAGCAGCGTGCTGTAGCAGACACTAAAGGTAGTTTTATGTATTTATGTGACTATTTTCTCTTCACTTATTAGAAGTTTAATATTTAAGAAAGACATTTTGTTTTGACAGTTATTTCACTTAGTTGCACTTTATTATGCACTTTGATGTCAGCTTTATTTCGTTTTAAAGGGATAGTAACTATCACTGTGCCTACTGTTTATTTTTTGATTATATGAACTGAAGATGCGACTGTCTCAGATGAGACCAAATATGGACAGGGACAAACTCTGTTTTTTGTTATTTCAAAAGAAGAAAAATGTCTCAAGTTCTGAAAAGTTACTGTTAAGCAAGTTACTTTTTAATGCCCTTTGAGATGTGACCAAAACAAAAGATGGTGTTTTAAATCGGCACTTAGTTTTTATGTTCATATGCACCTTAACCTGTGCTTATATTTACCTATCAAAATGTGTTGAAGTTGTGTGTTTGAAATGTAAAATTTAAAGAAGCAGTATTTCAGCACAGGTTTAGTTTAAGTACTGCTCTTCTATTGTGTTTATGTCCTTTTGGATGTGGCAATGCATTAGTAAACATCCAGTGTGTTTGTTATCTTATCTGTTTGTGTTTATTTTAAATGGTTAACTTTGCTCACTGTCTGCTAAAAACATCTGGCCCAGCTCATGTTCTTAGTCTGAAAAACCGGCCCGAGTCAATTTTTAATTGAATAGCCCTGGTTTAGATCCTTGCAATAATTCAAAAGCAGTGGAATTCAAAGGTAGGAGGTACCTGTTCCAGATGGTTATGGAGTTAAATCCATAGTAGTAAAAGGAGGGATGAAGTGATTTGTCTTTTGTTCCCAAAAGGAAAAATCCACTCAAACAGGGAAAGATGAAGATTTTATCGAACTTGACTCGTCAGTCAACATCAGAATTAACTTAGTATTCAGCAGAAAACCAAAGAAGCCAAAGCATGGATTCTACAGAGCTGAGCAGACGTGTGAACGTAGGACATGTATGATGCTGCTGGACATGACCAAAAAATAAAATAAATCTGCTGCCAAGGTGCTGTGAGTAATTTGAGGTCTGGATAGAGGTGAGCAAAAGACATGAGGCTGGATAATGTCACTACATTGAATGACAGAGAGGAGGGAGTGAAGGGAATCAGCGATATCATTGCAGTAGTCCAGGATGTTTTCAGCACAGGGAAAGAACTGGATGGTGACAAACCATGATGTGAGGTGACACACAAAAGACATGACTGCAGGAGAGTAGCTTTGACTTTTGTTAATAATGATGATGAAGTTGAGGTTATTGGAGGTAATCAAGATTTATTTTTCTTGACTATTGGTGGGGGCTGTACAGTGGCGTAGTGGCTAGCACTTTCACCTTGCAGCGAGAAGGTCCCTGGTTCTCGGACCTGGGATCTTTCTGCATGGAGTTTGCATGTTCTCCCTGTGCATGCGTGGGTTTTCTCCAGGTACTCCGGCTTCCTCCCACAGTCCAAAAACATGCTGAGGTTAACTGATTATTCTAAATTGCCCGTAGGTGTGAATGTGAGAGTGGTTGTGTGTCTTTGGTAGGTCCTGATCTTGTATTTTATTTCCTTCTGTAGGTGACACAGATTTAGTCCGTTTCCTTCCCTAATATCTTTTTCTTTCTGTACAGTAGCTCTTTAAGTCTAGTGTTAAGATAAACTTTAACAGATTTTTCAGGTGTAACTCTGGTTTCACAGGAGGAGGACTCCTTAAAGACGTCCCAGCCAGTAGCTTCCAGACATCCCTGCAGAGAACGACAGGGTCCTCATTTTATGTCAGTGTCTTGGGGTGAGGACATGGGAGTGGGAAGTCTTGTGGCTTTGGGATCAACAGATAGTAGTGATGTTGTAGAGTAAAGATGACTGGACAAAGGACACTTCCCGCCCAAGTTGACACAAACGGGTTTGAATGGCTACTAAAGGTAACCATCCTCACCTGTGTTCTATCTGCTTGGAATCAGTGTGTTTGTATAAAAGGTCAGTGAGTTTCTGGGCTTTTGACAGGCCCTTCATCCTTCATCCAATGCTGCACTGACGTTTCTGGCTTGTAAATCATGGGGAAAGCAAAAGAATTGCCAAAGGATCTGTGGGAAAAGGTAATTGAACTGTATAAAACAGGAAAGGGATATAAAAAGATATCCAAGGATCTGAAAATGCCTATCAGCAGTGTTCAAACATTAATTAAGAAGTGAAAACTGAGGGGTTCTGTTGAAACCAAACCACGGTCAGGTAGACCAAGAAAAATTTCAGCCACAGCTGCCAGAAAAATTGCTCGGGATACAAAGAAAAACCCACAAATAACTTCAGCTGAAATACAGGAGTCTCTGAAGAAAACTGGTGTGGCCGTTTCAAGATGCACAATAAGGAGGCACTTGAACAAAAATGGGCTCCATGGTCGAGTCGCCAGAAGAAAGGCGTTACTACACAAATGCCACAAAGCATCCCGCTTACAATAAGCCAAACAGCACAGAGACAAGCCTCAAAACTTCTGGAACAAAGGCATTTGGAGTGATGAGACCAAAATTGAACTTTTTGGCCACAACCATAAACGCTACATTTGGAGAGTAGTGAACAAGGCCTATAATGAGAAGTACACAATCCCTACTGTGAAACACGGAGGTGGATCGCTGATGTTTTGGGGATGTGTGAGCTACAGAGGCACAGGAAACAAGATGAATGCAGCATGAAAATACTGGAGGAAAACTTGCACTCATCAGCCTGGAAGCTGCGCATGGGACATACTTGGACAACGATCCAAAGCACAAGGCCAAGTCGACCTGTCAGTGGCTACAACAGAATAAAGTAAAGGTTCTGGAGTGACCATCTCAGTCTCCTGCCCTCAATATCATTGAGCCACTCTGGGGAGATCTCAAACATGCAGTTCATGCAAGGCAGCCCAAGAATTTACAGGAGCTGGAGGCTTTTTGCCAAGAAGAATGGGCAGCTTTACCATCTGACAAAATAAAGAGCCTCATCTACAACTACCACAAAAGACTTCCAGCTGTCATTGATGTTAAAGGGGGGAATAGACGGTATTAAGAACTGGGGTATGGAAACTTTTGATCAGGGTCATTTCAGTAGTTTCTGTTGTCAATATGATTTAAAAAGAGTGAATACATTTGTTTGATAATAAATGGCTTCACTCAACCACTTACCATGCATGAAAGAAAAGTTTTTGTGTTATCATTCATATTTTCTGAAAAATGACCAAGAAATCATAAATTCTGCCAGGGTATGTAAACTTTTGAGCACAACTGTAATAAGATGTTTCAAACAGTGCAGCCCAAAGAAAAGTCCTGGTCCTGATCAGTGGCCATTTACTAAAATGTGTGCTGACCAGCTTAGAACCATTGTTTATTCTATTTTTAATGTCTCTTGTCCAGCAGTCAGTCCTATGGTAGAAGTCCATATTAGTGCCCGTTACTAAAACAAGCTGCCCCTCTTCTCTGAATGACTTTCAGCCACTGGCCTGAACCTCAATGGTGATGAAACAACTAGAAAAACTAGTCAAAGAAGAGCTACTCTAAAAACTGACTGCCTGTTGGACCCTCTTCAGTTTGATTATGGAGCTAAAAGGGACGTCCAAGATGCTGCTGCTACCAGACTTAACCTCATATAGAAGCCATTGGAAGGTAGTAGGAATCATGCCAGGCTGCTTTCTGTTGACTTCTCACCAGCTTTAAACACAATCCAGCTTCACATGTTGGTAGATCACCTTGTTAATGTCTTTGGTGTTGATGCATGTCTGGTGGGTTGATCCTTGATTTTCTTGCAAATTGATCCCAACAAGTCAACGGAGCTCCCTCCAGCCGATCTCCTCAGGGCTGGGTTTTATCTGCTCTTTATATATTTTATACACTAATGATTGTGTCAGATGATGACAGATTCATCATCAAATATGCTGATGATTCAGTAACCATCAGCCTGCTTGGTGGTGATGAAGTCAGACATGGGCAGGTTCTTGATCATTTTATATTACGGTGTGAAGAAACTTTCCTTCAGATCAGCGTTTCTCAAACTAAGGAGAACTGGACTGATTTTAGACGGTCTTCTCCAGCTCCTCAGTAGAACTGGTACCTAACTATAAATATCTGGGTTCTGGAATCGACAGGAAACTCAAATTTGACATAAATTGTGAAATGCTGGCTAAAAAAGGTCAGCAACGGTTATTCTGTCTGAGAAACCTCAACAAGTTTCAGGTTGGTGAAGTTCTTCTACTGTTCCTTCATCCAGTCGATCATCTCGTTTTCTATCATATGCAGGTATGGTAACCGTGGCAACAAGGTCAGGAACTCCCTCTGGAAGACAGTAAAAGTAGCGTCTAAAGTAGCTGGGTGTGTTTTAACAGTCCTGAAGATGTTTTTTTTTACACAGGTTAACAGGAAAGTTCAGTTTATTCTAATGGATGCTCCTCATCCTCCTAATCCTCCCCTCCAGCCTTCATCTGGCAGAACCCAGGACCCCAGGACCCCAGAACCCAGGACCCCAGGACCCCAGAACCCAGGACCCCAGGACACCAGATCCCAGGACCCCAGGACACCAGAACCCAGGACCCCAGAACCCAGGACCCCAGGACCCCAGGACCCCAGAACCCAGGACCCCAGGACACCAGAACCCAGGACACCAGGACCCCAGAACCCAGGACACCAGGACCCAGGACCCCAGAACCCAGGACACCAGGACCCCAGAACCCCAGAACCCAGAACCCCAGAACCCAGAACCCAGGACCCCAGAACCCAGGACACCAGGACCCCAGAACCCAGGACACCAGGACACCAGGACCCCAGAACCCCAGAACCCAGAACCCCAGAACCCAGAACCCAGGACACCAGAACCCAGGACACCAGGACCCCAGGACCCAGGACACCAGGACCGCAGGACCCCAGAACCCAGGACACAAAGAACAGGAACAGGTTCTCCTTTGTGCCTCCATCTCAGCTCTAAACGCTGAGAAGAGGAGGAGGTGATACTGTGTTTTTACTGCTGTACTTTATCACGTACTATGATGCTCTGTATCCTGTTTTTACTTTATTTTCTTCTGTCTAACTTTATTGTGTTCTACTTTTACTTTACTTTCTTCTGTCTTGCTGCTGATGAAGGGACTGAACTGCACTTGACTAAATGACTTAGATTGCTGCTAATGTCCCTGTCCATCTTGTGTTTTGTGTGATATTTTATTGTTTTTATGGTTTGTTTAATGTGAATGCTTGTGTAAGTGCTGCATAAAAAAATCTCCCTTCAATGGACAGATAATAAAGTTGAAGTTGAAGTTAATCCTACGCCACACCTGCTACAACTCCCATCACCATCCCAGCAGCCAAACACACTCAGAACTCATCCAGCCTCAGACTTTAGAACTTTAACATCAAACACCTTTGGAGGGTTTCTCATCTCACTTCTCTCTGCATCTTTAGGTTCTACAGTCTTCAGTCTGGAGTAGAAGATCCAGAGACAGCAGGTCCACTACTGGACAACAAAGTGAAGAACTTCAAAGACCAGAACAATCTCCTGCTCTCATTCTGGAACTGGGATGCCAGTTCCACTCGCCTCTATCCTCCACTTTAACAGTTCTGCTCACTGTGGCACCGGGATGCTAGTTTCATTAGCATCTTTAGACCTTGTCAACAGTCTCCTGCTCATATTTCCAGCACTGGGACACTAGTTCTACCATCTTGATACCTCCTCAAGCTTCTGTTTTAATTTTATACACAAAGATGCTTGAGGCACAAACACTATCAGTCTTTAGTTTGGACACAGCTTCTCATTTCCTGGTTCTTCTTTACCTTCATGACTATTTAGAAATGACATCAGTCTGTATTTGTAGAGAACATCTCATGAATGTATAGCAGTACCGTTTAATGTTCCAGAACTCCAGAACAGAAGTGAAGAATATTTAGGGTTATAGACAAACATGCCCAATAAGAAACATGGTCTCCAACAATAATAATAAT
Source organism: Amphiprion clarkii (assembly GCA_027123335.1). Taxonomy (NCBI): domain Eukaryota; kingdom Metazoa; phylum Chordata; class Actinopteri; family Pomacentridae; genus Amphiprion; species Amphiprion clarkii. Next base: position 37,090,072 of record CM049574.1, read on the forward strand.
AATAATAATAATAACAATAATAATAATAATAATAATAATAATAATAATAATAATAATAATAATAATAATAATAATAATAATAACAATAATAATAATAATAATAATAATAATAATAATAATAATAATAATAATAATAATAATATTGTTGTTGTTGTATCCACTAGAACCCATACAGTCATCTAGTGGAGTCCAACAGGATGGAGAATCGAATCCAACACGTCTCCGCTGCACTTCCTGTTATTCACCACTAGAGGTCCTACTGGAGCCTCCAGTGATCAACCCTGTCTGGAATGACGTGTGGAAGCTTCAACATCAGCATCACTGGGAATGAACGAACGCATCTGGAATCATGGAGGAAACAAAGAAGCGTGGAATGAGTCAGAACAAGTTTTATATTTTAGATTCTCTGGTTATTGTCTGGATGAGCTTCATGAGGGAATCTATAAATAGAACCAAGCACCAGATTAGAAAGCAAACAGCACAACTCCGTTGTTCTTATTTATTATTGTTGTTGTTGTTTACTGTTTCCTGTAAACTGTACCAGTCTAAACTCTGGAGCTTCACAATTTCTTCTGTTTTAAAAACGAAACCGTGACGTCATCGGCGGCACCTGTGATGATTTCGGTGTCGCAGTGGCTGCTGGGAGCTCTGCAGGTGTCAGGTATCAGGTGTGCTCGACCTGCTCCGCTCCTTCACCTGTTTCCTGCCGCCGAACGACCGAAACTCCGACTCACACCGGGACGGACAGCTCACAGAACTGAGGCTCCGCTCCGGTTCACCGGGAGACACCTGCCGCCGCCGGTAACCTGCCGCCGGTAACCTGCCGCCGGTAACCTGCTGCTCACCTGTTCTCTCCTCTCACCTGCCGCTGCAATGGCCGCGGGAAGCTCCGGACGTTAGAGTTCTGCGGACCACGAAGCGGAACCAGCCTCTGATGGATTTACTGGACTCAGGACAGAAGTTCAGTCCCACTCAGGTGAGTCCTACCTGCTACCGGCCGTGACGTCAGAGCGGGTTTCACCTGCGATCGGAATGAGGAAGTTGGTTTCGGAGGTCCAGACTGAGCTGGTTCTGATGGTTCTGTCCCAGTTCATGACTGGTTTAAAGCAGGAAGTGATTCAGAACCAGTTTAGATGAAAGTTATTCAGATCAGAACCATCAGAGGATTTATTTAGTCAACAGGAAGTCCCGAGTTTCTTCTGTTTATGTTTATGAACCAGATCTAACAGGAAGTTCACAGAAGACTGAATCAAGATCAGATCCAGGTTTATTTTCACTCCATAGAAACCAGAAGTATAAAAGTTGGAGTTTCCTCTGAGATCAGGAACCAAAGTTACCCAGAAATCAGCTTTTATTTGTTCCCTTTATTTCAGCTCCAACAGGAAAATAAAGTCCTGAAACAAACAGAAAATAATGAAATAAACTGATCAATAAGTTAAAAAACAGCAGAAGAAAGTGTCTGTAAAATAATATTTTTTAGCTGTTTTAAATCCAATAAAGCTGTAACTTTATTGGATTTTGTCTCTAATTTAACAAAACAGACATTTAGTAAAATTACAGTTTTAAACTGATTCAGCAGTTTTTAATCTAAAATGTAATTTTATTTTAAATAACTACAAATTTGTGTAAAATAACATCATTTTACATGATTTAAAAACTGTGAAAATAGTTAATTTTACAATCACATACTGTAAAAGAATAAATGGATATTATATTTTCCCTGGATATTATGTTTGATTTAAATAAACTGAAGTGTAAAAGCAAAATGTTCCCAGAATTCCAGTTAAAGTTCAGATTTTACTGAGAGGAGTCAACAGACCACTGAGGCTAACCGGTTAGCAGCTAATCAGTTAGCAGCAAACCAGAGTAACGCTGGATTTGTAAAGAACAGAATGTAAAGTTAGCAGCTTTTTATTTATCTATTTATTTAACCTTTATTTTACCAGGAAGTTCCTGTTCTTTACATTTCCAATATTAATCCAGTTAGCGGCTAACTGGTTAGCCGCTAACTGGTTAGCGGAAAAGATGACGCTGATGGAAACATCAATGTTTTCCTTAGATGTTCAGATGTAAAAACGTTCTGTGATGAAATATGAATGTAGCTTCTATAAAACAAAGTTCTGACTGAAGAACAACAGAAATTAATTAAATTAAATTGACATTTTTCAGCCTTTATTTGAAGAACTTAACATCCACATTCAAACTCGCAGTACGCTGTGTGGTTTTTCAAAATTTTCATTTAACAATTTATAACACTAAATGAATACAATTATTTATGTAGTTACTATATATTCCTTTTTGGTTAAATTTATAGGAAATACGTAGAATAAATGCTCAAAAAAATACTAATTTACATGTTAACCATAAAAGTCTAAACAAAAAAACAGGCCAAAATAGTTCATTTCTGTCTTAACAGCAGATTTTTCGAAAGTTTAAATGAATGAGTTTAAATAAATAAATTAAAAAGTCAACGTTTTAGCAGCTCAGTGTCAAAATGTATAGAAAACATCTCATGTAAAAAAGTAATTCCTGTAGTTAAAATACATTTTCTAGTCTGAATTTTAGATAACTTTTTAATGTTTAATAAAGTTTAATTAACATCTTAAAATGAAAATATATCTATAATTATACACTGTTGAAATCACATTTAAACTGTACAAGGAATTAAAAGACTATTTAACCAGATAATCTGAATAAATTCCAGAACCAATGTTCCATTTAACGAACTGGTTTAGAAACATATTTACAGCTGATCCTGACTGAATATCTGATTTTTATGTAGTGTTTCAGTAAATGTTGGCGTTATCTTGGTGACTGTTGTTTTTCTTTATAAAATCTGATGATTTCTGTTGGTGTTTATTGATCAACCAGGTTGTGGTTTCAGCTGAACCTTCCTGTCGGTTGTAGTTTAGACGCCTTGCTGTTGTCGGGTGGAGCAGCTCTTTAAATCAGAGTGCAGGACGCAGCTTGTTGAATTCCTGAGCAGCAACACCCAGAACAGGTTCACCATCAACCCTCAGAGTTCACATGAATCACTCTAAAACCTGTCAGAAGCGTCAGAAAACAGAACAACCAATCATCATCACCTGCTGCAGTCGCTGTCGGAGACGTCACGATGTCAGACGTCTGATAGTTGGAGCCTGAAATTCATTAAATCATGGTACAAAAAACTATAAATCAATGAAATGGATTCAACATCAACAGTTAATTAACAGTATCTGGAGCAGACACTAAGAGCTATCGCTACATTAGCTGAAAAAAATGTAATGTTAGCAACTGTGTTAGCCCAAAAACATTAATGTTAGCCACTGTGTTAGCCTAATCAAGATAATATTAACCACTGCTAACCTGAACAAGATAATGTTAGCCACTGTGTTAGCCTAATCAAGATAATGTTAACCACTGCTGGCCTGAACAAGATAATGTTAGCCACTGTGTTAGCCTAATCAAGATAATGTTAACCACTGCTAACCTGAACAAGATAATGTTAGCCACTGTATTAGCCTAATCAAGATAATATTAACCACTGTGCTAGCCTGAACAAGATAATATTAGCCACTGTGTTAGCCTAATCAAGATAATATTAACCACTATGTTAGCCTACACAAGATAGTGTTAGCCACTGTGTTAGCATAAAAACGTTAGTGTTAGCCACTGTGTTAGCCTAAACAAGATAATGTTAGCCACTGTGTTAGCTTAATCAAGATAATGTTAACCACTGCTAGCCTGAACAAGATAATGTTAGCCACTGTGTTAGCCTAAAAACATTAATGTTAGCCACTGTGTTAGCCTACACATGATAATGTTAGCCACTGTGTTGGCCTACACAAGATAATGTTAGCCTGAACAAGATAATGTTAGCCTAAACAAGATAATGTTAGCCACTGTGTTAGCTTAAACAAGATAGCATTAGCCAAAACAAACAACGTTAGCTACACCAGCCTTGACAGGATAATGCTAACCTATACGATTTACCACTATTTGCTACGTTAGCCTAAACAAGACAGCGTTAGTTGCTACATTTTCTGTCAACACAGATGATGGGATCCAAAATGTCAACAGTGAGATGAGAATCTGCTCAGAAAAGAAAATGGCTGTTTGAGTTCATCCCAAACTCCAGAATGAGGAGAAATGAAGCTGAGTTTTCCTCCTTCCGTCCTCCAGGACCCTGAATGGGACACGACGCTGCAGTTCCTCCCAGCGTCGGACACCCGGCAGCTGGAGAAGAAGCCGGGCTTCAGGAGGAAGCTGTGGATGGGAGTCGGGCTGCTGCTGGCGGCGGCTGCTCTGGCTCTGCTGACCGGACTGCTGGTTTGGCATTTCCATTGTGAGCAGCTCCATTTGTCCCACAAACATTCAGAAACACTCGTTCATCCTGAAATGCTGCTGCTTTGTTTTTCTATCCTGGATTCTTTTATCACATCATTCTTCCACAGAAAACCTCAGTCATGTCAGAATATAAAGTAGTGACTAGCAGCTATGCTAACCTCGAACAGATGATCTTAGATTCTCTGCTAGCTGAAACAAGCTAATGTTAGCCTAGGCAAGATAATGTTAGGCTGTAAGTTAGCCTAGACAAGGTAATGTTAGCCTCAAAGTTAGCCTAGCCAAGCTAATGGTAGCCTCTAAGTTAGCCTAGGCACGCTAATGTAAGGCTCTAATTTAGCCTAAGAAAGCAAATGTTAGACTCTCTTTGTCAGTTTAAACAAAATAATGTGAGCCGCTATACTAGCCTAGGCAAGCGAATGTTAGGCTCTAAGTTAGGCTAGGCAAGATAATGTTAGTTACTGTTAGTTTAGACAAGATTTTGTTAGCCTCCATGTTCATTGAAACAAGCTAATGTTAGCCCCTATGTTAGCTTCTGCATTACTCTAAATATGATATTAGCCATTATATTAGCATAAAAACGATAATGTTCACCTACACAAGATTAGCCTCTGCAATAGCCGAAACAAGATGATTTTAACCTCTGTTTGCCTAAAGAAGATGATTTTAGCCTCTATATTAGTTTGAACGAGGTGATGTTGGCCTTTATGCTTGGCTAAAAAATGTGTATGTTAGCCTCTGTGATAGAATAAACAAGATGATTTTAGCCTCTATGTTAGCCTTAAAAAGCTAATGCATTAAGAACAAGCATGTTGCTGCTTCATTTTTCTTTTCTTGTGCGTTCTTCAGCCTACACATTTAAAACCATCACATTTACAACCAAGCAGTAGTTTCATGGCTGACAGATGAGATTTACTAGTTTGTTTTTTAAAAATGTCAGACTTTAGTTAGAAATCTTCAGAACTCTGGGTGATGTCTTCATTTATTAACTATAATAAAAACTGTAACTGACTGTTTGGTTTGCCAAATCTAATTTTTACAGTCAAACTTTGCAGTGAACCACAGCTGGAAACATGAAGCTTCACTTTTTGATTTGTCACACTTGTAATTTCTCCCAGAATTCTTGATGTAATAGTTGTCAGTAAATCTGTATCTGACTCCACTCTGGGTTTTACAGCAGAGGAAACAGAGTACGAGGGTGTTTGACCCATGTCAGAGTTCAATTCCTACAGATTGATGTAAGTCAGAACTCCAGCGAAAATGTAAACAAAGCCGTTCCGTGCATCACGATATCGATCAGTTCTTCATAAAAGTCATGAATACCAATGACTTTCATGCATTTATGAATCATTTTACTAGAAGATAACAGAATATGTTGACCTGTTTTTACAACTTGAGCATTTTATTCTATCTAATTTCACTTCCATGGAGACGGCTTTCCTTTTCTTCCAAGCATCAGAAGAGTCTGACTTATGCTGGCAGCCATAATGAAGGTCAGAAAGTTAGTGAATGCAGCACAATCCAAGGTGGTGTACAACCAGAGAATGGAAACAAAGTCGTCTGATAGCGCCGCATAACGACGTATTCATCCGCTCCGCTCATCAACTAGTTCCATGTAACCAGTTCTGACGTAACGATGAAACGCTGTAGGTCATAAACTGAGGACCTGCCCGTAACCAGTTCCGACAAAACGCTGTAGGTCTAGGACGTCGTAAACCGAGGACCCTCTGTATATATTGTTTCTGTCAGCCAGTTAGTGTGTAAATAAAGTTTTTTAAAGTCTTTGTGACTCTGCAGTGCGTAACGACGTCAGAGTGAAGCGCGTCTACATCGGATCGATGGAAATCAGCAGCCGGCCGTTCCTGCTGGCCTACGAAGATCCCAGCAGCAAACAGTTCAGTGACCTGGCAGCCCTGGTCCGACAGCAGGTGAGACATACCCGCCCCAAAGCATCATGGGAGGTCGATTCACAGTCTGTTGGCGTCAACTTCGACTTCCTGTGGTTGTTGAGATGGAATTAACCGGATCGTTTCTCTTCCAGCTGAAGCTGATTTACTCCAGAAACTCAGTTCTTGACAAATACTTCAGAGACTCCACAGTTCAGGCCTTCAGGTACGTTTGAATGTCCGACACTGATGCCAGGAAGAACCGATCAGACTGTTTGGTTCTTTGTCTACAGCAGTTTTAGTGTATTTAATGGAGACATGCATAGTTTTACCTTCATACTAGGAATATTTTTGTAATTTACAAACAGAACATTAGAGGTCAGTGTTTGACCAGGTTCCACTCCAACATCTAAACCCCCTCTCCTGTTAATGTTCTGTTTCCACTCCATTAAAAATCAACTAAATCTGAACAACTGGACAGTTGTCGGTAGGTCTACTCTAGAACTTTCTACAGTTGTCAGTAGGTCTACTCTAAAACTTTCTCCAGTTGTCAGTAGGTCTACTCTAGAACTTTCTACAGTTGTCAGTATGTCTACTCTAAAACTTTCTACAGTTGTTGGTAGGTCTACTCTAGAACTTTCATCCAGTTGTCGGTAGGTCTACTCTAGAACTTTCTCCAGTTGTCGCTAGGTCTATTCTAGAAATTTTTCCAGCTGTTTGTAGGTCTACTCTAGAACTTTTTCCAGCTGTTGGTAGGTCGACTCTAGAACTTTCTCCAGGGGGACGTTCTCCTTTCTTGCTTCCAGTCTTTAAGTTTAGTCTCACTTAGAACAACTGGAAAGAACACTGATTAATATCTGCTATCTTGTGTCTGGGGGACGGGAACAGGACTTTGTTCAGATTTGGTTGACTGTTTTTCTGACTTAACATACTCTTTAACTGTAGAACTGTTCCTTCAGAAACTGTGAAGTCAAGTTCGTACGTATCCTCTTGTGTCGTTGTGTTGCAGTGAGGGAGATGGTGGCAGTGACAGCGTCATTGCGTACTACGAGTCGGAGTTCGATGTTCCCGTCCCTCAGCAGGACTCGTTGGACGAAGCCATCGGGTCTCTGGAGCCGCCGGCAGAAAGTCAGCCGAGCCGACATGGACGAATCCTGCTGAAGCCCACAGAAGCTCTGGACGTCAACAGTGTCGTCTCACGAGGTTCACAGGATCCTAAAGATTTTCTAACCAACTTTATTTACAAAACAGAATCAGCTGCTACATGAGCCGAAACATGATGTTAGCTTGTACATTTGCCTAAACATTACTAATGCTCCGTTAAATAAACCAACATTACATGCTACGTTAACCTAAACATGATAACATTAGCTGCTATGTTAACCAAAATAAACTAACATTAGGTTTTATGTTAGCCTAAATAAAGTAACACTAGGTGCTACGTTAGCCTAAATAAAGTAACACTAGCTGCTACGTTAGCCTAAATAAACTAACATTAGGTGCCACATTAGCCTAAAGAAAGTAACATTAGGTGCTATGTTAACCTAAATAAAGTAACATTAGGTCCTACATTAGCCTAAATAAACTAACATTAGGTGCTATGTTAGCCTAATTAAACTAACCTTAGGTGCCACGTTAGCCTAAATAAACTAACACTAGGTGCTACATTAGCCTAAATAAACTAACGTTCAGTGCTATGTTAGCCTAAACAGTCAAAATGTTTGACTCTTGTCTTTGTGTTCACAGTAATCGATCCTCGCATGACCAGAACCTCATTATTTGGTGAGAGCAGCTTTTCATTTGGACATTTCTGTTAATCGGTTGGAATTTTCTGAAATGTATTAAATTTGTTCATAATGTGGTGTCACACAGATGACAATAAACCAAGATTTCACATTAATGATCCTTTGAACTCATCCGGAACCAGACGCCTGAACGAGGACTTTTGAAAATGTTTCACATCATGTTTATTTTCAGTGAAGAAGTCCTTCGACATCCATGTCCATGAAGAAGCCTTCGTCCAGTCGCCCGGCTTCCCCGACTCTTCGTACCCTCCCAACATTTACCTGCAGTGGAGGCTTCGGGCCGATCCGGGCCACCGAGTCCGGCTCAAATTCCACACTCTGATCCTGGAGGATGACTGTCAGCAAGACTTCATCAAAATCTACGACTCACTGGTTCCCATCGAGCAGCGAGTGCTGACAGAGTGAGACTCACGGCTCTTTACCACAATCACAGCTTAGATCAGCGTACTTTTCACTGTAATGTTTCAAAAATGGGTAAACAGCAGCTACAAACAGGTGCATTCCAGGTTTGACCAAAACTGCTGACTTCTCCACACAGCTGACCAATCAGACAGGAAGTTGTGTTCTTTGGTTCCAGATGAATGTTGACATCGATGCTGTCCAACCTTCCAACACACAGTTCAGACTCCATATTGTCTGGCTGCTTACGTATAATTGGTTTTCCTGTTTTGATCAAAAATGAGAATAATGAGATTACGGCAAACCAAAAACGATCAGTTTTCCACTCGGTTACGTTTGATTTTAAATGGACAGTGGAAAAAAACTGAAAATGGGCCAGTTTTCTTGTTTGTTTAATTGTTGTTGGTGTCAAAGGAGAAAGGACACACTGGTTTATGACGGAAACATTTACAATGGTCCTCTTTTGTATTTTTTGTTGTGGGAAAAGTAAAAAAAATAAGCTTGTTTTCTCATTTTATTCTCTCTTGGTTTAAAATGGACAGAAACTAGACAATGTTCTCACTTTTTCTTTGATTTTTAAGACAGAAAAATAAAAAATGGGCACTCTAAGGGCATCAGTAGAAAATAACTGGACTTCTTTCTTAGGTTGTTGAAGATGTTTCGATTCTGAACAGAAGAAGCTTCTTAGGTGAAGGTGAGACTTCTTTAAGAACCTAAAAGAGAAGTCCAGTTGCTTTCTTCTGAAGCTCCTAGGATGAACATGATGATTATATTTTAGCACAAAGACGTAAATCCCTCCACTGTTGTTTACCAGAGCAGACCCTAAACATGTCCTCCTGTCTGTCCTCCTAACATGTCCTTCTAACATGTCCTCCTGTCTGTCCTCCTAACATGTCCTCCTGTCTCCTCAGACAGTGTGGATATCCTCACGACTCTCTGTCCTTCTTGTCGTCTGGAAACGTCATGTTGCTGACATTGGTCACCAGCGAGGACAAGAACTTCCCTGGTTTCAGAGCCTTCTACTCCCAGATCCCCTCGACTGAACTCAGTAAGTTCAGTTCTCTGAGGAACAACAAGCTGTTTACAGGAACACGTGGAGCTGGTTGAATTCTCTAGAGATTCATTTGGTTTTCTTGAAGCTGATGATTTGATTTACTTCATGAACTAAATTCTAAATTCTGCAACAACAAAACCTGAGCATAGTTTAAGAGTGTAAGATTGACTTAACTCCACTTCTTCATATTTAGATCCAACAGTACATTTAAGCTAGTTAACAGCTAAAAGTGAATCTGCAAATAGATTATTTAAACTACTGATCCTTTCAGATGTTGATTCATTGTGAACTGAATATCTTTGGGTTCTGGTTGGACACACTGAGGCGTTTCTTCTCACGGTTTTCGTCTATCTTACATTAATGTGCTGCTGTGAACCGTCTGTCTTCTTCAGAGTGTGGAGGTAAACTGACTGCAGATGAAGGTTCCTTCTCTTCACCGTTCTTTCCCTCCAACTATCCTCCACGAACCTCATGTGTCTGGACCATCGAGGTGAGTCCACGTAATTCCCACATTTTATGGAACTAATGGGAGAAACAAGTGAAACCTGTTTAGCAGGACGCTAACATTCCTTCAAATAAAATGTATTCTTAGAGTTTTACCATCCTGGAGGGTGAAGGACATTTAAATTTACCAGGATCTTCCTCTGAAGAGACTGAATCAGATCAGGACATTTCATGACAATTTGAGCTTCTCCTTTGTCTTTGTCTTCTTGATCTTCTTCATCATCTACATATTTGTTTTTGCTGTCTACATCTGTGTCCTAGTGCTCTCATCTTCACCTTCATTGCCTTCATCTTCGTATTCTTAGATCTTCAACTTTGTCATTTTCTTCTATCTTTGTACTCTGTCTTCTTCGTCATCATCTTCATCTTTGCCTTCATATTCTCCATCATCTTCATGTCCCCCCCTGCGACCCTAATGAGGATTAAGTGGTGTATAGATGATAGCTGTATGGATGGGTTCATAGCTCAGCTCCAATCACTGATTCATGTTTATCAGTCTTTAAAGACATAGTTATTCTGAATTAGTTTCACATAGTTTGGGATTTTTTTAATTGTGTTTTGATGGAGCTTAAATAGAAATCATCTGGTGAAATGTCTTCAAGAACCTATAAGAGAAGTCCATTTGATTTCTACTGAAGCTCCTACAATTACCCTGACCTGGATGACTGAGAATCTACACAGACTAGTTGTGTTTCATAATTTTCTCATCTTTATTTTTCTTTTTCAGGCCTCGAAGGACAAGTTCGTGAAGGTTCAGTTCAACAAGTTCTCTATGGGAAACCAGAGTAGCCAGTGTCCCAATGATTATGTGGACGTCAACAGTCAAAGGTCAGTATTACTTCATTCCTTCATACGTCTTCTGAGACACGTTTACACGAGTGTCTCACCTCTGAGCATCTTCATATTGAGTACTGACAAAAACTGTGTCAGGTTTTTAGTAATGTGCTCTGTGATTGATTATAATCACAGTAACTTGGAGGTAACTGACTTGAAGTATGATTTCTGGACTTGTTCACAACTGTGGTGACTTCCTGCTGGGACACGGAGATCATACGACTTGCACAAAGCCAAGACTACAATGAATGATTTGCATTCCGTGACATGGACATAATGACTTGTGAGGAGACAGAATTATTGTTTAGCAAGTCACAGGAAAGTCTTTATTATAAAGTTCCAATTCAAGACCAACTAGTCCCAAATCAAAACTGTTACTTTCTGCATCAAGACCAACCAACAAGTCCCCAGCAAAGGTCAAGTTCCATTTCATGACCAGCAAATCCCTAGTCAAAACCAACCGGTGACTAGTAAAGACCAGCAAATTCTATCTTAAGATCAGGGGTCCCAAGTCAACACCACTTATCTCTGAGTCAGGACCGACCAAAAAATCCTCAGTCAAAGCCAAGAAGTCCAATGTAAAGACGAACAAGTTTGTTCTAAAGCCTAACAAATTCTGATTTCCTAGTAAAGGCCAATGAGTTCCATGTTTAACCCTAACCCAACAAATGCTGTGTCAAGACCAATGAATCTCAAGTCAAGACCACAATGTTCAGAGTCAGGACCAACCAGCAAGTCATGAATCAAGGCAAGTCCCCGGTGAGGACAAAATTCTGGATCAAAAATAATTTTAAAAAATCCTCAATCAAGACCAGCAAATCTCCAATAAAGAACAGTTCCGTCTTAGGAAAACTACACCCCAATACACGACCAGTAAGTCCCATGGCAAGGTCATGCGTTTCCTGTCAAGATTATGAAGACTTCTAATTTCTGAGTCAGAAACAACCCAACAAGCTCCTAGTTACGTCCATTGAGTCCTCAGCTGTAACCATTGTGTTTTGAGTCAAGATTATCAAGTTCCATCTCAAGACTAACAAGTCCAGATTCAACAGGATCAAGTCTGAGTCAGGACCAACCAACAGGTGCCCTGTCAAGAACAATAAGTCCTCAAGTCAGGACCAAAAGACTCATCAAAAAGAACTCATTCATGACCTTAATAAAGTGTCTTCAGTGTTGATGACAGAATATTAAGGTCAAAGTTCTGGTGAATTTAAAGACTTTGGTTTTAAGGTTTCCTCATTAATCTTTTCTAACATTGATGCTTATTGTCCTGTATTGATCTAAAAGCACCACCTATCTCTCTTTGTGTTTCAGATTGTGTGGCAGAAAGTCAGAAAGCACCGTGATCACCAGCAGGAGCAACAAGATGACCATCAAGTTTAACTCGGACTCGTCCTACGTCAACCAGGGTTTCAGTGCCGTGTACGAAGCGTTTGTCCCAACCAACCGTAAGACCCTGTTTTTTAGCAAGTCATTGGTTTTCAGATTAATTACCGGCTTTCCAGACCGATTAATGAAAGTGTGTCATGTTATTGTACAGCTTGTCCGGGAAGGTTTCAGTGCAGCAACAACCTTTGCATCAACAAGACTCTGCAGTGTGACGGCTGGAGCGACTGTGGGGACGACAGTGACGAGGTCAACTGTAGTAAGTCCCGGTCATCAAACAAAATCTGTGGATGAAGTAACCTTTACTGAATGTGGACTGAATGTGTTGCTGGTTTTTCCTTTGTGTCTCTGCTCAGGGTGTGAGGCATCGCAGATGAAGTGTAAAAATGGTCGCTGTAAGCCGAAGTTGTGGGAATGTGATGGGAATGACGACTGTGGAGACGACTCCGATGAAGAAAACTGTGGTGGGTCCGACTGAATAAATACAGCTAAACGAAAACCAATCTCTCACTAATACTGCAGATACAAACTGATTCAGGCCCTAAAATACATCAACATCTGAACTCCGGAGTATAAATATCTGATCAAAACAGGCCTTTATGGTCGCATTTGAATTAAAACTACTTCAGACAGAATCATCTACTAGGGTGTCCTGATTAAATGGGTTTTCTGTTGTTTTATTTGTTCAAAATTTGATCTGAGTTATTCAATATTAAGAGCTGTTGTACCTGGTTGTACCACCAGGTGGAGCTCTTGCTGTTTGTTGCTGTAGCAACCTGAGAAGGTGGAAACTTCACATTGACAAACAGAGACTGTTGTGGGGAGCACCATGACAGAGACTTGAGTGACATTTAGTGACCTCAGGCCAGCAAAAAGTTTAAGTTGGGATGAATTAGGACAATAATTTTGCATTCTAGTGGAACATCTTATGGCTGTTTTTGCAGAGTTTTGTCGTGTTTGGGCGTGACACCAGATGTAAACTAAGAGTCTGGTACAGAAATCTGTGTTAATTCTGATCCCTTCAACAGCCTGATCAGCCCTGATCCAGATCTTAGCATCACGATGGGTCATCCATCTCCACTTCTTGACAAATGTGAAGGCAGTAAAGCATATCTGATTGTAAGAAACTGTTTCCTCAGTGAACATGTTTCTTTTTCTTTGCAGTAAAATGCAGAAAAGGACAGTTTTCCTGCAGAACTGGGCGCTGTATCTCGGAGAAGCTGGTGTGTAATGGAAAAGACGACTGCGGTGACGGATCTGACGAATCCAAATGTGAAAAATGTAAGAATCCATTTTCCATTCCATCTAAAAGAAAAGAGATGTTGCTGGACTTCTGTGTCTCAGTGGTCCTTCTGTTTCTCTTTGTGTTTGCTTTGTGACTCTGTTGTCATTCTGTGTCTCTTGGTAGATGTGTTTTCCTCTTTATAATCACTTTGTCTGTGCAGTGTCGTGTTGCTTGCAGACTTATGACGGATCCATCTCTCCCATAATGGACATGCAACAGCCTCAGAAACTTTTGATCGCACCTCTTGTATAAATGTTGAAGGATCAAACTCACAGGATCCCTTATTTCCTATAATGCAGCTGGGTACCTTCTTTCTTTAGATGCTCTCTTCCAGTCTATATCAGAGTATTGTTGTTTGCAAGATGTCATAAAAACCAAAGTTTGAAGGACAACTTGCGAATAAACCGAACCTCCTGTGTAAGACCGGTGGATTCTTGTGTTACTAAGCTTGTGATGTGATGTTTGTTACTGAGATGCTGATGTTTTTGTCGTGTTGTGTAGCTCTGGTGCTGCAGCGGTGCTCAGAGTTTACCTTCCGCTGCACCGACGGACGCTGCATCAGCAAACTGAACCCGGAGTGTGATGGAGAGCGAGACTGTGAGGATGGATCTGACGAGGCTGACTGTCGTACGTTCAACACTCAGTTACCTGCTTAGTGTCTCTTTGAGGACATCTACACTGATCAGGCATCACATTCTGACCACCTGCCTCATATGGTGTTGGTCCCTCTATGCTGCTAGAACTCCTCTGACCCAGTGGTTCATCAGAACCTCTGGGGATCCTGTGGATTCTTTGGATCCTGTGGGTTCCAGGGAGGACCTACCTAGATCAGGCAGATCCTGGACCATCCCACAGATGATCAGTCAGATCTGGATGTGGGAAGTGTGGAACCTGGGGAAACACCTTAGGTCTGTCGTGTTCCCCGGGTTCTCCTGAGCAGTTTTTGTGGTGATGTGTCGGGGTGCATTGTCCTGCTGACGGTGGAAACTGGCATCACACTGGACAAAATGCTCCCCTCAAAACAAGAAAAAAAAATTATTTCTAGGAACTTTTACCTTGAAATATGTGAAAAATCTGCCAATAGAAGAAGTGAAAAATGGCTTGGGAAGATTTCTAGAAATACGATATGATATTTAGAATATTGAGATCTTAAATTTAGCTGGGAAAACTTATTTGAAGCTCTAGTTTACCAGGATTGTCAGGCTTAGGTGTTTTAAAATAAGCCAGAAATGCTAAAAACAAATAGTAGTTTTTCACTCAAAAGTAGATTTTTGCTTTCATGTAACCTCCTAATTTGAGATGTATTAAACTTATTTTGAGTTTTCTTGCAAAATACAACTCAAAACAAGATAATTTCAAGATTGTTTACTTAACAAGATATTTCAGATGCATTGTCTTAATCCTCCTGTTGTCCTCATTTACAGGCACCAAAAAATATTGTTTCCTTGTCTGAAAAAAATCCAAAAAATTTGCAAAAAATTCCCCAAATTGCTGAAAATTTGCAAAAACTTCAGGACAAAAATTCCAATAATTCCTTAAAAGTTTCCTTAAAAGTTTTAATTAAAAAAATCCCCCAAATTTGGCAAGAAAATTCTTGTAAATATTTTCAAAAAATGAGTAAAAATCTTCCAAAAAAGTCCTAAAAATATCTAAAATGATTCCATATATATCAGTAAAACTTCTGATATTTTATTTAAGAACATTCACATAAAAATCAACCAAAATCCAGCGAAACTCTCTGGATTTTGGTTGATTTTTTTTTTTTTTTAATGAATGTTTTTAAAGAAACATTTTTAATATTTCTTTTTTCCACCAAAAAATTTTCAAAGATTTCCCAAAAATGTTGAAAATGTGGACATCAGAAGTTTCACTGTGAAAATATATTTTTTCCCACATTTTCAAACTTTAAAACCGGTCAATTTTACCCACAGGACAACATGAGGGTTAAAACAAGTCCTTCCATCTGATGAAATGTCTCTTGTTAAGTGAATTTATCTTAAATCAAGTGGGATGAGATATTTTGACTGAAAATAAGACAAATAGACTTGGTAAGATTTGGAGTCTTTGCAGTGCAATGACTGCTGTTCCTATGGGAGGTGGAAGGTTGTTGTCTTGCAGTGTGTAGGTGGGGGGTACATGTCAAACATCCACATGAACGTCGCATTACAGCAAGATGATGGATGTTTTTCAGTGGTCAGAATGTTGTGGCTGATGGGTGTAGTTGGTCTTTCTGGTAGTTTTGTGTTTCTGTGTTTTCAGAGTGTGGGATGAGGCCTTACCGGAGCTCTCGTATTGTGGGCGGTGAGGTTTCTCGGGAGGGCGAGTGGCCCTGGCAGGTCAGCCTCCAAATCAGGGGGACGGGACACGTATGTGGGGCTTCAGTTCTGAGCCGCCGCTGGCTGCTGACCGCCGCCCACTGCGTCCAGGACAACGGACGCAACAAGTAGGAACTCCACCCAACTCTACTTCTACATCTACCTATCTATCCTACCCTCTAATACTACATTTACCCTCTAATACTACATACACCCTCTAATACTACATTTAACCTCTAATACTACATTTACCCTCTAATACTACATTTAGCCTCTAGTACTACATTTAACCTCTAGTACTACATTTACCCTCTATTACTACATTTACCCTCTAATACTACATTTACCCTCTAATACTACATTTACCCTCTAATACCACGTTTACCCTCTAATACCACATTTACCCTCTAATGCTACATTTACTCTCTAATACTACATTCACCCTCTAGTACTACATTTATCCTTTAATGCTACATTTACCCTCTAATACTACATTTACCCTCTAGTACTACATTTACCCTCGAATACTACATTCACCCTCTAGTACTACATTTCACCTCTAATACCACATTTACCCTGTAACACTACATTTACTCTCTAATACTACATTTACCCTCTAATACTACATTTACCCTCTAGTACTACATTTACCCTCTAATACTACATTTACCCTCTAGTACTACATTTACCCTCGAATACTACATTCACCCTCTAGTACTACATTTAACCTCTAATACCACATTTACCCTGTAACACTACATTTACCCTCTAATACTACATTTACCCTCTAATGCCACATTTACTCTCTAATACCACATTTACCCTCTAATACCACATTTACCCTCTAATACCACATTTACCTTCTAATGCTACATTTACCCTCTAATGCTACATTTCCCCTCTAATACCACATTTACCCAACAGACTGGAGTCAGAAATGCAGATTTTTTTTCTTTCATTCCAGAGATATTCCGTTGTGAAGCAGATACATTGGACTGATTGTATTAACTTTAATGTATTCGAAGTGTGTATTATTCATGTAATGGTATCAGATTGGGACTCTGTTTCTGCAGGTGCTAAATGTTACATGACGAATTGAATCAGAGGTGAAATTTTTTAAAAATGGATCTGAACTTCCCTAGCATACCCTACAAATACAATTAAATGCTATAAAATTCTATTTGATATCAGAGTATTTAGAGTTTTATAGATTTAAACAATTCAAATAGTTTTTCTAACAAGCAAGTTATCATTTAAAAAGTTTATTTCACCCAAAATCTTACTTTCTGTCCAAGTGTTTCCAGTTTTCAAAGTTAA
>CM049574.1:37112182-37387182 GCA_027123335.1 Amphiprion clarkii
TCTGGGGTGCTTTTTCATTCAGTGGAACACTGCAGCTTCAGGTGGTGAAGGTCGTCAAACGGCGGCTGGTTACGTGCAGATGTTGCAGCGGGCATCCCTCATGACTGAGGGCCCTCGTCTGTGTGGTAACAGCTGGGTTTTTCAACAGGACAACGCTGCAGTTCACAATGCTCGCTTGACGAAGGACTTCTTCAGGGAGAATAACATCACTCTTTTGGACCATCCCGCATGTTCCCCTGATTTAAATCCCATAGAGAACATTTGGGGATGGATGGCAAGGGAAGTTTATAAAAATGGCCATCAGTTCCAGACAGTTGATGCCCTTCGTGAAGCCATCTTCACCACTTGGAGCAATGTTCCCACCAGCCTCCTGGAAACACTCGCATCAAGCATGCCCAAACCAATTTTAGAAGTGATTAACAAGAACGGTGGAGCTACTCATTACTGAGTCCTACTGAGAACAGTTTTTGTTCTGGTTTGGAGAGTTTTTTGTAATTTTTTGAGCGATGCTCTTAAACTTTTGATCAGCTGATAAACAGGCTATTTCAGTTTACTTGTTTTCAATAAATTACTTTTTCAAAGTGCTTTTTGTCTCACTCCCCCTTCTTGCTTTTGCATATTGTAGCTCTACTTAAAACCTCATTAAGATCCAAATGTGCAAAAGGTAAATTCTAGCTATTTTTCAACTGGTATTAAAGGGATAGTTTGGGATTTTTGACATGAATCTCTATGGCATCTCTATCATTAGTAACGTACACTCTCACTGTCTTACCCCCGACAGTGTCCCGTGAGCCGAGTTCTGGTCCGGTTCTGGTCGCGGCGAAAGTAGTCCGGCAGGTTTCCAGGGTCACTTAAATAAAACGTATTTCTTCTAAAAACAGCATGTGTTCAAAAGAGTGATTCATTTGCATCACAAAACCCATTTCCACGAAAAAGTCACACCACGTAATCACTTTGCACTACTTCCTGTCCCGTCGTATCAATGCGCGCTGTGTGTTGATATCAACACATGTACGCAGCAGTCAGCTGGAGGACAGCGCGCATTGATACGACGGGACAGGAAGTAGTGCAAAGTGATTACGTGGTGTGACTTTTTCGTGGAAATGGGTTTTGTGATGCAAATGAATCACTCTTTTGAACATATGCTGTTTTTAGAAGAAATACGTTTTATTTAAGTGCCCCTGGAAACCTGCCGGACTACTTTCGCCGCGACCAGAACCGGACCAGAACTCGGCTCACGGGACACTGTCGGGGGTAAGACAGTGAGAGTGTACGTTACTAATGATCGGGATGCCATAGAGATTCATGTCAAAAATCCCGAACTATCCCTTTAAGATTTGGATCAGGTCTGTATTTAGCTTCTACTGCTGACCAAGAGGACAAACTGACTGATGGAAAACAGTCCAAAGAATTAGTCTGATCCTGATAATATGAGGTAGAGTGAGACATTCAATCAAGGCTGACAATGGGATGAAAAGATGGAAAATAGAAGAGAGGACATAGCTTTGCTCTACACATTCTATAGGAACACTGGTGGATGATGGAAACGACAAAAACAAGACACAAAACGACAAAAACAAGACATGAAATGACAAAAAACGACGACAAAAACAAGAGACAAAACGACAAAAACAAGACATGAAATGACAATGAGACACAACGACAAAAACAAGACACAAAACAACAAAAACAAGACACAAAATGACAAAAAACGACAACGACAAAAACAAGAGACAAAATGACAAAAGCGAGACACGACAAAAACAAGACAAAATGACCAAAACGAGACAGAAAACAACAAAAACGAGACAGAAAACGACAAAAACAAGACAGAAAATGATAAAAACGTGACACAAAACGACAAAATAAGACACAACCGAACAGAAACAAGACAAAACGACAAAACTAAGACATAACACAACAAAAACGAGACATAAAATGACAAAAACGAGACAACAAACGAGACACAAAACAACAAAAACAAGACATAAAATGACAAAAACGAGACAACAAACGAGACACAAAACGACAGAAATGAGACATAAAATGACAAAAACGAGACAAAAATCGACAAAAACGTCATCACCAGGTTCTGCTAAGATGTGGGAAACGTTCCATGAATAATAATTTGTATTTAAAATATTCTGTTGATTAAAAAATGTTCCCACAATTACAGAAATATGAATGAAAAAATAAAACCAGAGAAAGTAGATTTAAATTAGATTCTAACTGTTTTATTAGATTCAGTTTGGTCATCAGGGGGGAGGACGAGAGAAAAATGACATTTCAGGGGAACTCCAGACTTATTTGGGATTTAAAATATTTTCAAACATTCTTTTCTCCTCGTTTTATAGATTTAGGATTTTCTATGTGGATTATGGGATGCAAAACACCCTCTAGTTCTGGAACGATCCACATGTTGATGTATATTCATTCAAAAACTACATTGTTTGATATTTTAACACTGAATCTGTTGTCTTAAACGGTTCTAAGTTGTGATCTTTAGGAAACTGTGTTAATAATAGTGTTGGAAGCAGAGATGTCTTCAGGATAACTAATTAAGAATTCTTTTGTAGGACTTTGTGATGATGTTTCATCTTCAAGCTTGTAAATGTTAAACATATTCTCAGGGATGAAAAGAAGAATTCTTTAGTTTCTCCATAGCTGTAGTCATCTTAAACAGGATAAACGGGTTGAGGTGAAGTCAGAGGTTTATTTCAGGGCTTCAGTGTCGCTTCTTATCAGCTACTTAGATAAATCAACCACGTTTAGATGAACAGTTTCAAAATAAAAGCTCTAAGAGTCAACTTCCTCATCAGGAACCACATTTATGTTCCAAGCATGCAGGAAACACTGCAAAGTTTAAATGAAAACTAAAAATGTTTGAGAAGATTTCTAAATAAACATAAAATTGACTCTTTCAAAGAGAATCATCCAAAAAAGTAGCTAAATGTTTTGGTTTTTTTTTTACATCTAATGTCCCAAACTAAAGATATTTTACTCTTTATTGTTAAATCATGATGAACTTTAGAAGAATTAAATTGCATTTCTGTGTTTCTGAGCTCAAATAAAGCAGCAGATTGTATTTAAAAATAAACTAGAGCTTTAGAAGTCATGAGCCAGCTGACAGTAAACTGGTGGCTATTTGGCGTTGCTATGACGACACTTTGGGACGAACTTTCAGAACCACCAATCAATTAAGCTAACTCAGTTCTCCATGTATGAAGAACAGGATCCAGAGGTGTGATCTGGAAGAAAGAATGTTTAAACTCCTCAGAAGTGTCCAAAGAAACTGTCAAGTTTCACCAAACTTTACTTCAGGAGTTCCTCAGGGAACTGGACTGGGTCCTCAGGAGGTTCTTTAAATCTGAGGGTTCCTGCTGCTGTGTTACCGTGTAGCTAATAGAACATAGAACCCTGAATGTTTACTGGCTGCTCTCAGAGGGTGTCTTTACAGTAACACACAGACAGGGGGCGCCTTTCCTCCAGAATCGACAGAACAAAACGGTAAAATTATCTTTCTAACCACTTAAATTAATAATAAATTAATAACAGGTGTCAGCTGATAATCAGTAGTTGGTAACGATCGGTTTAGGAATCAAAATAAATCATTTAAGCTCCATGATTAGTTTTTTCCACTCATACTGAGATGTTTTTCTCTCTGTTTGAGCGACTCCACCTTAAAGCAGCTGCTTCTGTTACAGTTCTCTTTTTTTTATTCGTGTTTTGCGTCTTTGTGGTGAAGAATGTTCTGCTGGTTGTATTTGTACGTACAGTGTTTCCTCATTTATGTAGCTGCTGGGTTTTATCTGTAGTTTAATGTGGGTTGCAGCAGGATTCTGGGTAATTTATCAGATATAATAATGTCAAATGAAGAATGAAGTATTGTTTCAGATTAAACTGGGTCGAGGCTCGTAGGCCTGAGAGGTTCTACTTTAGTTTCTTTTAAGGTTAATTTAAAGTCATTTTGAGAACTTGTTTTTTGAAACAGGCTACTGCTAAAGTGGCTAATATCTTATATGAAGGCTCATTAATGCAGTACTCAATATATATTTTTATTGCTGTTCAGTGTTTTCTTCATGGGACCAACTTTGGGGTCAAATTTCATGCAATAAAAAAGCAGCGATACAAACATTCACACCGTTTACTGACTGTTGTTTCTGAGTAACAGTAAAGACGCTGATGAACTGTGATTATATGAAACTAACAGCAGATAATAGATGCAAAAATACAAACTTTCACATAATCTGAACAGGGGGTCCTCAGTGTACAACATCGTTTCATCATTATGTCAGAACTGGTTAGATAGAACTAGTTGATGATTGGAGTGGATGAATACGTCGTCACGGCGCTATCAGACGGCTTTGTTTCAAGGTTCTGTTCTGGATCCACTGGTGTTTTTGGTAGAAGAAGATGAAGTTATATCCATGACCTTACCTCAGATGCACACTATGTACGGAACTCAATGGCAAGTTGTTGTGGAGACAGTAAAGTGTTGTTTGAAGCTGCTCAGTGAAGGAAACATCTGGGTATCTCAGAATATTTCACCTCGAGAACAAACAGAAACAGTTTGAACAGAAGTAAAAACCACCACAGATGTGAAACCAGCCTGAATGTCTTTCAACAAACAGCAGCTGAGTAATTATTGGCACAATCCAAACCAGCTGGGAGCTAAACCGAACATGAATTTCAAACCTTTTTCCTTTTCTGTGTTGATTCGTATTCATGTCCGGACAACAACTAAAATCCTGACCAAAGGAAAGTGGAAGAAATATCCACTAAATAGTTTGACTCATCCTTCAGATCCCTCCAATAAAAGGTCTTTAAAGCTCAGATGCAGAAGTTGTGGCTGTGATGCTGCCGTTATTTTGAACAGAAATCTGATGAAACTGTTTTTTTTAGAGAATTCTCTGCCACAGTTAGACTTCATTCTGTGCAATGTTGCATTTAAGCAAAACCACCGTGAGGAGAAAAGAGGAAGGAAGAAAGAGGAAGGAAAAAAGCTGGCAGAACATGAAAGCGCTGATGAAACCGCTGGGATGACGAGAACTTTACAGAAGTGATGAAGGGAATTCATCTTCCTTCTACATGTGGAATAAATCAGCCTGAATTCTGCTGCTGACAGTTTAACTTCATCTATTTACTGGTTTATTCTAAGTTCCTAGTTCTAGATCTGGATTTCTCTGCTTCATGTCCGCAGTCGAGACGTCTGGAGACGATTTTTAATCAGAAAAATGTTGGGTGTTTAAGACTTGAATTCAAGAGATTTTAGTCAGAAATTCATCAAAATCTTTTTCAAAACATCTAAAAACTGGAACCTTGTCTTGTCAAACTTTAACCCATCAGATTCTACTGATGTTAGAGCCTCAACAGTTGGAGAAATGTGGACCAAAGACTGGATTTTTACTTTCTTTTTTTGAATTTTGAAAGGCAAATAATCATTCATTGTTGTTGTTTGGACAGTTTTGAGTAACTTCTGTGATTCTTTCTGTTGTTTTGGACAAACTTTAAGTCATTGCGGACAGTTTCTTTTCATTTTAGACAAATTTCAAGTCATTTTGGAGAATTTTGAGGCATTTTGGTCACATTTCAGGTTATTTTGGACAAATTATGATTTATTTGAGACAAATTGTGGGTAATTTGAACTGGTTTCAAAGCAAAACATCTAAAAACTGGAACTTTGTCTTGTCAAACTTTAACACATCAGATTCCACTGATGTTAGATCCTCAACAGTTGGAGAAATGTGGACTAAAGACTGTATTTTAGTAGAACTATGGATCCATCCATTGATAAAAACACTGACGGGAACATTACGGAAACACTAGATGAACCTGGATTGGACATTTTGCTCTTTTTTCCATTTTAAAGGACCAATAATTATGCAGAATTGTCTTTTTTTTGACAACTTTGACAGTTTTCAATGAGTTTTGGTCTAGTTTCTAGTCATGTTGGACCATCGTTATATTATTTTAAACACATTTTGAGTCTATTATTACAAGTCTTTTTTGACATTTTGGAGTTAATTTGGACCATTTTTATCTAATTTTGGAGCAATTTTGAACCATTTTGATCGAGATTCAAGTTATTGGTGAAATGTGGACCAAAAACTGAATTTTAGTAGAAATATGGATCCATCCATACACTGATGACTGATAATCGTCTTCTGATGTGAGAATCACGCAGAATATTTTACTTTCAGTTTCAAGTGTGTTTTTTTTCTGCTGCTGCAGCAGATTCTTTCTATAAAAACAGGAATCTGTTGGTTTCATGGTTCAGAGGGTAGAAGCTGCTGCCAGTCAGGCTTCAAACATGGAGAAGATCGTGACTAAATATTTCCATCGCCATCTCAGCGTCTACGCCGCCATCATCATGATGTTCACCTATAACATCCTGCTGGACCGGGACTTCTCCTGCTCCTGCAGGGCTCAGCGCCTGGAGTGCAGCTTCTACATGGTGCTGCCTCTTCTCATCATCGTCGTGTTGATCCTCTGGACCGATCGGCCGCTTCACAGCATCTGCAGACACGTTTGTAGAAGACGCTGTTGGTCCTGGAGCTTCATGCCTCATGTGCTGAAGGCTCTGCTGGTGGGGCTGCTGTGGGTGGCCTTCGTCCTCATCGATGGAGACTGGTACGTCTGCTGCAGGAACAACCTGTCCGACCTGCTGGTCCATCTGCCCTGCACAGACCAGACCAAGATCACCGCCGAGGAGCGAGTCCGGATCATTGAGCTGAAGAACTGGTCCAGGGTGAGTTTTCATTCCTCCTCTGAGAACATCTCAACCAGACAGAACGTGGAATCTGATCTCTGGTGTCTCCTCTCAGGTTTATGGCTCCGTTCTGCTGCTGGCCATCGTCCTTGCTGCAGCTTTAATGTCCGTCTTTGAGTGGGAAAGATGCTGCAACACTCAGCCTCTATTCCAGAGACTGATCCTGGAGGCCGAAGGAAACAAACTGGAGGAGGTTCTGAGGAAAGCAGCCGAAGAAAAGCTGACGGACAAAGTCATCGAGAAGATAGACGATGGACCATGGGACCAAGTCTGTGACGTCGTTGAAACTCTGATTGAAGAATCACAACGAGGACGAGACCTGGGGGGACGAGAAGACAGATGCAGAGCAGCAGAACACCAGGTAGCTGTCCCCTACAGGTAGCTGTCCTCTACAGGTAACTGTCCCCTACAGGTAGCTGTCCTCTACAGGTAACTGTCTCCTACAGGTAACTGTCTCCTACAGGTAACTGTCCCATACAGGTAGCTGTCCTCTACAGGTAACTGTCCTCTACAGGTAGCTGTCCTCTACAGGTAACTGTCTCCTACAGGTAACTGTCCCCTACAGATAACTGTCCCCTACAGGTAGCTGTCCTCTACAGGTAACTGTCCTCTACAGGTAGCTGTCCTCTACAGGTAACTGTCTCCTACAGGTAACTGTCCCCTACAGGTAACTGTCCCGTACAGGTAGCTGTCCTCTACAGGTCCTCTACAGGTAACTGTCCCCTACAGGTAGCTGTCCCCTACAGGTCCCCTACAGGTAACTGTCCCCTATAGGTAGCTATCCTCTACAGGTAGCTGTCCTCTACAGGTAACTGTCCTCTACAGGTAGCTGTCCTCTACAGGTAGCTGTCCCCTACAGGTAACCGTCCCCTACAGGTAGCTGTCCCCTACAGGTAACTGTCCCCTACAGGTAACTGTCCCCTACAGGTAGCTGTCCCCTATAGGTAGCTGTCCCCTACAGGTCCTCTACAGGTAGCTGTCCCCTACAGGTAACTGTCCCCTACAGGTAACTGTCCCCTACATGTAACTGTCCTCTACAGGTAGCTGTCCCCTACAGGTAACTGTCCCCTACAGGTAGCTGTCCTCTACAGGTAACTGTCCTCTACAGGTAGCTGTCCTCTACAGGTAACTGTCTCCTACAGGTAACTGTCTCCTACAGGTAACTGTCCCATACAGGTAGCTGTCCTCTACAGGTAGCTGTCCTCTACATGTAGCTGTCCTCTACAGGTAACTGTCTCCTACAGGTAACTGTCCCCTACAGATAACTGTCCCCTACAGGTAGCTGTCCTCTACAGGTAACTGTCTCCTACAGGTAACTGTCCCCTACAGGTAACTGTCCCGTACAGGTAGCTGTCCTCTACAGGTCCTCTACAGGTAACTGTCCCCTACAGGTAGCTGTCCCCTACAGGTAACTGTCCCCTATAGGTAGCTATCCTCTACAGGTAGCTGTCCTCTACAGGTAACTGTCCTCTACAGGTAGCTGTCCTCTACAGGTAGCTGTCCCTACAGGTACTGTCCTCTACAGGTAACTGTCTCTACGTCCCCTACAGTAACTGTCCCCTACAGGTAGCTGTCCTCTACAGGTAACTGTTTCCTACAGGTAACTGTCCCCTACAGGTAACTGTCCCGTACAGGTAGCTGTCCTCTACAGGTCCTCTACAGGTAACTGTCCCCTACAGGTAGCTGTCCCCTACAGGTAACTGTCCCCTATAGGTAGCTATCCTCTACAGGTAGCTGTCCTCTACAGGTAACTGTCCTCTACAGGTAGCTGTCCTCTACAGGTAGCTGTCCCCTACAGGTAACTGTCCCCTACAGGTAGCTGTCCCCTACAGGTAACTGTCCCTACAGGTAGCTGTCCCCTACAGGTAGCTGTCCTCTACAGGTCCTCTACAGGTAACTGTCCCCTACAGGTAACTGTCCCCTACAGGTAACTGTCCCCTACAGGTAGCTGTCCCCTATAGGTAGCTGTCCCCTACAGTTCCTCTACAGGTAGCTGTGCCCTACAGGTAACTGTCCCCTACAGGTAACTGTCCTCTACAGGTAGCTGTCCCCTACAGGTAACTGTCCCCTACAGGTAGCTGTCCTCTACAGGTAACTGTCCCCTACAGGTAACTGTCCCCTACAGGTAGCTGTCCTCTACAGGTAACTGTCCCCTACAGGTAACTGTCCCCTACACGTAGCTGTCCCCTACAGGTAGCTGTCCCCTATAGGTCCCCTACAGGTAACTGTCCCCTACAGGTAACTGTCCTCTACAGGTAGCTGTCCCCTACAGGTAACTGTCCCCTACAGGTAGCTGTTCTCTACAGGTAGCTGTCCCCTACAGGTAACTGTCCCCTACAGGTAACTGTCCCCTACAGGTAACTGTCCCCTACAGGTAGCTGTCCCCTATAGGTAGCTGTCCCCTACAGGTCCTCTACAGGTAGCTGTCCCCTACAGGTAACTGTCCCCTACAGGTAACTGTCCCCTACAGGTAACTGTCCCCTACAGGTAGCTGTCCCCTACAGGTAACTGTCCCCTACAGGTAGCTGTCCTCTACAGGTAGCTGTCCCCTACAGGTAACTGTCCTCTACAGGTAGCTGTCCTCTACAGGTAACTGTCCCCTACAGGTAGCTGTCCCCTACAGGTAGCTGTCCCCTATAGGTCCCCTACAGGTAACTGTCCCCTACAGGTAGCTGTCCTCTACAGGTAGCTGTCCTCTACAGGTAGCTGTCCCCTACAGGTAGCTGTCCTCTACAGGTAGCTGTCCCCTACAGGTAACTGTCCCCTACAGGTAGCTGTCCCCTACAGGTAGCTGTCCTCTACAGGTAACTGTCCCCTACAGGTAGCTGTCCCCTACAGGTAGCTGTCCCCTATAGGTCCCCTACAGGTAACTGTCCCCTACAGGTAGCTGTCCTCTACAGGTAGCTGTCCTCTACAGGTAGCTGTCCCCTACAGGTAACTGTCCCCTACAGGTAGCTGTCCCCTACAGGTAACTGTCCCATACAGGTAGCTGTCCTCTACAGGTAGCTGTCCCCTACAGGTAACTGTCCCCTACAGGTAACTGTCCCCCCCTCAGCTGTTTTCTGATTGGTTCTACCTCCAGGTCAACAGATCCTCGTTGTCCTTTTAGATTCTTTAATAAACTTCAAACTGTTCTGGTGTGAATTCTGACTTATTTAAAGTTTGTCCAGAAACAGAACAAAGAAGAGAAACCTCAGAAGAACCAACGGAACGTTTCTAACGTTGTTCTGATCTGTTGGCAGGAGGAGGAACTGGAAATGGCCCAGAGACCAGGTGAGTTTCACCTTTTCACCCAAAACTTCTGCAGATCTGCATCATTTATTGAGAAGCTGAAAAAAAGAATTACATGTTTAATGGAGAACAGCAGAACTTCAGATGATCAAGAACCAAAACTTCAGTCTCAGGATGATCAGGAACCTGTAGAACCAGACTAAAGGTCTTCAGTCGACCTGGAACTGGTTGAGACTCTAAAACTGTTTACGTTGCCTCTGGTTCTTGGTTTTTATCTGTTCTTGCATCTTCGAATGATGCTGTAGAGGTTTTTCAAAATAAAAGTTTCTTTATTGGGCTTCCAGATGTTGAAAACATGTGGCGCCCTCTAGTGGCTGGAGTGTAGCAGCTGTAACATCTGTTCAGGGAGGAGGTCAGGTCGGACGGACGGATCAATAAAACATCAGCTGCTGTTTATTTCCTGTTTCAGACTACGACTTCCTGTTTGTTCGCCTGCTGATTATCACTGTTACCATGACGACAAAGATACTCAGACTTTAGCCAAGTTCTGAATCTAAAATCATTATAAAACTGTTTCTGTTGAGTTTGCTGAAATAAAATCCTGTTTTCTCCCAACAGAGTGAGAACTTCTCAATGCCGAGGATCCAAACTTCGAGAAAAGAAACGATGTGAAATAATGAAACCAGAGAAAGAAACAAATGTCCAGAAACTTGTATCCTATTTTCTGATTTAAATAAATGGTTTCTATTATCTGCAGTGAGAACAAACGCAAAATGACACAAAATCTTCTTAAAGCGCATTTTAATTGACGTCTGTTTTATTTTATTGATTTTATTTGTTCATTTTATTCTCTTTTATGCTTTTTTCTATTTTTTTCTTTCCTGTTTCTAAAAATCTGAATATTTCTATCCTTGTTTTTATGGTTTTTACCCTCGATTTATTTTATTTCACTTGTTCTTTCTTCATACATGGATAGTTTGTTGAAAATCTTTTACCATAATTAAACTTTGTTTTCCAGTTTCGTCTCTGTTGTTGTTGAAACGTTCCATCTAAATAAAGTTATTACTGTTGTTTTTATTATTATTATTATTATTATTATTATTATTATTATTATTATTATTATTATTATTATTATTATTATTATTATTATTATTATCATTATCATTATTACCTGCAGTCTGCTGCTGATGAATCCTTCATCATTTCTGTTGATGTTTCCTCAAACAGTTTCATTCAAACCCGACTGAAGTTTATCGTTGGTTTTCAAACGTCCATGTTTCAGTTCAGACTCCAGCTGTGGTTTAAAAAACTCCCAAAGACAAACGGAGTCGCTGTCTTTTCTTTGAGTTTGTTTCTAAAAAAACAAACAAAAAAACCCAGTTAAAATCAGAGACGACAAACCAAGAAATCCAGAAACTTCACGAACTCTCCTGGAGGTTTTTTGTCTTCATGGTCATCTTATATTCATCTTATATTCCATTTCCATCATTCTGTGTGAAATTAGACGGTTTTTGACTCATTTTTGTGTCTTTTTATGGTTGTTTTGAGTCTCATTTTCACTATTCTGTGTAATATTAGTTTGTTTCTGTCTCACTTGTTTATTACTTGTAATCTTCTGGCATTTTGTGTCTTTTTGTGGTTGTTTTGTGTTGTTTTCTTCATGCAATTTAATTTTAGTCAGTTGTTTTGTATCCATTTTTGATGATTTTCTGTCTCATGTTGATGAGTTTTTGTCTCTTTGTCATCATTGTGTCTTTACTTTTTCTTTTCTTTTTTTTAACTGGTCAATTTGTGTCTAATTTTTGTTGGTTTGTGTAAAATTGGGTTATTTTTGACTCATTGTTGTGGTCTTTCTGGTCATTTTCTGTCTCTTTGTGGTCATATTCCATTTCCATCATTCTATGTGAAATTGGACAGTTTTTGTCTCCTTTCTGTTGTCCTTCTGGTCATTTTCTGCATCATTTTTGAGGTCGTTTTGTCTTTTTATGGTTGTTTTGTGTCTCTTTGTGGTCATTTTATATCCCATTTCCATCATCTGTAAAATTAGACAGTTTTGACTCATTTTTTGCATCTTTTTTGTGTCTTTTTAAAGTTGTTTCATGTCATTTTATTCAAGCAATTTCATTTTAGTCAGTTGTCTTGTTTTGCATGTCTTTGTGGTCATTTTCTGTCTCATTTTTTTTTCATTTTGTGGTTATTTTTTCTCTTTTTCATCGCTGTGTCTTTACTTTTTCTTTTCTTTTACAGGTCATTTTCTGTCTCATTTTGGTTGTTCTGTGTAAAGCTTAATAGTTTGACTCATTTTTCTGTCTCTTTCTGGTCATTTTGTCTTTTCATCTTATTTTCCATTTCCATCATTCTGTGTAAAATGAGACAGATTTTGACACATTTTGTGTCGTCTTTCTGATTGTTTTCTGTCTCATTTCCATCTCTTTTGTAGGTGAAGTCCAGGATCTTCTCTGATCAGAACATCTAATGACCCCACCTGAAGCCTTCAGCAGCAGCAGACCTGAGAGGACCTTCTGCCTCCAGACGCTGCTGCAGGTTTGACGTTTTCTGCTTTTCCAAACGCCAGCGGCTCCGTCAGCACATTTCAGAATCAGGAAGCTCCGGGTTTCGTGTGTTTGAGAGTTGAAGCTGCGGCTCGTCAGCAGACGTTAAAGCAGAGATGAAGAAGCTGGACGTGTTCTGCTGGAGCTTCTGGAGCTATGCGGCCGTGGCGGTCATCATGTTGTTCCTCAGTGGGAACTTCTGGTGCTCCTGCAGGGCTCAGCCCATGGACTGCAGCGTCCACATGGTTCTTCCCATCTTCATCGTGTTCGTTATCGTGGTGTGGACGGACAGAAGCTTCCACAGCGTCGGCAGGCGTCTGGTCCTCAGCAGCAGATGCAGCTTCCTGGCTGCTTGCTGCAGGTTGGTGGTGAAGGCGCTTCTGGTCGGGCTGCTGTGGCCGGTTCTGGTGCTGATCGGTGGAGATTGGTTCATCTGCTGCCTGAGCGACCAGCAGCTTCTCTGTAAACCAGAAGGAAGAACCACGGCTGAGGAGAAACAGAACCTCAATGAGCTCAGAAACAAGTCCAGGGTGAGTAAGAAGAACCAACCAGAACCTCCTCAGAACCTTCTGTTTCTTCATCTCCAGTAACTTTATCAATGATCAGAGTTCTACCTTCAGACTGGGAATATTTCCAGAGTTCCAGGTCCTGGAAGTCCATAGAGGAGAACGTCCCCTGTAGAAAGTTCTAGAGTAGACCTACTGACAACTGGAGAAAGTTCTAGAGTAGACCTTCTGACAACTGGAGAAAGTTCTAGAGTAGACCTACAGACAACTGGAGAAAGTTCTAGAGTAGACCTACAGACAACTGGAGAAAGTTCTAGAGTAGACCTTCTGACAACTGGAGAAAGTTCTAGAGTAGACCTTCTGACAACTGTCCACTTGTCGCTAGGTCTACTCTACAACTTTCTCCAGGGGACATTCTCCTCTATGAACTTCAAGGACCTGGAAGTCTGGAAATATTGATGGTTCCAAGGAGGTTCTGGTTCATGTTTTGTGTATCTTCTGAGTTGGTTTCAGATGATTGGTTCCTTCCTGCTATTCGCCATCGTCTCTGTTCCTGCTCTGGCGACAACCTTCAGACGGGGAAAACCTTCGAGTCGTGAAAGAAAAACTTTCTACCATGAACTGATCCTGGATCAGGAGGCCGAGGTTCTGCAGGAGACTCTGGGCAGATGTTCCAGAGACAAGCTGAGGAACGAGGTGGAGAACCGGATCCGAGCCGAGACGTGGGAGGAGAGCTTCAACGTAGCAGAAGATCTGATTAAAGAGTCGACCTGGCCGATGATTCCAGGACAAGAAGAACCCTGAAGAGTTTGTGGAACCACTGAGGAGCTGCTCAGGAGTTCTTCTGTTGCCTCTGATCAAGAAATCAACTTTAGTTTATTGTTTCTTTGTGATTTATGGAACAACTGAAAAGCCACGACTCAACAGTTTGTCATTTTGAACCATTTTTTTGCTAAAATTTTGATTAAATTTAACGTTTTTCTCGTCGATGTCAAATCATTTTGGATGATTTCTGTCAAATAAATGAATAAAGTGTTTGTTTTTTTCCTGATTTCTGTCCTTCAGTGTATAGAGGAGGAACCGAATCCAAGTTAGAGACTAAATGTTTCTGCCTGATTAGACTTTTAATTTTCTGAACCCAAAAACACTCCGACAGCTTCAACAGGTGAAGTATCTATGAAACATCGCCATGATGATGCCATTAATCAGCAGAAACGGAAAGAATCGGATCTTCTTTAACTTTCACTCAGTCTTACAAATATCTGGAGGTTCTCAGTCATCAGGTCATGGTGGTCATAGGAGCTTCAGTAGAAAACAACTGGACTTCCCTTGTAGGTTCTTGAACCAGGTCTCAACTGAACTTCCTTTTTAGGTTCTTGAACCCGGGTTCAACTAGACGTCTCTCAAGAGACGTCCAGTTGGTTCTGCTGAAGCTCCTACAACTACATTCCTCCAAATAATCACCTGTGAACTAATGAACTAAATCTGAATTCTGCGTCTGTTTTAAACATCTGGCTGAAAGTTCTTCTGAACTAGAAACTTTCTGGACCATTTGGAACTTATTCTGGTTTAGTTTGATGTTATCTGAGACAAATCTAGAGACGTTCTAGACGATATTTGAGTCATTCGGGACAGTTTTGGTGAAGTTAATAATGAAAGAAAAGTTTCTTTATTCTGGTTTCCATCATTCTGAGACGTCTCTGAGTTCTGTCCTCCTCCATGATGTTCTGGTTCCACAGAGCTGCAGGACTTTAGTTTGAAGCATGAACCACAGTGAAGAGAAACACCCAGAAACAGCTCAGAGGTTCAATGTGAAGAGTTTCTGTTTCTTCTTTCCTCCCGTTTGACAGTAAACTGAAAACATTTGGACAGAAAAGGACGTTTTAAGACTGACAGTTTGATTCAGTTTTTATAAAAACGTCTCAGTGATCAATAAACAGAAGCAGCAGAACATTTTAAGGTTCATGTGGTTCCTTCAGCGGCCAGTAGGTGTCGCTGCTGCATCAGTTTAAACACTGAAACCTCCTTCAGCAACAGTTTTCTTCCAGGATTTATTCTCGTCAGAACCAGCAAAGGTCTGGACTTCAGTGAAAATCACTTCAACACTGGTCAGATAAAAAAGTTTAAAACCTCGTCATATTTTATGGCTTCAGCTAAAAAATTTAAACCTTGTAGTGTAATGTGAAGAAAGTTTCAGGCTGTTTACAACTTCAACCAGATTTTATCTCAGTTTGGCCAAATTCTGGACAAAAATCTAAATATTTTTAAAATAAAACGGTCTAAATTAAGTGATTGCAGCTTTTTAAATGTTTTTCTGACATTTTAGAGTCCAAAGACCTAATAACATGTTTGACCTGAGCTAACTTTAGCTAATCTGAGCTAACATGTGCCAACATCCAGTAACGTGTTAATGTGCACCAGTGTGTGCTAACATACAATACCATGCGCTATCATGAGCTAACCTGAACTAACCTGAGTTAACATGCACGCTAACCTGAGTGAACGTGAGCTAGCATGTGCCAACTTCCAGGAACATGCTAACATATGCTAATTTGTGCCAGCATATAACAATATGAGCTAACCTGTGGGCTAACCTGAGCAAACCTGTGCTAACATGTGCCAACACCCAGTAACATGAGCACATGTGCATCAATGGGTGCTAACATCCAATAGCATGTGCAAACCTGAGCTAAAATGTGCCAACATCCAGAGACACATGCTAACATGCGCTAATGCTTATTAACATATAATAACGTGCTAATTTGTGCTAACATATTATAAAATGAGCTAACTTGAACAAACCTGTATGCTAACCTGAGCTAACCTGTGCTAACCTGAGCTAACTTTAGCTGACCTCAGCGAACATGTATGCTACCCTGAGCTAACCTGTGCTAACCTGAGCTAACCAGTGCTAACCTGAGTTAACTTTAGCTGACCTCAGCGAGCATGTATGCTATCCTGAGCTAACCTGTGCTAACCTGAGCTAACCAGTGCTAACCTGAGCTAACTTTAGCTGACCTCAGCGAACATGTATGCTATCCTGAGCTAACCTGTGCTAACCTGAGCTAACCAGTGCTAACCTGAGCTAACTTTAGCTGACCTCAGCGAACATGTATGCTATTCTGAGCTAACCTGTGCTAACCTGAGCTAACCAGTGCTAACCTGAGTTAACTTTAGCTAACCTGAGCTAATATGTATGCTAACCTGAGCTAACCTGAGCTAACTCTAGCTAACATTAATATTTTCCCTGAACATATTAAAGCTGTTTCTGTTTGTATCTTTGAGTTTCAGACTAAAATTTCTTGAATCTGAAGCTCTGATGCTGGTAAATGATTTATTTTCTGTAATAATCCATCAGACGTCGATCAGCTGATTGATAAACAGTTTGTTTTTCTGATAGTTTGTTGAGGAGGAGCTGCTGATTGTTTCCATTTATTTGTTTCTCTCTGATCTGAAGATAATCTGAGGTTTTTAAACCCCCTCTCCTGATTGGGTATCTGTGTTTCCATGGTAACCATCAATAACACCGGCTCCTGTTGACGACGGAGGAAAAACAGCGTTATCTGTGGTTTGACAACAACAGAGACAGAAAGCTCCAGTTTACTCACCGCTTCTCAGTAGAACCAGTTTAACTTTTTCCATTAACTTCAGGATCAAACAGCGACGTCCAGATGTTCAGATATCTCCACATCTGTTACTGAAACTCTGCTGAGGTTCTGTAACTTCATCTGTTTGTTGGAGATTCAAATGCTGGATTATGTACAGAATTATCATTTTATTAACATGATGTCAGGATTATAAGACTCTGAATCCCCAAAACAGGCTCACTGTCACCAAGATGAAACCATTTATCAGCCAGAAAGTGTAAAAACAAAAAGAATGTTTAACTTTCTGAAGAAAGTATCACGACCCACGTGAATTTTATTGAGGAAAATGAACCAGGTTTAAGCTAAAACTAAACTACAGCAAGGAAAATCGAAACTACAGTGAAGAGAAAATAAACTACAGTGAGTGAAATGAGAGCTGGGAGGGTTTCCAGGTTTCCAGAACAGTCCAGAGGGTTTCAGGAGCTCTGGGAGCAGAGCAGCGCTGCACCAGGAGGACATCTTTAAATATATTTGTCCTGTTTTCTGTCACTGTTTCTGTCTTCAGGTTTCACTCTGCCTCCTCCATTTCCTCCGTTATGAAGCCGGCGACAGCAGAGATGTTCTCTCCGTCATTAGCAGATGAATTAAAGCGTTCCAGCGGCGTCGTTTAGCTGCCGGGTCGCCATAGAAACTAATGAAACAGCTTCACGGGGAGCAGAGACTCATCCTGCCTTTATGGTCCATCAGGGAAATCTGGTTCTGGAGCTGAAAGTCAGAGAGTCAGGATTCATCAGGAGCACTGCAAAAACTCTCAATCCTACCAAGTCTGTTTGTCTTATTTTCAGTCCAAATGTCTCGTTCCACTGGATTTAAGATAAATTCTCTTAACAAAGAGACATTTCAGCAGATGGAGGGACTTGTTTTAAGACAATGCATCTGAAATATCTTGTTAAGTCAAACAATCTCGAAATTATCTTGTTTTGAGTTGAATTTTACAAGAAAACTGAAAATAAGTTTAATACGTCTGAAATTAGGAGGTTACATGAAAGCGAAAATATTTTTGAGTGAAAAACTACTTTTTTTAGCATATCTGTCTTATTTTCAGACACCTAAGCTTGACAATCCTGGTAAAATAGAGCTGAAAATAAGTTTTCCAGCTAATTTTAAGATCTCAATATTCTAAATATCAGATCTTATTTCTAGAAATCTGACCAAGATGTTTTTCACTTCTTCTATTGGCAGATTTTTCGCTTATTTCAAAGTAAAAGTTTCTTGAGATAAGTTTTTTTCTTGTTTTGAGAGGAGCATTTTTTCCAGTGTGGAGTGGATCCTGTTGGACCAACTGGAGGCCTCAGAGGCAGAAAAACCCCTGGAGGTACCTGAGACCTGATGGGTCCACCAGGAGACGGAACATTTAGAAATAATCTGACATTAGTGGATGTTTCTCAGCACATTAAAGCTCCTTTAATATCAGCAGAATCAAGAATAAAACCCTAAACTAGCTCCTGTAGATCTTTAGATGAGCTGACTGGACGACTTCCCTGTTCTTAGATTTTACATTTCTGAGGTTTCAGCTTCAGTTTCATGTTTTCTGGATCATTTATAACCAACAGATGATTTTTCAGTTCACAGTTTGTCTTAAATTCATGTTTTCTGTGCTTCTGGTGGATATTTCTGTGAATCAGCCGGAGCCACTTTATCCACCATGAAAGCACCCAGAAAACATGAAAATATGAATCTACAGTAAACGTTCTGTCAAAGCTGCCGGACATTTTCCATAAATTTACCCACAAGTTTGACCCAAGCCTCATTTGCATATGAAAATGTGACCTCGCTGCTGATTTGCATGAACATTGCCAAAAGGCGAACCAGAACCGTGAGCCAGAACCCAACAAAGACCACAAAACATCGAACGACCGGGAAAACTGTGAAGAAAAATGAAACTACAGTGAGGAAAATAAATTACATTAAAGGAAAATGAAATTACAGTGTAGAAAAGCAAAACGACTGTGAGGAAAAATGAAATAAAGCATCACAGCCAGAAATAATATCTGGAAACAAACTGATGGAATGTTTGACTTCTTAAGTTCCAGAATCACAGAAAACTTTTGGGATGAGTTTCCGTTACTTTAGCTAATTATGCTAATCATGTCTCCACAAACATTTCCACCATAATTTTATAATCATTTTAAATTTCCCTCGGGATTAATAAAGTATCTATCTATCATAATTTCCACTCTTCCATCTATTTATCTATTTTTTATTATATTTTCTGAAAACTAATATTTCTTCCAACTTATATGAAACAACCAGTTTATTCTTTAAGCATTGTTTATCTTCACCACTTATTCAGTGTTTATCACAGTATTTTAGCTCAATAGTTAATTTTAGATAAATATTTAAACTGTTTATTACATTTAACAAGCAGTTTATTAAATTTATGTGTCTATTTCTACCATTTATTCATTACAACTATTTATATTTGAAGATAATTTTTACTTTTAGCGTCCTGGTCAGTATATTTTTTACTATTTTGCTACTTTTATGTTTTGTTTTTAGTTTTTTAAAAAGATTTCTAGATGTCTTTGCTGAGTCTGTCCACACTTTTCATTTCTTGAATTAAATCTTTTTTTTGAATTAACATTTATAAACATCGCCTTCATCTACAGAACAGATGGAAACTCCTAAAACTAGCTAAACAAATCAACTAGCAAAACAAGTAAACTCCTAAAACTAGCTAAACAAATCAACTAGCAAAACAAGTAAACTCCTAAAACTAGCTAAACAAATCAACTAGCAAAACAAGTAAACTCCTAAAACTAGCTAAACAAATCAACTAGCTAAACAAAACAACGAGCTAAATAAAACAGCTAAACTCCTCAGCCAAACTTAAAGACACGACAGTAACACCAATGTTACTAACAAAAACTAAACAAATTGGCATAAAAACGGCTAAATGAGGGCCTCAGAACACACGAGTAGCTGCTAGCCGAGCTAAACACAATTAGCATTCAAGCTAACTAGCCTCATCTCTCAAATCTCTGCACCAGAGCTGGAAAATGCAAACCAGCACTGGCCACATCAACACGCTAAAAAGAAGAGCTACAGAGCAGGCGTGTGATAAAACAACATGTTTGGAACACGGAGCGACTCGACGGCGTTCTCATCCCGCCTAGTTTCACTTTAAACACTGCAGAGAGGATTCAGGCTCCAGCAGCAGCTTTTAGAATCCCTTTTTAATCAGTTTTTCAGCGATAAGCAGGAATCCTCCCGCTGGTTGATGGTTGTTGGTTTCTCAGGAGGAGGCGACTGCTTGGTTTTATTTCTGTGGTGGCTGAGGGCAGCGTTCTGACGGATCCCAGCAG
The DNA here is from genome assembly GCA_027123335.1 of Amphiprion clarkii. NCBI lineage: Eukaryota > Metazoa > Chordata > Actinopteri > Pomacentridae > Amphiprion > Amphiprion clarkii. Next base: position 37,132,193 of record CM049574.1, read on the forward strand.
GATTCAGATGCAGAACCATTGCATCGAGAACCGAGCGAAGCTGCAGGAGTCTGAGGGGGAAAGTCAACCTTGGACGAGGGCAAAGAAAGTGTGAATAAGTGTGTTTGGTAATGAGCGAGTGGGAGGAAGCAGGAAGGGAAGTAAGAAGGTAGAAGTAGAAACGAACAATAGAAAAGACAACAGAAGCACCGAGGAGGAGGAGCAGGAGGAACCGTGAGGAAGAACAACACTGATGGAAACCTGGTGAGTTACATCTGAACTGATTAGAACAAAATGATGAAGAACTGACAGCTTTACAGTTAAAAAGTAGTTTTTCTCTGTTTTCCAGACAGACAGCAGCTCTTCAACATAAATAAATGTGATGTTAGACGCTAGAAACACAAACTGTGAACTAGAGTGTGAGATATCAGTAAAATATTAACAATCTTTACATGTCAATAATGCAGCACATTAATTATTGTGGGATTTATTGTCAAATTTAGCTTTAGTGAGACTGTGTCTGTCCCCCGACCACCAAAATTCAATAAATTAAACAATTCAAATATAAACAAAAGACATATTAACCATAAAAATCTAATAAAAATTAATACCACTATTTCACCTGAGCGAAGAAACAGGACAATTAAATGTGGTCTGTTAAATATTAGATCTCTCTCGTCTGAATCTCTGTTAGTAAATGATTTGATATCTGATCACCAGATTGATTAGTTCTGTTTGACTGAAACCTGGTTGCAGCAGGAAGACATTAAATAAATTCATGTAAAAATCATTCAGGTGGATGAATCCAATTTCAGAATTTTACTAAAAATCTATGTGATGAACAGACTTATAATATGGTTCATAAAAAAAGTAATTTGTATTTTATATATAATCTGCCGTTACAGAGTCCCAGTCCGACACTGTTTACGTACATAAGACACACTTTAAGTATCGTAGATCAGCTGTAGTTTCTGGTTGTTCCACTAGGTGGAGCCTCTTCCTGTTTAATTCTGTAGAGACCAGAGGCGGTTAAAGCAGAGAGCATTGTGGGAGTTTAGCAGCAACAGGCACCATGACAAAGACTAATGAGGAGCTTGATGACCTCCAACCAGAATTACTGGGTTAAAATAAAATGTTGATGTGTTTGTAGTGTGAACATCTAGTGTTCATCCATTCCTTTCTTTTTTGATAAATTCCTTTTAAAACACATCTCCAAATAAATTAAACTTTAAAGATGGCTAATATTTTGTTATCTGATATTTAGCATCTGCTGATGCTAGCATCAGCCCAGAAATTTATTGTGTGCTAAGCTGCTGGAAAGATGCTGTTAGCTGTCAGGACGATAGCATTCGTCCAATACTAGCTTAGCACGTAGCTTAGCACATAGCTTATTTCAGGGCCGATACATCATCAGTAGATGTCCAGCTAGAACTGTACAGATGCAGTTAGCTTCAGATCAATAGGGGGCGCCGTCAGTGCAGAGGACATTGAGTCCCTGGTCCTCGTTTCCTGACATTGGGACGTTTCTGCATGTTTCCAGCTGAATGAATGATTCATGAGCGGCTGCTGTCGGGTTAACGATCGACGCCTGGAGCCGGCGTGCCCGTATGACTCAGCGTCCTCCCTCCGTCCTCCCTCAGGTGCTTCTGCTCACCTGAGCTCCAGGTGATGACAACGTGTCTGTTCCTGCTGCTTCACTTTCTTTGCTTCCACGTGTTCCTTCTTGTCCCGAGCTCTTTCAGTTTGAGGAAGACCGAGGCAGAGAAAACTCCCTCTGGTTGGTTAGTTAGCTGGTTAGCCAGTCAGTTAGCTGGTCGGTTAGCTGGTTGGTTAGCGGCTTCGCTATCAGGAGGACTCAGCATCTCAGCGGTAAGAACTCCAGTCACTGTTTACTACCTGTTTGGTCTCCTGAACTCACCTGGAAACATGAATGTGAGTTCTTTAGTCAGAGAAACGAGAATCTGATGCATTTCTTCTTATTATTGGATGTATTTGGAGGCTGCAGCGCCCCCTATAGGCAGCAGGGTTTACTTGCAGGCTACAGGTTCTGCAGCCTGTAGCCTATAGAGAACCCTGCAACCAGTAGGAGGCGCTGTAGTGTACCAGCAGCCTGTAGGCAGCACTACAGGCTGCAAGTTCACTACAGCGCCCCCTACTGGGTTAGTTTCAACTCATTTTTGACTAATTTTGAGTGATTTTGAACGTTTGTTTTGTAATTTTTGCTCGAATTTGAAGTCTTTTTGGACACATTTGAGTCATTTTGTCAAATTTTTTGACGTGTTTTAAATAATTTCTGCTGATTTTAAACCATTTTTGGTGGAATTCTGGACAACTTTGAGTTATTTTGGACATGTTTTGAGATATTTTAAGACTAGCTTTTGTCAACAAACTACAAAAAACTTCATAGTTTTGGGCAATATTTTGACCTTTTGCACCATTTTAAGTTCTTTTTGACGAATTTTGAATTTTGAACGTTTGTTTTGTCATTTTTCTCAAATTTGCAGTATTTCTAGATGTGCTTGAGTCATTTTACATCATTTCAACTCATTTTTTTTGTGATTTTGAGTGACTTTGAATGTTTGTTTTGCCATCTTGCTCAGGTTTCTTGATGTGTTTGAGTCATTTTGCACAATTTGAAGTCCTTTTTGACAAGTTTTGAGTCATTTCTGCTGATTTCACACAGATATTGGAAGAATTCTACACAGCTTGAAGTTATTTTGGACACATCTGGAGACATTTAAGTCCAGCTTTTGCCATAGAAGAGAGAAAGCTGCAGAATATTGGTTAGATGGTTTTAATGTTGTCGCTGATCAGTCTGTTAAAGAAACGAGGAGAACGTCGACTAAAATTGATCAATAAACTTTGTAGTTTGGAAAGTCACTAATCACAGTTACTCAAGTGCCGTGTTTAAGTCCCGTTTGAGGTGTTTTACTTTAATCTTTCTTATTCAACCGCATTTCAGAGGAAATATTGAACTTTCTGTTAAATTTATCAGTTTCTTAAAGATGCAGATTTGACAGAACAAACTTCTGAAATAAAAGTAAAGACTAAACCAGCAGTTTCTAATATAGTTTGGCCGTTTTTTTACATTTTAGTTATTTTTGAAATATCTGAATATTTGTTCTATTTTAAAAAAACATTTATGAGATTTATTTGATTTATTTGATGTGGGGTTGTATATTGACTAAAGTGTAATTTCTGGTTTTAAAAAATATTTTTCCATGTTTAGATTTGGTTTTGATTTTTATAATATCAAAATTTATATATTTGGGTTGTTTTTTTTTTAGTATTTTAATCATTTACATTTTGTAAAATATTTTTTATTTTGTAATAATTTTTTAGAAATTTTAAATTGTTGGACTTTAGTGATGAGATTTTGGTCTGTTTTTAAAAAAATATATAACATGTTTTATTTAAAAAATATTATTTATGATTCAGAATTTTAATCTTAACTAAATTTCAGGTATTTTTCTATAATTATTTGAACATTTCCTGAACATTTTTGTGTATTTTTTCAGTCAGAGGATCCACACTTTAACTGTAAACTTCATTCTGCTGCTGCAGGTTTCTGGCTGTGGTACAGGATCTTTATTTATTCTGTAGTTTTACCTCAGGACGACGTCTTGGCTGTGAATAATTTCTGGTTTAGTTTCTGTCAATGACGTTCAGTTTGTTCTGTTTTCTGCCGTCGGACGAAGCCAGTCTGAATCCTCTCGCTGCCGTCGGGTTTGTGTTGAGTCAGTGTGGGCGTTCTGACTTCCTGATGTGAGGAAACCTTCTTCTTCCGATGGAGACACTGAAACGTTTCACATGTGGAAACACAACAACACATCAGTAGTTTCAGCTGCAGGCTGTTTTAGCTCACATTCAGGAGTTTATCGAAGACAATCAGCTGATCAGAAGAACGGTGAGTCTGATCTCCTTTTACAGAAGCTCAGGACAACCAGCAGATCTGCAGCTTTAATCAGAGGATGGTTTATGAAGACATGCAGCTCTGAGGATCATTCAGGGTTTTAGTCTCTTGTGCAGACTTTCAATCCTTTTAGGAAACTTTGAGTCGGTTTGGTTCATTTCTAAGAACATTTTAACAGATTCTGAGTCGTGTGTTTTTGTCTTTCGTCCAAAGAAACAGTTTTATGAAAATGGAACTTTATTAAACTTTTTCCAGGTTTGAAGATATTCAGAAGCTGCAGCTTTGGGTTTGTGATGTCAGAATATCATCTTAGCTACTGCTGCTAACATACATGATCCAGTCCACATGGACGGTGCTGTGAAAAAGTAATTGCCCCCTAAAGCTAAGAACTGGTTTTTCTGCCCTCAGCAGCATTTGTTAGAACTGCCAACGAGTCTTTCTCATCTCTGTGGAGATGTTCTGGTCCACTCTTCTCTACAGAATGGTTTTAATTCAGCAACACTGGAGGGTTTTCCAGCTTGAACGGCCTTTTTAAGTTCCTGCCAGCGTTTCAACCAGATTCAGGTCCAGACTTTGGCTCGGCCGCTCCAGAACCTTCATTTAGTTTCTTTAATCCATTCAGAAGTCGACTTGCTGGAGTGCTTTGGATCGTTGTTCTGCTGCAGAACCCAAGTGAGCTTCAGCTGGAGGTCAGGAACTGATGGCTGAACATTCTCCTTCAGGATGTTCTGGTACAGATCAGAATTCATGGTTCCATCAATCACAGCAAGTTGTCCAGGTCCTCAGACCATCACACCACCACCATGCTGGACTGTTAGTCGGATGTTCTTTTACTGAGAAGCTGCTAAGGTTAGTGAGTGGGGGTTCCTGGCGTAGCACCTTGGGCTGGTAGCCTGGCTTCTGGAATGGATATTGTACCATCTGAGGTCGCTGGAGACAGTATTTGGGTACCTGAGGTTGCTGAAGGACCTTGGGTTGATGGGGGCCAGATGTAACGAGACACACACCTTCCAAAAAATTCTAATTTGGTCTGGTCAGTCCATAGAATCGTCTCCCAGAAGTCTTGGGGATCATTCAGATGTTTGTTTCCTTGATATTCTTGTTGGTCAGCAGTGGTTTTCTCCATGGAACTCTGCCATGGATCCATCCTGGTCCAGTCTCTTCCTTATGGTTGAGTTATGAACTCTGACCTTAACTGAGGCCAGGGAGGCCTGCAGGTCTTTAGATGTTCTCCTGGGTTTCTTGGTGACCTCCTGGATGAGTCGTTGCTGTTCTCTTAGGGTAATGTTGGTAGTGAAGGTTCTCCACTGTTCCATGTTTTCTCCATTCATGGATAATGGTTTTCACTGTGGTTCTCTGGAGTCCTAAAGCTTTAGAAATGGCCCTTTCCAGACTGATAGATGTCAAATGTTCTTGAATCTCCTTGGATCATTTTGTTGCAGCTTCTTGAGATCTTCTGGTTGTCTTCATTCAGTCAGACACGTTCTGTTGAAGTGGTTTCTGGATTGAACAGGTCTGGAGGTCATCAGGTTTGGGTGTGGCCGGTGAAATTGAACTCGCTTTCCAAAAAATGTGATTAGCCACAAAAATTCATGATTTAACAAGGGGGGCAATTACTTTTTCATACAGGGGGTAGGTTTGGATTTGTTTCCTTAGAACATAAAATCATCATTCAAAAACTGATTTTCTGTGTCTGATATTTGTATTTGTTTGATGATCTTAAACATTAAAGTGGGGGAAATATTAAAAAGATAATAATTTGAGTGGGCTGTACAGTGGCGTAGTGGTTAGCGCTTTCGCCTTGCAGCGAGAAGATCCCTGGTTCGCGTCCCGGCTTTCCCGGGATCTTTCTGCATGGAGTTTGCATGTTCTCCCTGTGCATGCGTGGGTTTTCTCCGGGTACTCCGGCTTCCTCCCACAGTCCAAAAACATGCTGAGGTTAATTGATTACTCTAAATTGCCCGTAGGTGTGAATGCGAGAGTGATTGTGTGTCTGTATATGTAGCCCTGCGACAGACTGGCGACCTGTCTAGGGTGTCCCCTGCCTTCACCCGAGTCAGCTGGGATAGGCTCCACCCCCCCGTGACCCTAGTGAGGATTAAGCGGTGTATAGATAATGGATGGATGGATGGATAATTTGAGTAGGGGGCAAATACTTTTTCACAGCACTGCATTTTTCCTCCTTCAGCTGTAAGTTACCTGAACAGGTAACTGTTTGTTTCAGGCTTCTGATTGGCCCAAAGCAAAAAACGTGTTTTTTAATTCAACTAAATTCAGTTTGATTGTATTGCCGTAGCGCTGATTCACGAGTCATCTCACAGCTCGGCATCGTTAGAATTACAAACAGACAACAGAAAACCCAACAATCCAAATGTTCCATTGGTTTCTCTATGAGCGACGGTGGGAAAGAACCAAAAACCTCTGGACAGGAAGGGGAATAAAAAAACCTCTGACAGAACCAGTCTGAGGGAAGGCAGATATCTGCCTTGACTGGTTGGGTGAGGAGGGAGAGTGATAACTTTGTTTCAGAACAAAGAAGGGAAAAAAATTCCCCCCAAAATTAAATTTGCTTTGAAAAAAAAAAGCACATTTTGTGTTCTTCATAGTTACACTTTTTTCACTATATGTGTAAATTCACAATCTTTTTTGAGGGTAATTTTATTCAGATTTTTGTGCATTAAAAAAACAGAAAACAAATCAGTGAATAAAGAGGGAAAGTTGTTTTAAACTACATATTTTTTTTTTACAGTGTATCCAGATATCAGGAGCACTGATAGCATTATATCACGGATTAAAATACCAGTTAGATTTACTCTCCTTAAGTTTTAGAATTATTACCTCAAACCTCCAGAACTCATCCAGAATTCAGAGTTCAGACCTGCTCAGGATCCAGTGTTGTGGTGAAACGTGAGACCGTTTAGGAAGAAGTTTTGGTTGAATTCTCCAGTTTACTGATGGCTTTAATGTTATATATGATGGTATACACTACCGTTCAAAAGTTTGGGGCCACTTACAAATTTCCTTATTTTTGAAAGAAAATCTGTTTTTTCAATGTAGATAGCATTAAATGAATGATAAATCCAGTGTAGACATAGTTAATGTGGTAAATGATGATTGTAGCAGGAAACAGCTGATTTTTAATGGAATATCTTCATAGGGGTACAGAGGAACATTTCCAGAAACCATCACTCCTGTTTTCTAATGCTACATTGTGTCAGCTAATGGTATTGAAAGGCTCATTGATGATTAGAAAACCCTTGTGCAGTTATGTTAGCACATGGATAAAAAGTGGGAGTTTTACTGGAAAACAGGACGTTGTCTGAGTCACCCCAAACTTTTGAGTGTTGATATGTAGACTGTAGATTCTTAGTGAAGTTGAGGGCTGCAAAACACTCAAAAGAGTCTACTAGCCTGAACTTTAGCAAGAATCTTCAGTCTACTAGTGATCAGTTCTTCGTAAAAGTCATGTTCCAAGCATTTTATTCTGTTTAATTTCCCTTCCATGGAGACGGCTTTCCTTTTCTCTGAAGCATCAGAAGAGTCTGACTTATGCTGGGAGCCATAATGAAGGACAAAAAGTGAGTGAATGTAGCACAATCCAAGGTGGCGTCCAACCAGAGAATGGAAACAAAGCCGTCTGATAGCACCATGATGACGTATTGCCTGTAACCAGTTCCGACATGTCGACAGCCATAAAACAAGGACCCTCTATATATATATATATATATATATATATATATATATATATATATATATATGATGTGATATATGTTTGCTTTCTGTCTGTAGAGCAGCGATGAGCAGCTGAACCAACTCAAACACAGAAACAAACACCATGTCTGCCCTCCACTCGTCGTCGCCTCCTGCTGAGGATCCGGTGACGCCACCGCCGATGACCACACCTCCTCGGAAAGCCTCGGTGGTCCGTCTCCAGGAGAGGTGGGTGGGTTAACTCCTCAGCGTCCAAAAAACGTCTTTACTTTGCAGAACATCTGAAAATGTGTTTCTGAAGATTCTGTTTGGTTGTTTCAAAACATCTTCATGTTCCAGAAATCTTCTTAAGAATCTTCATGCATTCATGTCATCTGTTAAAAACATCTTTGATTTGTAGGCGGGGCTCCAACCTGTCGCTGCTATTGGATGTGAGCAGCTTGGGGGCGGAGCCTGTCTGTTCTGTCACCACCCCTAAGGAGGTGTGGCTTCAGCTGCTGCACACGTCGACACGACCACTAACCCACGACCTGCTGCAGGAGGCATCCGCTGACACCAGCACCCTGAATGTAGAGTACCAGGTACCGTTACTGCACCCTGAACGCAGAGCACCGGGTACCGTTACTGCACCCTGAACGCAGAGCACCGGGTACCATTACTGCACCCTCAACGCAGTGCACCGGGTACCGTTACTGCACCCTGAACGTAGAGCACCGGGTACCATTACTGCACCCTGAACGCCGAGCACCGGGTATCGTTACTGCACCCTGAATGTAGAGCACCGGGTACCGTTATTGCACCCTGAACATAGAGCACCGGGTACCGTTACTGCACCCTCAACGCAGTGCACCGGGTACTGTTATTGCACCCTGAACGTAGAGCACCAGGTACCGTTATTGCACCCTGAACGTAGAGCACCGGGTATCGTTACTGCACCCTGAATGTAGAGCACCGGGTACCGTTATTGCACCCTGAACATAGAGCACCGGGTACCGTTACTGCACCCTGAACGCAGAGTACCGGGTATCGTTACTGCACCCTGAACGTAGAGTACCGGGTACTGTTACTACACACTATAACTACATAGTACATTTTATTACCATGTATGCAGTCGTGAACTAAAGTTTCCATCCATTATGAAGTCCATGTTTATCATGTTTGTCTTCAGTTTCCAGTGACCCCTAGAACTCTGGATTTATGATGGAATCATTGAAACATGAATCTTTGTCACAAAAACAATCCTGAACTTTGGTTCTTTCATAGATTTATAAAAGGTTTCTAAGGTTTTCTGGAAATATGACAAAATGTGTGGAGTCTAAAAGATAAGTACAATAAAACTAATATTTGGTTAAATCTGTCCATTTCCTTCTCAGTTCACTTCTTCTGGTTTCAGTCTTCTGGTTTATCTCCGGCTCCTCTGGACTCTCTACCTACCGTCAAGCATGGAGGTGGCAGTATCATTATACTATCAACTGAACGGACTCAAGTCTGAGTCAGAAAGACCACACATTTAGTGGAACTGCTCCAATTCTGGTGCATCTTTATCAGTCCACAGGTTCTTGATGGGTCTAAGTCAGGACTTTGGGGAGACCAGTCTAGAACCTTCATTCCAGCCTGATGGAACCATTTCTTTACCACGTCTGATGTGTGTTTGGGCTCATTGTCTGGTTGAAACATCCAACTGTGTCCAAGATCAACCTTCTGCTGATGGTTTTAGGTTCTCCTGAAGAATGTGGAGGTAATCCTCCTTCTTCGTTATTCCATTTACTTTGTGGAAAGCTCCAGTTCCACAGAGCATGATACTGCCACCTCCATGCTTGGTGGGAGGTTTGGTGTTCTTCAGGTTAAAAAAAAAAAGACCTGCCCAAGAAACCAGGACCAAAATCAAACCGAAACCAGTCCAAAAAAATGTTGAGAAGCAGTCAGAATCCAGTCTGAAACCAGTCCTAAACCAAAACTGAAACCAGTTTTAGAAAATCAGTACAAATCGGAACCAAACCCACATCTAAACTACTCCTGAAAGAGTCCAAGACCGTCTGAAACCAGTCCTCATCCAGGACCAGATCCAGAGTAAAATAAATCCTAAACCAACTTTAAATTACATCTAAAACCAGGAGAACCAAGACTGGAACCAAACATAAACCAGTCCCAGGAAAGTCCAGAACCAGTCCAACATGCAGTCTGAAACCAGTCCAGAAGCTCCTCTAGAATGCTCCAGAGCATGATACTGCCACCTCCATGCTTGATGGTAGGTTTGGTGTTCTTGGGGTTAAAAGCTTCACCTTCACTTTTAGTCCATCTGACCACAGAACTTTCCTCCAGAACCTTTTCTTAGTCCATGTGATGAGTGGAGCTTTAAGGTTCTGCTTGTAGAGGAAGAACTTCCTTCCTCATGGATCCTCTAGAACCCTGTGGACACTGACAGCTGTGTTCCAGCAGCTTCTCATTCATTCAGACCTGCTTTTTCATGATTCTTGGTTGATTCTTGACCATCCTGACCAATGGTCTCTCAGCAGCAGGTGATAGTTTGTGTTTTCTTCCTGATGGTGGCAGTAACACAAGTGGACCATGAACTTTATTCTGACAAACAGATGATTTAGGATCTGAAGCTGCTTTCAAATGGCTCCAAGTGACTTTCTGACTTCTTCAATCAATATTTGCTTTTTCAGATCTTTGCTGAGCTCCTCAGACTTTCCCCCTGCAGTGCTTGAGTCCAATGAATGGATCTAATGGGTTCTATTTAAACTGGATCAGAGGAGTCAGCAGCTGTCGTCGATCAGAATCGCTCAGTTTAACCCAACTTTCTACATCATCAGGACTGATCATTCAAGTTATTGTTTTTTGATCCAGCAGATTTTGTCATTTCTCCAGAAGACCTTTAATAAACCTATAAAGAACCAAAATCCATGATTGTGTTTGTGACAAAAATTCATGTTTCAATGATTCCATCATAAATCCAGAGTTCTAGGGGTCACTGGAAACTACAGACAAACGTGATAAACATGGACTTTATAGTGGATGGAAACTTTAGTTCATGACTGTAACTACCAGATACTCTTTATTATTGAGTTTAATTTTATCATCAAAACATGTTTTTAATCTGTTTTTTAACTTTCAAAGATGTGACATGTTTTACACTTGATGAATGATCTTTTCCTGTGAATATAAACCAGTGAAACGTGTTAATTTATAATAAGCTAAATGCTATAAAGTTCACAGTAAATCATCTATAACATAAACAGATTGTTGTTTCTAATAATGTTATGAGGTGCATTTGTTTTAACGTTCAGTCTGTCCCTGTTTCCTCAACAGAAAATTCCTCCAAACTTCGTGAGCGCCGCTGAGCTGGATGTTGCCGGACACACCATGAAGGATCGATATAAAACCATCCTGCCCAGTCAGTGAGCTGCTGCTCAGCAGGAATCATCTTCTTCTGGTTGTTTTTACTGCTGCTTATTATTGTTGTTTCCTGTTTAGACCCGGAGAGCCGGGTGGTCTTGAGGAGCCTGGAGGAAGAGGCGGGGCCTGACCGCTACATCAATGCCAACTACATCAGGGTGAGCTTCAGACCGAGTCACCAAAACTAAACATTTGTTGTTTCTAAATCCAAGTCCAAAACCAAGTGTTAAACCAGACCAATGCCAGACTAAACCCACCCCAAAGTTAAGTTTAAAACAAACTGCAAAATCACGTCCAAGACCAAGTTTAAAACTAGCCCAAAGCCCAAAACTGGCCCCAACCCAGTCCAAAACCAAGCCTCGAACCAGTCCAAAACCAAGTTCAAACAAAGCCCAAAACCAATCCAAGACTAGCCCCAAACCAGTCCAAAACCAAACCTAGAACCAGTCCAAAACCAAACCTAGAACCAGTCCTAAACCAAGTTCAATGAAGCCCAAAACCAGTCCAAGACTGGCCCCAAATTAATCCAAATCTAAGTCCAGAACCACTCCCAAAGCAATCCCAGAACCAGTCACAAACCAAATTTAAAACCAAGCCCCAAGCCAATAAAGAACCAGCCCCAAACCAGTCCAAAACTAGACCAAAATTAATCCAATTATAAAACCTACTCCAAACACAGACTTAAACCAAGTCTAGACCAACACTAACCTAAACCCAACCCAAAATCAAGTCTTAAACTAAGTCCAGAACTAGTCTGAAACCAATCTAAGACCAGCCCAGAAGCAGTCTAAACCCAGTCTAGAACTAGTCAAAAATCATTCTAAACTCAGTCCAGAAACAGTCCAGAACCAGTCTTGACCAGTCTAAAACCAGTCCAGAACCAGTCTATAACCAGTCTTAAACAAGTCCAGAACCAGTCTAAATCCAATCTAGAACCAGCCTAGAACCAGTCCAGAAGCAGTCTAGCACCAGTCTATAACCAGTCTAAAACCAGTCTAAATCCAATCTAGAACCCTTCCAGAACCAGTCTAGAACCAGTCTAAACCCAGTCTAAAACCAGTCTATAACCAGTCTGTAACCAGTCTAAAACCAGTCTAAATCCAATCTAGAACCATTCCAGGACCATTCCAGAACCAGTCCAGAACCAGTCTAGAACCAGTCGAGAACCAGCTCCAGTCCGTTCCACTGACTGTAGTGTCGGTGGGGTTTATTAAACAGAAAGTGTCGGTTCTGACTGTGTGCGTGGGTGTCAGATCAGAGTGTCGGTTTGTCGCCGTGAGACTCTGACAACCAGGAAAACCACAGGAAGTGAGGGAGGAAGTTGCACGTCCCTGACTCACCCTGGCCCCTCCCCCCGACCCCCCACCAGTCAGAATCCGACCCGCTGACATTTCAACCAACACACCTGCTGTGTTCTGCAGATCGGCAGAAGGTGGCTGCTGATTGGACGCCGTGCGGCTCTGAGTGATGACCTCAGCGGTTTTAGGAGGGGGAAGGCGTGGGAGGTTTTAGATGTGGAGGGGTGAAACTGTGGTGACAGTTATTTTCTGCTTTTACATCCGTTTGACCTGGGAAATTAAACAATACCATGGTGACAATACCAAAGTGGTCAGAATGTAAAACTTAGCTTTTTGTTTGTCAGCTGATCAGAAGTGAAACTCTCTGTGATCTGCTGCTGAGTCTGCAGACTGATGCAGTCATGAAGGATCAGAGCCAAGCAAGAGCTTTGTATCTGTTGCACAATAACCTCAGAACATCAGTGAAATTCTTTATTTTCATCAGATTAGAGATACACAGATATCACCATTAGGTAGAGTCAGCTGAGTCGGTTTAACATCCGGTCAGGATCTTCATTCTTCTGGACAGTTTCAGCCTGCATGGATCACATATCTCATCTGGCCAGGGAACACCTCAGGATCTACCAGGAGGAAACTGGAAGGACCTGCTGCTGCCACTGAGACAAAACCAAGCCATGTCTAAAACCAAGTTTCAAACCAAGTGAAGCACAGCCCAAGACCAGACCATAGCCAGACCAAAATATACCACAAATCTAGTCCACTATCAGTCCAAAACCAAGTCTTAAACCTGCCTACAACCAAGTCTAAAATCAGCCCAACACCAAAAAGCCCTAAAACAAGTCTAAAACCAGTTACAAACCAGATCTAGAACTAAATCAAGCACAGAAAAAAAACAAGTCTAAAACTAAGTCCAACTAGTTCCAAACCAGTCCAAAGTTAAGTCTAAAACACTTGCAAATGAAGTCCAAAACCAGTAAAAATCAAATCCAAAACCTGCCTACAGCCAAATCTAACACCAGCCCAACACCAAAAAGTCCTAAAACAAGTCTAAAACCAGTTACAAACCAGATCTAGTACCAAGTCAAGCACAGTAAAAAAAAAATAAAGCAAGTCTAAAACAAAGTCCAAAAAGTCTCAAACTAGTCCATAGCTAAGTCTAAAACCTGTTAAAACCAAGTCCAAAACCACATACAAAACCAGTACACAGCCAAGTCTGGAACCAGTCCAAAACCAAGCACAGTCAAAAACCAGTCTCAAACTGTCTAAAACAAAGTTCAAAACCAATACAAAAACCAAATCTAAAAAACAGTTAAAACCAACTCTAAATCAAGTCTAAAGCCAGTTCAAACCGGCTTTAGAACCATGTCAAGCACACTTAAACAAAGAAACAAACAAACAAACAAACAAGTCAGCATAGTTTAAAAAGTCTAAAAGTAAGTCCAAAAAGTCCCAAACCAGTCCATAGCTAAGTCTAAAAGCTGTTAAAACCAAGTCTGAAAACGGCTTATACCCAAGTCTAAAACCAGTCCAAAGCCAAAAAGTCCTAAACCAAGTCTAAAACCAGTTACAAACCAGATCTAACCCAACTTGAGCACAGTTAAAAAAAAAGTCATGTCTAAACCTAAATCCAAAAAGTCCCAGACCAGTCCAAAGCTAAACCTAAAACTAGTTACAACCAAGCCTAAAACTGCAAACAAAGCCAGTCCAAAACCGTTTAAAACGGTTGCAAATCAAGTTCAAAACCAACACAGAAACCAAGTCTACAATCTGTCAAAATCAAGTCTAAAAGCAGGATCCAAAACCTGCCCCTGATGGAAAGAGTTCAGTCCTGCTGTCCTCCTGTCATAAACTCAGTAAGTCCAGGTGAGTTCAGGTGAGGACAGACCTTCCTGACCCTGTTTGTCCTGCAGGGCTACAAAGGTTCTCCCAGGTCCTACATCGCCACCCAGGGGCCGATGGTCCACACTGTGGGCGACTTCTGGGACATGGTGTGGCAGGAGAGGAGCAGCATCATCGTCATGGTGACCAGGCTCAAGGAGAACAACGAGGTGACCACACATCTCCAGTCTGTTTCTTCTGCCGGTGAGGGATTCATCTAACGTCCAGGTGTTTTTACAGAAATGTGAGGTTTACTGGCCTCAGCCGACGGACGAGAGGGTGATGGAGGAGGAGCTGAGCCGAAGGGAGGAAGACGAAGAAGAGACAAGTCGATTCGGCCGATTCCTCCTCAGAGTGAAAGACGTCCAAGAGAAGGACGGATTCACCGTCACCGATATGGAGATCCAGGTACAGAACACCTGAAACATCACGACTGTCAGATAGACGAATGTTTGAATCCTCGTAGTGTTCTCAGAGTGTAGAATGAACAACCAACACACATCGTGTTTTTACTTTTCTCAAATGGTCAATTATAGATTTTAAAGAAAACGACCACAAAGAAACACAACAGTAGAGTAAAATAACGCTGAATCACTGCAGAGAGGCAAAAGAAGACAGAAACCAATCAAACCAGATCAGACCAAACCCAACCCAAAATTAAGTTTAAGTTTAAAACAAAGTTCAAACTCATTTTCAAGACCATGCTTAAAACCAGTCCAAAGCCCAAAACTGGCCCCAAACCAGTCCAAAACCCAATCTAGAACCAGTCCAAAACCAAAGATAGAACCAGTCCAAAATGAAGTTCAAAACTAAGCCCAAAACCAATCCAAGACTGGCCCCAAGCCAGTCCAAAACCAGTCCAAATGTAAGCCCAGAACCACCAACCAACCCAACCCAAAATTAAGTTTAAGTTTAAAACAAAGTTCAAAATCACATCCAAGAACAAGTTTAAAACCAGTCCAAAGCCCAAAACTGACCCCAAACCAGTCCAAAACCCAGTCTAGAACCAGTCCAAAACCAAAGATAGAACCAGTCCAAAACCAAGTTCAAAACTAAGCCCAAAACCGATCCAAGACTGGCACCAAACCAGTCCAAAATGTGAGTCAAATAACAATTACACATAACCAAATAACAAACAATTACAAATAACCAAAACGAGACACGAGATACCACAAAGAGACACAAAGGTAGACAAAAATAACCAAAATTACACAAAACAACTGAAAGGAGACAGGAAATGACCACTGAAGACACAAGATTACTGGAAAAAGATGCAACATGAATCATACACAATAACCAAAATGAGACGTCAGTCAGACTCAGCTGGTTTTACTTTAAAACGTTCAGATTCATGAATAGAACTGGTTCCTCACAGTCAGTTGCTGCAGGTTCATCTTCATCTGCAGGAAGAATCTGAACTAAACGTTGATCACGAAACATCCCAGATCAGGAAGAAAAACAACCTGAATGAGACACAAAACGAAAAGGAAACAGACCAAATGTTCAACGAATGTCCACAAAGAACAGAAAAACAAACTCCCCAAAATTACACAGAACAACCAAAGCAGATCATGACCAGGGACATGAAAACCTGCCCAACGTTAAACGAAACTCATAGAAATGACCTCAGAGAGACAGAAAATGAGACTCAGAGCAGCAGGATGGAGGCAGTTTGAAGTTAACTGGATGTTTCCTGCTTTAAAATGGTTTCATTAAAAGCATCCAGGATGAGAGAGAACGCTGCTCTGCTCTGAAACCTGATGGTTCTGAAGGTTCTGTTCTGTCTTCAGTTGGGTTCAGAGCGTCACTCCGTCAGACACTACTGGTTCACCTCGTGGCCCGACCACCACATCCCACAATGCACTGCTCCTCTGCTGAGGCTGGTGGATGAGGTGGACACGTACAGGAAGTCCCTGGTACCGCCCACCGGCCCTCAGCCAATCACAGACCTTGGCCCTGGTCCTGGTCCAATCATCGTCCACTGCAGGTTGGTCTTCGTCAGCAGCTCCTCAGGGGTTCTGGAAGGGAAGTTCTGTTCAACGATCGACTGGTTGGTGATAAAATAACAATCAAAAGCACCAAAATATGAGTTTAAGATCAGAGAAAAACTGAAAAACAGCAGATTTTCACAACCAGTTTCTACATTTTTGCTTAAAAAAACAACTTTATTTTAATCAAAAACACTTCTGTGGTTAGATTTAGAGGACTGCTTGGATTCTGGGACACTGAAGTACAAAGAAACTGACAGAAATTTGTAGATGGGATCAACAAGTTTTAGCCTCATTAGAGGTTCATCCAACCACGGAAACTGTTGGAGAAAAGATATAACTGGTTCTTATTAATGCTACTACACGGGGGTCTAGACTTAAATCACAATTTTGTTCCTACGGCGCGACAATTTTTGTTGTAAGTCAGAACTCATATACGTACATAAGTACGTATGTCACTCATCTACGCTAACATAGTGGTCCTGCCATTGGTATACTGGTATACTAGTATAGTGGTATAGTGCCATCAGAAGAGTCTGACTTACGCCTGGGAGCCATAATGAAGGGCAAAAAGTTTACAAAAAACAGCACAATGAAAGAAAGTGAATGTAGCATAATCCAATTTGGTGTACAACCGGGGAATGTAAACAATACCGTCTTCCTCGTATAGTGCTGCATGACAACATATTCGTTCGCTCCGCTCGCCAACTAGTTCCCACGCGAAATTAATTTTAACGTTGCCAACGCCGTATGTTGGAATGATGGAATAAGACTTTCTTAAATTTATGGGAGATGGTGACATAACCATGAAATGCTGTAGGTCGAGGACGTCGTAAACCGAGGACCTACTGATGCTATTACTATGACTGATACTACTACTATTTTTTTTTTTTTTTTTATCCCTTATTAATCCCACGAGGGGAAATTCTGATTTTCGCATCTCTCCCCAATTGGGGGAGTCAGAGCGACGGGTCAGCTGCGGTACAGCGCCTCTGGAGCAGGAAGGGTTAAGGGCCTTGCTCAAGAGCCCAACAGTGGCCACATCGGGGCTTGAACCTCTGACCTTCTGATCTGTAGTCCAGAGACTTAACCGTTGCGCCACCACTGCCCCTATTACTACTACTACTGATGATACTACTACTGATACTACTACTAATAATAATACTACTACTGATACTAGTACTACTACTACTACTGATACTACTACTACTACTACTGATACTACTACTACTACTAATAATAATATTACTACTGATACTACTACTACTGATAATACTACTACTACTACTACGACTACTACTACTGATACTCATGATGTTGCACGCCAGCAGGTGGCGCTGTCGGGACAAACTAAGGTCCGGTCAGTTCGGTTCTGAGGTCTCTGCTGAGTATTGGAGATATTAGAGGATCCAATCAGACGCCTCCGTTACATCACTACGTGTCATTTCCGGCTGTAGTTCTGACGGGTTCTGTTCTGGTTCCAGTGCAGGTATCGGCAGAACCGGCTGCTTCATCGCCAGCAGCATCGGCTGCCAGCAGCTCAGAGACAGCGGCCAGGTGGACGTCCTGGAGACGGTCTGTCAGCTGAGGCTGGACAGGTGAGTGTTTACCTGCCGAGCTGCTGCACAGGAAGTCTACCCTGAGGCGTAACTGGTTCTGTCCTGCAGGGGCGGGATGATCCAGACCACCGAGCAGTACCAGTTCCTCTACTCCACTCTGGCCCAGTACAGCCACCAACTGCAGCACCAGCAGGTACTGGAACTGCTTCAGTCCAAACCGCAACCAAACCAACCGAAAATCAACTAAAAATCACCCAAACTAACTGAAAATCAACCAAACTTTAACCAGTTTTCAGTCAGTCTCAAACTTAACTTCAGCTAAACTAAACTTTATCCAAAATTCAACCCAACTTTAACCAAACTTCACCCAAACTGTGACCGAAAATCACTAATACAACATTCAAACTTAAACTAAACTTTAACCAAAACTCAATCAAACTTTAATGAAACATCAACCGATGTTCAGTCTTCAACTAAATTTCAACTAAACTTCAACTGAAGTGTAATCAAACTTTAACCAAACTTCAACCAAACTGTAACCAAAAATCAACCAAACATCAACCAATCTTCAGTCAATCTTCAACCAAACTTCAACCAAAAAATAACCAGACTTTAACCAAAAATCAACCGAACTAACCAACTTTACCAACTTCAACCAAACTTTAACCAACCTTTAACCACCCTTTAACCAACCCTTAACCAACATTAACCACCCTTTAACCAAACCTTTCAACAACCTTTAACCAACCTTTAACCAACATTAACCACCCTTTAACCAAACCTTTAAACAACATTTAACCAACCTTCAACCAACATTAACCACCCTTGAACCAAACTTTACCCAACCTTTAACCACCCTTTAACCACCCTTTAACCAAACTTTAACCAACCTTTAACCAAACTTTAACCAACCTTTAACCAACCTTTAACCATCCTTGAACCAAATTTTAACCAACCTTTAAGCAACCTTTAACCAAAGTTTAACCAACCTTTAACCAACCTTAAATCAACCTTTAACCAACCTTTAATCAACCTTTAACCAACCTTTAAACACCCTTTAACCACTCTTTAACCAACCTTTAACCAAACTTTAACCAACCTCTAACCAAACTTTAACCAACCTTTAACCAACCTTTAACCAACCTTTAATCAACCTTTAACCAACCTTTAACCACCCTTTAACCAACCTTTAACCAACATTAACCACCCTTTAACCAACCTTTAACCAACAGTAACCACCCTTTAACCAACCCTTTAACCACCCTTTAATCAACCTTTAACCAACATTAACCACCCTTTAACCAAACCTTTAAACAACCTTTAACCAGCCTTTAACCAACCTTTAACCAACCTTTAATCAACCTTTAACCAACATTAACAACCCTTTAACCAAACCTTTAAACAACCTTTAACCAACCTTCAACCAAACTTTAACCAACCTTTAACCAACCTTTAACCATCCTTTAACCAAATTTTAACCAACCTTTAAGCAACCTTTAACCAACCTTTAACCAACATTAACCACCCTTTAACCAACCTTTAACCACCCTTTAACCAACCTTTTACCAACCTTTAATCAACCTTTAACCAACCTTTAACCACTCTTTAACCAACCTTTAACCAAACTTTAACCAAACTCTAACCAAACTTTAACCAACCTTTAATCAACCTTTAACCAACCTTTAACCACCCTTTAACCAACCTTTAACCAACCTTTAATCAACCTTTAACCAACCTTTAACCACCCTTTAACCACCCTTTAACCAACCTTTAACCAAACTTTAACCAACCTTTAACCAACATGAACCACCCTTTAACCAACCTTTAACCACCCTTTAATCAACCTTTAACCAACATTAACCACCCTTTAACCAAACCTTTAAGCAACCTTTAACCAACCTTTAACCAACATTAACCACCCTTTAACCAGCCTTTAACCAACCTTTCACCACCCTTTAACCACCCTTTAACCAAACTTTAACCAACCTTTAACCAAACTTTAACCAACCTTTAACCAACCTTTAACCAACCTTTAACCAAATTTTAACCAACCTTTAACCAACCTTTAACCAAATTTTAACCAACCTTTAACCAACCTTTAACCAACCTTTAACCACCCTTTAACCAAATTTTAACCAACCTTTAACCAACCTTTAACCAAATTTTAACCAACCTTTAACCAACCTTTAACCAACCTTTAATCAACCTTTAACCAACCTTTAACCACCCTTTAACCACTCTTTAACCAACCTTTAACCAAACTTTAACCAACCTCTAACCAAACTTTAACCAACCTTTAACCAACCTTTAATCAACCTTTAACCACGATTTAACCAACCTTTAACCAACATTAACCACCCTTTAACCAACATTAACCACCCTTTAACCAACCTTTAACCAACAGTAACCACCCTTTAACCAACCTTTAACCACCCTTTAATCAACCTTTAACCAACATTAACCACCCTTTAACCAAACTTTAACCAACCTTTAACCAAACTTTAACCAACCTTTAACCAACCTTTAACCACCCTTTAACCAAATTTTAACCAACCTTTAACCAACCTTTAACCAAATTTTAACCAACCTTTAACCAACCTTTAATCAACCTTTAACCAATCTTTAACCAACCTTTAATCAGCCTTTAACCAACCTTTAACCAACCTTTAATCAACCTTTAACCAACCTTTAACCACCCTTTAACCACTCTTTAACCAACCTTTAACCAAACTTTAACCAACCTCTAACCAAACTTTAACCAACCTTTAACCAACCTTTAATCAACCTTTAACCAACCTTTAACCACCCTTTAACCAACCTTTAACCAACATTAACCACCCTTTAACCAACCTTTAACCAACAGTAACCACCCTTTAACCAACCCTTTAACCACCCTTTAATCAACCTTTAACCAACATTAACCACCCTTTAACCAAACCTTTAAACAACCTTTAACCAACCTTTAACCAACCTTTAACCAACCTTTAATCAACCTTTAACCAACATTAACAACCCTTTAACCAAACCTTTAAACAACCTTTAACCAACCTTCAACCAAACTTTAACCAACCTTTAACCAACCTTTAACCATCCTTTAACCAAATTTTAACCAACCTTTAAGCAACCTTTAACCAACCTTTAACCAACATTAACCACCCTTTAACCAACCTTTAACCACCCTTTAACCAACCTTTTACCAACCTTTAATCAACCTTTAACCAACCTTTAACCACTCTTTAACCAACCTTTAACCAAACTTTAACCAAACTCTAACCAAACTTTAACCAACCTTTAATCAACCTTTAACCAACCTTTAACCACCCTTTAACCAACCTTTAACCAACCTTTAATCAACCTTTAACCAACCTTTAACCACCCTTTAACCACCCTTTAACCAACCTTTAACCAAACTTTAACCAACCTTTAACCAACATTAACCACCCTTTAACCAACCTTTAACCACCCTTTAATCAACCTTTAACCAACATTAACCACCCTTTAACCAAACCTTTGAGCAACCTTTAACCAACCTTTAACCAACATTAACCACCCTTTAACCAGCCTTTAACCAACCTTTCACCACCCTTTAACCACCCTTTAACCAAACTTTAACCAACCTTTAACCAACCTTTAACCACCCTTTAACCAAATTTTAACCAACCTTTAACCAACCTTTAACCAACCTTTAACCAAATTTTAACCAACCTTTAACCAACCTTTAACCAACCTTTAATCAACCTTTAACCAACCTTTAACCACCCTTTAACCACTCTTTAACCAACCTTTAACCAAACTTTAACCAACCTCTAACCAAACTTTAACCAACCTTTAACCAACATTAACCACCCTTTAACCAACATTAACCACCCTTTAACCAACCTTTAACCAACAGTAACCACCCTTTAACCAACCTTTAACCACCCTTTAATCAACCTTTAACCAACATTAACCACCCTTTAACCAAACTTTAACCAACCTTTAACCAAACTTTAACCAACCTTTAACCAACCTTTAACCACCCTTTAACCAAATTTTAGCCAACCTTTAACCAACCTTTAACCAAATTTTAACCAATGTTTAACCAACCTTTAATCAACCTTTAACCAATCTTTAACCAACCTTTAATCAGCCTTTAACCAACCTTTAACCAACCTTTAACCAACCTTTAATCAACCTTTAACCAACCTTTAACCACCCTTTAACCACTCTTTAACCAACCTTTAACCAAACTTTAACCAACCTCTAACCAAACTTTAACCAACCTTTAACCAACCTTTAATCAACCTTTAACCAACATTAACCACCCTTTAACCAACCTTTAACCAACATTAACCACCCTTTAACCAAACCTTTAAACAACCTTTAACCAACCTTTAACCAAACTTTAACCAACCTTTAACCACCCTTTAACCACCCTCCCTCCAGTCTGGTCCTAGTAAACATTCTGATGTGATCCCAGAACTCTGTCGGTTCTCAGCAGGGTCTGAATATTGTATAAATGTCATTAAATAGCTTTTAAATCGTGTTTTATCTTCATCAGGACCAGAACCAGAACCAGTCCACCACACCCCCACAGAACCAGCAGAACCCAGAGGACCAGGTCAGCGTTCGTCTGCAGAACCTCCAGCTGGACAGCAGACAGAGCAGGAGGAACTGATGAGAACCAGAACCTGAACCACCAGCAGCGTCTTCAGAGACATCATCAGAACCTGAAAACCAGCAGCAGAAGCCACAGAACCGACGGAGGAACCGGCAGCATCAAGAGCCCCAGAACTGTGGAGAACCTGAGGATGTTCCACCGCAGAGAGAGAGAGAACGTGACGAGAACGTTCCTCCCAGTGTTCTGATCAGATCAGTTCAATAAAACAGGAAAGTTCTGCCTCCAGTCGTGGTGATTTCTCAACACATTTAGATGATTTATTTGGTTTAAAGGAACAAAGTTGATCAGTTTAGAGATGACTTCCTGTCAAAGACTCTCAGAGTCGATTCAGACAGGAAGTCAGGAGGTTCTTAGTTTCCTCGTGAAGGTTCAGAGATCAGCTATTCACCAGGCAACAACCAGAAAGTTCAGAATATGAAAAAGACTGATTCCAAAGGAGAACACAAACATGTTGTGTGTCTTTGTGGTTGTTTTGTGTTATATTGTGGTTCTTTGTGCTATTTTTTGCTTTTTGTGTTATATTTGGTTGTTTTGTGTTACATTTTGGTTGTTTTGTGTTATTTTTTGGTTCTTTTGTGTTGTTTTTTGGTTGTTTTGTCTTATATTTTGGTTGTTCTGTGTTATATTGTGGTTGTTTTGTGTTATTTTTTGTTTTTTATGTTGTATTTGGTTCTTTTGTGTTGTTTTTTGGTTGTTTTGTGTTAGATTTGGTTGTTTTGTGTTATATTTTGGTTGTTTTGTGTTATTTTTGTGTCATATTTTGATTGTTTTGTGAATAACATTGGTTGTTTTGTGTTATATTTTGGTTGTTTGTGCTATATTTTGGTTGTTTTGTGTTATTTTTGTGTTATATTTGAGTTGTTTTGTGAATGTTAGTTGTTTTGCGTTATATTTGGTTGTTTTTGTTTTATATTGTGGTTGTTTTGTGTTATATTTGGTTGTTTTGTGTTATTTTTTCGTTATTTTGTGTTATTTTTGGTCATTTGGTGTCTGTGTGGGGTTTTTTTGTCTTCCATTTGTGGTTTTGTGTTTTGTTTTTGTCATTTTTTGTCATCGTTATCCATTTTTGCTGCTTCATTTGTCTCTTATTCTGACAATCTTGTGTGACTTTGTGGACACTATTTATTCTAGTTTGTGTAATTGCGATCATGTTGTGTCTCTGTGGATATTTTGTGTCTGTTTTAAAAATAAGAATGATGAATGTTAAGATAAAAATCTTTTAGTTTCAGATAAGTGAAGTTTGAAATGAATCGCTGGGTGTCTCTGTGAGAACAAACTAAACCATTTCTAGATTCTTTGTGATATTTGTCGGTTGAAGTCAACACACTGTGAGTTTTGTGTTTCTTCCTGCTGTGCAGCGGCGCCTCCTGCTGGCTGAAAGGACAAACTTCTCCAAAGACACAAAAACATGGGAAAGGAAAACAGAGAAGGAATCAAAAAACAGAAGAAGAAACATCAGAAGGAAGAGTTTGTCTCTTTGTGGTGTTTTAGTTCGTCTGTTTGTGGTCATTTTATGTCTCATTTTGTTTGTTTTGTTTCTCATCTTGTTTGTTTTTTCTCATGTTGTTTGTTTTGTGTCTCATTCTGTTAGTTTTTTCTCATTTTCTTTGTTTTGTTTGTCATTTTCTTTTTTGTCTCATTTTGTTTGTTTTGTTTCTCATTTTCTTTGTTTTGTTTCTCATCTTGTTTGTTTTTTTTCTCATTTTATTTGTTTTGAGTCTCATCTTGTTTGTTTTGTGTCTCATTTTGTTTGGTTTTTTTGTCTTGTTTTTTTTTGGTCTCATTTTGTTTGTTTTGTCACATTTTGTTTATTGTGTGTCTCATTTTGTTTGTTTGGTGTCTTGTTTTGTTTATTTCTGTCTCCTGCTGGTTGTAATAAACTCGTTGGTGTTGTCGGTGCAGAGCTGCTGGTTGTTTTAATCAGAGTGAACAGCAGAGGTCAGTGTTTCCGTCAGTCTGCAGTATTTATTCTGGGAGTTTCCTCTTTTCTCTGCTGTTCTCTGCTTCATACGTGATCCCAGACATGATCCAGACATGAACCCCACCCAGAACACCGAACATGGAACACGGAACACGGACTGGAGGTTCTACGATTCATAATCCTGATTCAGTCCAGTGTCTGAACATATTAAAATATTAAACTAAACTTACACTGAAAAATCACTGATTTTATTCACTCTATGATTCCTCTCTGTCTCTTTTTGTTTTATTTATTTATTATTATTTAATGACCTGTTGTCATTTTGGGTCTGGTTCTATTCATAATGTGTCTTATTTTGGTAATTTTGTCCTTTTATTTACATTATTTTGTGTCTCTGTCGTCATTTTGGGTCTTATTCTTGCTGTTCTGTGTCTCTTTGTGGTTGCTTTATGTCTTACTTCGGTTCAGTTTTGTCTCATTTTCATCATTTTCTCTCTTATTTTGGTCATTGTGTTTTATATATTTTAATGTTCTAAACATATTTTTTTAGTTGTTTTGTGTCTCATGTTGGTCAGCTTGAGTAGATTTGATTATTTGTGTCTCTGGTTGTTTTATGTCTAATTTTGTCATATTTTCATTTATTTGTGCGTCATTTTTATCCTTTTGTGTTTTATTTTGGTCATGTTGTGTCATTTTGTGTTTCTTTGTGTTTTTTAAGTTATGTTGTGTCTCTTAGTTGTCATTTTTATGTATTTGTGTCTCATTTTGGACATTTTTTGTCTGTGTATTTTCATGTTGTGCCTCATTTTCTGGTTGTTTTGTCTCATTTTGATACATTTCTGTCGTTTTATGTTTGTTTTTTTTGCTTTTCTTTAGTTATTTTTGTGTATTTTGTGGTTAGTGTCCAACTCAATCCACTTATCCCTGTAAAACCAAAGCATAGAAAAAAATTAGCAAAAATAACATAGAAATAATAAAGAATATATATGTTATATGTAATATGTATATGTTTTGTTTCTCATTTTGTTTGTTTTGTTTCTCATTTTGTTTGTTTTTTCTCATTTTGTTTGTTTTTGGTCTCATTTTGTTTGTTTTGTTTCTCTTTTTTTGTTTTTACTCATTTTGTTAGTTGTATGTCTCATTTTATTTGTTTTTGTCTCATTTTGTTTGTTTTTGGTCTCATTTTGTTTGTTTTGTTTCTCTTTTTTGTTTTTACTCATTTTGTTAGTTATATGTCTCATTTTATTCGTTTTTTGTCTCATTTTGTTTGTTTTTGTCTCATTTTGTTTGTTTTGTTTCTCATTTTGTTTTTTGTCTCATTTTGTTAGTTATATGTCTCATTTTATTCGTTTTTTGTCTCATTTTGTTTGTTTTTGTCTCATTTTGTTTGTTTTGTTTCTCATTTTGTTTTTAGTCTCATTTTGGGGCTGTGGCTCAGGTGGTTGAGCGGGTCGTCCAATGATCGAAGGGTCGGCGTTTCGATTCCCGCTCTGTCCTAGTCATGTGCTGTTGTGTCCTTGGGCAAGACACTTTATCCACCTGGCCTCCAGTGCTGCTACTCACACTGGAGTATGAATGCGTGTGAATGTTGGTGGTGGTCGGAGGGGCCGTAGGCGCGGATTGGCAGCCACGCTTCCGTCAGTCTGCCCCAGGGCAGCTGTGGCTACAAATGTAGTTTACCACCGCCAAGTGAGAATGTGTGAGTGAATGAATAATGGATTCATTGTGAAGCGCTTTGAGTGCCTTGAAAAGCGCTATATAAATCTAATCCATTATTATTATTATTGTTATTATTATTATTATTATTATTATTATTATTATTATTATTATTATTATTATTATTATTATTTTCTTCATTTTTTTGTCTCATTTTGTCTATTTCGACACACTTTCTCATTCATTGAATTTACTCTTAGAATTACACTGCTGAGGCTTTTAATTTGTATGAGCATAATGTGATTATTTTTTTCCCGGGTGTTTTATTGTGAAGGGCTGCTCCGGAAGCGCTGCGCTGCATTGCGGAACTTTAACGGCGCTGTGTTCGGAAAAGGCGTAAACATCCCGCAAATATTAGCGCCTGAAAACAGCGACTCATTGCGCCTCTCTGCGGTTCATGTGAAGCCTGTCGGTGCCGTCGCCAGTCCCGGTACCGTCTGCAGTGGTCGCAGTGAGCGTCGGCAGAGCAACAGCAGCGTCGGGGCGTTAGCCAGTCAGCTAGTTAGCATTAGCCTTAGCCCTAGCCTTAGTCTTAGCACCAGCTCCGGACCGGAACCATGATAGCGCTCATCAACAAGCTGCTGGACTGGTTCAAGGCGCTGTTCTGGAAGGAGGAGATGGAGCTCACCCTGGTGGGGCTCCAGTACTCCGGGAAGACCACTTTCGTCAACGTGATAGCGGTAAGAGGCGCCCTCCGCCGGCTAGCAGCTGTCAGTTAGCCGCTCCATTGTTGTCCGCCGCCGGAGCTCCGGCTCGGTTCCGGTCTCACCCGAACCTCCGCTGAACGTGACGGTTAAACGGCCTCACACCTGCCCCGGTGGACGTTTAACCTCCACGGTCAGTGTACCAGACAGAAGGCCGCCTCCCGGGTCTGGACCTCTATCAGAGGCCGGAGAGCGGAGCTGCGGGTCCGCTGATGGAGGTCCGGTCCTCGGTCAGAGTGACCTTCCACCGCCCGGGGAGCAGCACCGGGGGCCGGTAGAGAGGAAATCTGGTCATTTAGTGGCTTTTACTGGGGTGGTTTTCTGTGTTTTTTGTGGTCATTAATGTCTCTGCAGTCAATTAGTGGGTTTTTTTTGTCATCATTTTGACTTTTTGTGGTCGTTTTCTGTATTTTTATGGTCAATTTGTGTAAATTTGATCAGTTTTAGTTGTTGTTTTGTGTGTTTTTTAAGACTTAAATGATTAAATTCAGGTGTTCCAGCAGCTGGATGTTCAACAAAAGGGTAAACAATAAGACAACAGTGAATATCAGAGCATAAAGTGAAGGTAGAATGAAATAAAACAAAGTAAAATGATTAAAGAAAATATAAAATTTTAGAAAATATAATATAGAAACAATAAACACAATATACAAGACTGACAGTATTTTATTTTTTTTAAGAATAAGGTTTTTTATGACTCTTAGTGGTGGTTTTCTGTGTTTTTTGTGCTTATTTCGTGTCTCTGTGGTTGTTTAGTGTTTTTTTTTATTGACAGTTTGGCTGTTTTGTGCCTTTTTGTGGTCATTTTCTGTATTTTTATGATCATTCTGAGGTTCTTAGTGGTTGTTTTGTGGACATTTTTCACTAAATTCAGGTGTTCCAGCAGCTGGATGTTCAATAAAGAGGTAAACAATAAGAAAACATAGAATATTAGGGTATAAAATGAAGGTAGGGACGGTAAGTGAAAGGGTTAGATAAAAGATTAAAATAAAAAAATATACTATAGAAAAAAATAAACACAATATACAAGACTGACAGTATTTTTTATTTTTAGGAATAAGGATTTTTGTGACTCTTGGTGGTGGTTTTCTGTGTTTTATTGTGGTCAATAGTGTCTCTGCAGTCATTTAATGGTTTTTTTTGTCATCAGTGTGACTCTTTTTGTGGTCGTTTTATGTATTTTTATGATCATTTTGTGTAAATTTGATCAGTTTCAGTTGTTGTTTTGTGTTTTTTTTTAGACTTAAATGACTAAATTCAGGTGTTCCAGCAGCTGGATGTTCAATAAAGGGGTAAACAACAAGACAACAGTGAATTTTAAGGTAGAAATGAAGGTAGAATGAAATAAAATAAGAGAAGAACATGGAAAATATATCAAAAAATCAACAGAATGTACAAGAGTGACTTTTTTTCGTTTTTTTTTTAAATATACAGAAATGTGCAAATGAACGCAATTCTTTTTTGTGATCATTTTGTGTATTTTTTGTGGTCATTTAGTGCAAATTTGGTCATTTTGTGTCTCCGATTGGACGTTTTGTGTGTTTTTTGTTTGTGTTTAGTGTCTCTGCAGTTGTTTTTTGTTCACTTCATGTCTCAGATCCGACTGATTATTGGCTGTTAGTAGTAAGAGATTTCATTTCTATAAAACCTCCAGACTGAGCTGGTTTTATCGAGTGTTTTCAGTGTGATTCTCATTCACACATCAATGTTCATAATGTGGTTTAATTTCTATGAACATAAAATGAACGAGGCAGACGTCGCTGAGCCCAGGATGTAGTGATGGTGCTCCTAGATAAAAATATAGAGTCGAAATACTAAATATTAATACTAAAATATACTAATACTAAATAAAAAAAGTGAGTTTTTAATCTCTGAAGCTGAAGTCAGTTTATCTACACGACCAAATAATTTGTAGATAATTCAAAAAAAGATAAATTAATATGAAACGCAATATAAGGAAGTAAAAACTAAAAATAAACGGAACATTCTTCACTCTGATAGAAAATGATTATTTATGAGCTGGATTTCTGTCAAACATCCAGTAACAGCTGATTAACAGTAAATTCTTCAGTTTTATGGATTTTTTTGCAGCTTAAAGTCACAGTTTGGAGTGAATCTATTAAATCATTATTAGTAGTTCTGAAATAAAATCTCATGAGGATTTGGTGTGTTGCTCAGTGATGAACGATGTTAAATCTGTGATGCATTAAAAATGATAAAGGCTCATTTCTCATCTTGTTTGTTTGGTTTCATGTTTAAAAGACGTTAAGGAGTGTTTTTCTGTGTCTCAGTCTGGACAGTTCAGTGAAGACATGATTCCTACAGTCGGGTTCAACATGAGGAAGATCACCAAAGGAAACGTCACCATCAAGGTCAGTTCAGTTCAGATAAATTATTCAGAAACACCAGAGTAACGTCACATGGATTCAGAAATAGATGCTGATTTCCTGCTGTTCTCTCTAGAACACAGTTTCAGACTGAATATTTAGGATTTAAACAGTTCAAAGAAGTTTCCTTTACCACTCCTTACTGTTTTTATTTTAGCTCACTTATCTAAGTTTTGCTATTTACTGCATTTATTTTCGTGTTGTTGTCAGTTTTTCTGAGCAAAATGTGGCACAAGAATTTTTCAGGATTAATAAACTTCCATCTCATCTTTTTTGCATATTCACAACAATATGTGGAGTTGAAATGTGTATTTTTATTGACGTGGTTAAAAATGTCAAACTCCCATGACGCCCTCAGCAGCTAATCCACCGTTCCACGACCAGGACAGAGTCCACATTTCTCCTCCAATCCATCAGAGCCTCCCTTCCAGCCCCTGAGAGTAAACATTCTCGGGGAGGCTGAGAAGTGTGATACCCCAGTAGTTGGAACACACTCTCTGGTTCCCTTGTTGAAGATGGGAACCACCACCCTGGTGTGCCACTCCACAGGCACCCGATGCCCATGCAACATTGAAGAGACGCGTCAGCCATGACAGTCCAACAATGTCCAGAGCCTTCAGCATCTCAGGGCGGATCTCGTCCACACCTGGCGCCACCGAGGAGCTTCTTAACTACCTTGGCAACCTCTGCCACAGATATGGATGAAGATTCCCCCGAGTCTTCAGGCTCTGCCTCCTCCACAGAGGATGTGTTTACCAGGTTCAGGAGTTCCTCAAAGTGCTCTTTCCACCTCCCAACGTCCTGACGGCTTCCGTCACCACTGGTGTCCACCAGTGGGTTCTTGGGTTACCACTGTGACAGGCCCCAGTGACCTTCAGGCCACAGCTCCTAACAGCTGCTTCTGCAATGGAGGCTTTGAACATTTACCACTCAGACTCCATGTCCCCAGCCTCCCCCAGAATACAGGAGAAACTCTTCTGGAGGTGGGAGTTGAAAACCCCACAGACAGGGTCCTCCGCCAGATGTTCCCAGTTCACCCTCACTGCATGTCTGGGTTTACCAGGTCTGCCTGGTAGTCTTCCCTTCCATTGGATCCAACTCACCACCAGGTGGGGATCAGCTGACAGCTCTGCTCCTCTTTTCACCAGAGTGTCCGAGACATACCACCGCAGGTCTGATGATACGACTATGAAGTCAATCATCAATCTTTTGTCTAAGATACTCTGGTACCAGGTACACTTACGAGAACCTTCTGCTCCAACATGGTGTTTGTTATTTCCAGTCTATGGCTAGCACAGAAGTCCAATAACAAAACACTGCTTGGGTTCAGATCAAGCCGTTCCTCCCAATCACCTCCTCCGGGTTTCTCCATTTTCGCCCACGTGAGTGTTGAAGGCCCCCAAAAGAACTATGGAGTCCCCAGGTGGTCCCCCTTCCAGGAACCACCCAGAGACTCCAAGCAGGCCGAAGGTGGCCTTGGGCTCAGCCTTAGAGATAGGGGGAGAAGCTCAGACATCCAGAGGGAGCTCAGAGTAGAACTGCTGATCCTTCACCTCTAAAGGAACCAGTGGAGGTGGTTTGAACATCTGATTCAGATCCTCCAGGGAGACTTCCTTTGGAGGTTTTCTGCACACGTCCTCCTGGGAGGAGACCCCGGGGTAGACCCAGAACCCTCTGGAGGGATTATATATCTCATCTGGCCTGGGAACACCCAGGAAGTGCTGGAAAGGGTTGCTGGGAGGAGGAACGTCTGGAATGACCTGCTTCAACCCGACCCCGGACAACAGGAAGAAAATGGGAGGATAAATGTTTTAGTTTCAGGTAATAAAATCAGTTTTTTGTCCTTTTTCTTTGTTTGTCTTTAGCTCTGGGACATCGGCGGTCAGCCTCGGTTCAGGAGTATGTGGGAACGTTACTGTCGAGGAGTCAGCGCCATCGTGTGAGTTTCCCAAACCACTATGTTTTCTTGCTGTTTTCATGTTATTGTCATGTTGTTTTCCTGATGTTTCCATGGTGTTTCCTCCTGTTGCAGGTACATGGTGGATGCAGCAGATCCGGAGAAGATCGAAGCCTCTAAGAATGAACTCCACAACCTGCTGGACAAGCCTCAGCTGCAGGGGATCCCTGTAAGAACACAAACCTGAGTGTTGTTATTAACCAGCAGCTAATTTAATGATGATTAATCGCTTCAGGTCTGTTTCTGAAGACTATAAATGCTCTAAGTGAATATATTTTCCTGTCAGTGACTCTGAGCTGCACTTTATCGCTCTGAAACATTAAAATTCATAAAAACATAAAACTCAACATTCAGTCACTCACAGAGAATCATCAGTAGACGGATCAACGAAAACAAGTCGCTTCTTAGAGTTGATTTAAATCTGAAACTCTGAACAGAACTCGGACCAGGTTAGCTTCACACCATCGGTTACCATGGTGATACAGCTTCACACCATTGGTTACCATGGTGATACAGCTTCACACCATCGGTTACCATGGTGATACAGCTTCACAGCATCGGTTACCATGGTGATACAGCTTCACAGCATCGGTTACCATGGTGATACAGCTTCACAGTATCGGTTACCATGGTGATCTGGGAGGGACAAACAGAGCCTCCTCGGTTACAGTGAAGGTTTAACCTGGTTTATGATCTCAGAACCTCCACCTTTATATCTGTTATGTTAGAAACTACTCAGAACCAGAGGCTAACATTTAAACTGAACCAGCTGATGTTTGCTCCTCAGGTTCTGGTTCTGGGGAACAAGAGGGACCTGTCAGGAGCTCTGGATGAGAAGGAGCTCATAGAGAGGATGTGAGTCCAACAACACCACAGTTCTGTTCAACTTTAGCTGCTGTTTACTTCCTGTTTCACCGTCTGACTGTTTCTGAACAGGAACCTGTCGGCCATCCAGGACAGAGAGATCTGCTGCTACTCCATCTCCTGCAAGGAGAAAGACAACATCGGTAACACACACACACACACACACACACACACACACACACACACACACACACACACACACACACACACACACACACACACAGACACAGACACACACACGCTATCAAAAAGTTGAAACCAGCCTAAACCTGAAGATGGAGCAGCTAAAAACTGTCAGACTCAGCTGGTTAAGAGTCCTCAAACTTTGTCCAAAATGACTCAAATTTTGTCCAAAATGACTCAAATTTTGTCCCAAATGACTCAAACTCTGTTCAAAATGACTCAAACTTTGTCCAAAATGACTCAGATTTTGTCCAAAATGACTCAAACTTTGTCTAACATGTCTCCAACTTTGTCCAAAATGACTCAAAACTTTACAAATATGGACTTAAACTTTGTGCAACATAACATGAAATCGACTAAAATGACTAAATTTGCGTATTTTGATGTAATGCATTTCCGAAATGACTCCAAACTTGCTTTTGTCTAGAATGATAAACAGCTGTTCCAAAGGATTCGGACGTCTTCAGAATGCCTACTTAGAGTTAACAGTGTTTAACTTGCGGAAGATAGAGTGATTAAATCCTGTCGGTCTGATAACTGAAGCTTTAAATTGACACGCAGTTCCTCCTGTTACTCCACAGACTGACTTTGATCTTAGACAGAAACAAACAAGTCATTTATTAGACTCATTTCCTGGTTTATGGCACTAAGTTTTACCACAAAACTCACCACTAGCCTGACTTTAGCCTGACTTTAGCCTGACTTTAGCCTCCGCTCCAGTTTAATCTTCAGCTGCAGTTTAATCTTCAACTGCAGTTTAATCTTCAGCTCCAGTTTAATCCTCAGCTGCAGTTTAATCCTCAATTGCAGTTTAATTCTCAATTTCTGTTTAATTCTCAGCTCCAGTTTAATCCTCAGCTCCAGTTTGATCCTCAGATGCAGTTTAATCCTCAGCTCCAGTTTAATCCTCAGATGCAGTTTAATCCTCAGCTGCAGTTTAATCCTCAGATCCAGTTTAATCCTCAGCTGCAGTTTAGCTGCAGTTTAATCCTCAGCTGCAGTTTAATCCTCAACTGCAGTTTAATCCTCAGCTGCAGTTTAATCCTCAGCTCCAGTTTAATCCTCAGCTGCAGTTTAATCCTCAGATCCAGTTTAATCTTCAGCTCCACATCATTCCAGAGCTTTCTTCTCTTTCTGCAGACATCACCCTCCAGTGGTTGATCCAACACTCCCGGACTAAGAGGAGTTCCTGAGAAATGACGTCAGAACAGACCACGCCCACTTTCCCCTAATTACCCATAATGCCCCCCCCCCCCCCCCCCCCCAGATGCACTGATACTGAACCAGTTTGATCAGAAACCAAAGATTTGCAGACATCAAACCTTCTCCACCTCACAGCAGATTTTAAATACAGAACATACAGAACTGAAGATAATTTATCAATAATTTATTATCATCATTAAACAACAGTTTCTCTTCTATGAACTTTCTTGAAGCAGAAATCAGGTTTTTGAACTCAGACCAGCCTCCAACATGCAGCGTTTTATGAAAGTAGTCTCGATATTTCCACCTTAATGTGATCATAAAGGATCAGCTGCTGAATCTGTGGAGGTTCCAGCAGAGTTAAAGCATAAAGAATGTTTGTCCAAATTGAAAAATATGACTGAAAGTGGTTGGACATCTTGTTCCAGGGTCCTTGACTTACATGGGAATTCTGTTCCTACGGTGCAACATGACGTAAGTCGGAACTCATTTAAGTACCTCTGTCGTCACCGAAAATCATGATCTAGGACGTGACGACGTATTCATCCGCTCCGCTCGCCAAATAGTTCCCGCACGAAATTAGTTTTAACGTCACAAACGCCGTATGTCAGAATGACGGAGCAAGACTTTCTGAATAAATTTATGTCAGATGGCGACGTAACCAAGAAACGCCATAAGTCGAGGACGTCGTAAACCGAGGACCTGCTGTAATTTAGATCTTTGATATATTAGGACAAACTGAACCTTTTTCTATCCGACTCTATGGATTATTATCAGTGTGTTGAGGTCGTTGATTCAACCAGTTTCTGTCTGATAGATGGTGTCATTCTAGAAACTTGTTTTAAAAATACAACACGCTTTTCAAACCTGTCAGCAGGGTTTGGGTTCATATAATAACCTGATTATCTCCTGTTTCTGTTATTTTACCTGCATGGAGGAAGTTTAATCCAAAGCAGTAAAATGATAGAAGATTAAAAATGATTACTTTTATTAACTTGGGTTTCATTTATCGAAGTAGAACAGACATTTTTGTTCATCAAAGGTTCAGGAATTACAGGAAAATACAGAGATTTGTCTGGTGTTGGGGATATTTTCCCTTAAAGAGAAGAAAGAACTGCTTGCTGTTTGTTCTTCTCTTTCCTGAAATCTGCCCTTCCATAGACGGAGTTCTAGCAGCTGAATGTCGTCTTTCTTTCACTAAACCGGGTCTCAAACATTAAAACATCCTGCAGGGGTTTTTCCAGGAGCAGCATTTAGCAGAAACTCTTATTTCCTGATATTTTCAGTTCATCACTGACTCTAAACCGACTCTAAACTGAAAACACTTAAACACTAAAATAGAAAACACCTAAAATCTCCTGAAACATCCTTAGAAGATTCCTCAAATCTCCTGAAACATCCTTAGAAGATTCCTCAAATCTCCAGAAACATCGTTAGAAGACACCTAAAATCTCCAGAAACATAAACCAAGCTCCTGCTGAGTGTAACTGAAATAATAAACCGGACCGATGAGGCCAGAATCGTTGGTATCGGTGCATCTCCACGGATCCACACAGCAGCTTCCAGGAGAAATGATCTTTATCTGCTGTCCAGAACTTTTATTCATCCAGAAACCTGCGAGAATCTTTTTCCTTTAACGGAGGTAAAAACCCACCGTTGGCATCGTTAGCATCGTTAGCTGCTGTGTGGGTCCGTGCTGGTTTCCCATGATCCTCATCTCTCCTCTCCCTCCATCCATAGTTTCACTTTCTCTTCTCCTTCCTGTCTGTCGTAAACTGCTCGTCCTCTGACTGTTTCCTCTTTTCTTAATTTTAAATGTTCTCTCTCTTCCTGGTCGCCAAGCCCCGCCCCCTCGCCATCTCTCTGTCTCTCTCCGGCCGAGCGAGGGATTAAGAACCTTTTTATTGCACTGTTTTGATTTTTGTTTTTGTAAGATATTAATAATGAGAATAATGTTAATAATCTTCTTATTGTGACATAACCGGTCGTACAGGAAGTGGTACTTCACCTGCAGAAGGTTTCTGTTCATATCTCTGTAATAAGAAGCTTTTTATTTCTTTTATATTTTTATTTTATATTGTTCTTCTGTTGACTTGATAAGTCTAACCAGTGTTTCTGCTCTGTCGCTGCTGATTGGACCGGAGGTGTCATGTGACCCCAGTGACCTCATCTGTTTCAGTTTTTTAATTTAAAATGTGTTGGTTTTAGAAGTTTTCATGTTTTCTTCTTGACACGTTTCCATGATTTATGATGACACGAATGACGGCGTATTTATGAGAGAGATAAAAGAAATCACGTAAATTGAAGTTTTTTTTAAACTAGTTTTATTTAAGTTTCCTGTATTTTATCAGATGGTCAGAAATTAAAGGAAAATTTAGCGATTAACACAGAAAAATGGCCTCATAAATATCTAAGTCTGTGGTTGCCAGTATTTAAATTTTAGATAATATAAAATTTATTTAATAGTGTAATGAAATTATCGTTTTGATTTAAAATAAAACTCCATTTAGTGACAAACACTAATAACCAGTAAAGACCAAGAATTGAGCTGAAATCGGCAGAAAAAAATGTGCAAATAAACTTAACTTGCTGCTTTTTAATTTAATTACATCCAGTTTATTTTTCCATTTCTGAAAGCAGGACTTGAAAGAATCCTGCCAATAATTTTAAGTTTTGTTTTTATTAAAAATGACCTAAAATTGGGCCGATTCTAAAATTAAATGCAAACATTTGGATTCTGATTTTAAAAGTTACCTGTTGTATGGCATTAATTTAATTTTTGAAACATGATGATTTTTTTTTGTCCATATTTATGTTGACGGCCATAAACCCACCAAATGTTCTGCTTTTGGCTGTAGGAGTGAACATGAGAGTCTTCATGCACTCACACTTGCCCAAAATTACTTCATAATTGTCCAGAAGGACTCAAAACTAATCCAAAATTAATTAAAATGTGTTCAGAATGACTTAAATTTTGTCCACAATGACTCAAAGATGGTCCAAAATAAGTGATATTTGTCCATAATGACTCAAAACCAGCTGCAAGAGTGAACATGAGTCCAAAATGACTTGAAGCTTGTCCAGAATGACCCACAGCTGCTCCGAAATGAATTAAAAACATGTTCGAAATGACTCAAAATTTGTCCCAAATGACAAAAAAATTGTCCAAAATGAGATGAAAATATGTCCAAAATAACTGGAATTTGTCTGAAATTACTCAAATCTACCTGCGAGACTGAATACGACAGTCTTCTTATGAACATATATCTGTTATCTATTGGTGCTTCTTTGCTTTATGCTAATGATGAAAGAGAAGGTTTGTGGTTTTTTTTTTTTTACTTAAACCTTCAGCAAAACCTTCAACATAAATATTAATAAACTCATAAATATTCTGGTCTCTTAATAACCTCTCTCAGAAATACTCGAGTCTCAAACCGTAGCACCGAATCATTGTTAGCATTAACGTGTTAGCATTACCGTGTTAGCGTGCTAATGTCCTGGTCAGATCTGTGGACTCGCATCACATCCTGGTCCCGACAGCAGCCAATCAGATGGCAGAACAAACAGGAAATGAAGGAGCGTCACCTGTTTGTACGTTGTTCCGTACTGAGCTCGTTTAGTTTCTGAGTGGTCAAACCTTCAGCGGTGCATCATTCTGCACAAATTCTGCTTCACTGTCGGGACGAACAGAGCTAAAGAGGTTCGAGGCCTTCGTTAAACGCCCAATCAAAAGGTTTAGCCAGGAGCGGTCTGAACTTCAGAAGATGTTCCTCCTTAGCCAGCGTCATCATTTAGCCTGTTTAGAATATTTCCACAACCTTTAGGTTCCCAGAAACCACGTTCAGAGGAACCACCAGTGATGTACAGGTGTGTTAAAGTTAGATCACCTGAGTTGGAGAAAGATTGAGGTTCCAGAAATAGAAGATCACAGTCTCAAAAACACAAGTTCAACATTCAAATAATCCTTCAGTCTATAAGTAGAGTTCTTTAAAATGCTTTTATTGATTCCCAGCTCCCAAATACTCCGGTTCTAATTCAACAATGTGAAACTATTCCTACTGAGAACGTTGGACTAAACCTGTTAGATTGAACCAATGAGACTGAAGAGTGAAAAATTGAACCCCGAACAACACGAGATCAAACTGAGAAGGAAGTGAGATTAAACTCCTACAAACCAAACTGTTAAGAAGACAAGATTTAAACCCCAACAAGGGAGAACTAAACTAAAACAAGACGAGATTAAACCTTTAGAACCAGATCAGAGCTCCAACAAGGCAAATTTAATCTCCCAAGAATGTGACTCTGAACCTTCAAAAACCTGAAAAAACATGAGATTGAACTTGTGAGAACACAAAGTTTAACCTCCAACAGAGTAAAAGTAATTTTGTAGGAACCAAGATGCAATCCCTAAAATGCAAGATCAAACTGGTAGGAACCAAGACAAGCACCAACGGAACCGGATCAAATGAGAGATCAAACGCCCAACAATGTGAGACTGAACTTGTGAGGACACACACTTGAACCTCCAGCAGATCAAAAACAAACTTGTAAGATGCAAGATGAACCTGAACAAGGCAAAGGAACTGAAACCCCCAAAATATGAGATCAAACTTGTAGGAACCAAAAGGCGAATGATCTCCCTAAAATGTGAGATTAAGCTTTCAAAAATGCAGGTTTTAACCACTGAGGACGTGAGATGAAACCCTCCAGAAGATGCTTGAATCTTCTCTGGTTAGCGAAGGTTCCACACCAAACGCCTGTTCTCAGTGCCAAACTCTAAACAGAACCATACGTGGTTCTAAGTCTGAAGCTCAGCTCTGTTGATCCCGACAGTGAAAATCTGCTTTTATCTTCATAATCACTTTGAACCGTGAATCTGAAGCAGCTGGTGAAGACCTGAAGGTTCCTGAAGATCCTGAAGGTTCCTGATGAAACAACAAGAAGCACAACCGACTGAATGTCTGTAAACCAACAGCTCTGGAACGTTCAGAGCTTCAGAGGATCAGTTCTCCAGCTGCTTCGGCATTCAGGTTCTGGTGTTTTCTGAACCAGCGAGGAGTTGTTGTCCACTCGAGATCTTCTGATCAGCCAGCAAGTGATTATTAGTTATTGATGCCGTCAGACAGGATGAAGTGCAGGGAGGACTTCAGGAACACATGATGTTGGAACCTGGAGTCCTGGAGAGTCCTGAAGTCCTCCTGAAGGTCTGCTCTGGTCGGTTCTGGTCTCTTCTGTTGGCATGCTGAGGGCAGGGATTGTATATCTGTGGGACCTGATGAAGTAAATGGAAACTTTGGTGCAACTTTACCAAAAAATGGCCTTAATCCAGTGTGTCAACCTGAGTATTAACCTGCGGAAAAGTACTGCAAGTACTTCAAACAGTGCAATAAAGTAGTTCAAGTGTCGACGTTGTGCGCTAACGTGGTGTTCTAGATGAGGTGGGATCTCATGGAGCTTACAGTACTTTTCTTACGGGTCGTACATTGGAATATGGTCATTGAGATATGAAGCCTGACCTGTTACGTTTGAAGGTGGATGATCTAGTGAAGACCTGAGATCCTGCAGGTACAAACTGAAGCTGTGCAGGATCCTTAACGGTCGTCCTGTGCAGTTAAATTCTCATCAGAAAGTCGTTGAGTTTCTGGCAGAATTGGCAGCAAAAAAAAAAGACAAAATCCAGACGGAACGAGCAGCATGTGCAGCCTCTTAAATGACCAAACAGTCGAATCAACACTGAACCTTCAAACCCTCACTAAGGAGGGTTGGTGTTGATCTCTAATAACCAGACTGGAGGCTACTTCCTGTAGAACTTGAAAAATAAGACTCTGGAAACAGACCAGCGTCAGTTTAATGTTTCCAGCGCTTTTGACCACATCGCCAGAGTATCTGCAGCCTTTGAGGAGTCTTAGAAAGTCACAAAAGTCTTAAGAGGTCTGCAGTTCTGAGATTTGATACCAACACGATTTAAAGTTGCAGCGTTAAATGTCAAATCAGTTGGTTTTACGTCCTACAGAGTCTTAATTTTTAGACAGAACCTCCTGGACCGTCACAACAGCGACTCTCAACTCATTTTCCAGTTTGTGAACGAAAATGTTGGAAAGTTTCCACATGTGGCCACGAAATGTGCCCACATGCGGCTCGTTTATTGGGTTGTCCAAACAGAACTTCCTGTGTTGTGACACGTGAAGGTTGGATCATGTCAGGTCTGAAGACGAGTAACGTTTCTTGAGTTATAATGGCTAGTAGATGGATGAAAACGTGGCTGAAAGCTTCGTAGGTTCTGGTTCCGTCTGG
The DNA here is from genome assembly GCA_027123335.1 of Amphiprion clarkii. Classification (NCBI taxonomy): domain Eukaryota; kingdom Metazoa; phylum Chordata; class Actinopteri; family Pomacentridae; genus Amphiprion; species Amphiprion clarkii. The sequence goes on from CM049574.1 coordinate 37,171,807, forward strand.
GTTTTCCTGCTGCTGGTTCTGTCGGCGGCTGCAGGATGAACTCGGTCAGATGGCGTCAGTCTGAACCTGTTTGTACATTATTGTTTGATTCAGTTGATATAATGTGTTTTAATAGAAACATGCTTGTGTATGATACTAATTAAATACTATGGAGAAATGACTTGCTGATGTGGTCTTTATTTCTGTGTAGTGCTTAGAGCAGGAGGAGATCCAGGTTTGTTTTGGTCAGAACCAAACCAAAGACTGGATATACTCCTGTGTATATAAGTACATGTACATTTTTGTTTATTTTTTTAAACATTAACCATTTTATCAGTAAAATGTCCATGAACTCCCTTTGCTTCAGCTCAGAGTGATGTCTACAGATGTCTGTTAATATATAAATATTCAGTTTACTGTCAAATACAACAAAAAGTCTCCAGCATTCAGGTTCTTTATCATCAGACTGTAGCTGCAGTGTTTCTGATCAGACAACAGGGGGCAGCAAACACTCACAGATTAGTGGGACCAGAGTGGTGGTGTGATGTTTATAGTGTTTAGCTTTAGGAGAATCCTTTGATTAGTTTGAGGTCATTATTTGGCCTCCAGAGTTTCTCAGAACTTCCTCAACAGTTCCCCAGTAGTTTCTCAGTACTTTCCCAGTAGTTTCCCAGTACTTTCCCAGTAGTTTCTCAGTACTTTCCCAGTAGTTTCCCAGTACTTTCCCAGTAGTTTCTCAGTACTTTCCCAGTACTTTCCCAGTAGTTTCCCAGTACTTTTCCAATACTTTCCCAGTATTTTCCCAGTAGTTCCCCAGTAGTTCCTCATTAGTTTCTTCTGTTTGCTGCCGTTCATCATAAATATCCTCCGGTTTTAAAGATAATTCAGTTATTTCCAATATTTCTCCCAATCATTCGGTTCAGCACCAGACTTCACCTTTTCTGGTTCAAACAGCTGATTAAAAAGTGTCATAAATGAATTAAACGTCCCAAATAAGTTATCTGGTGTTAACTCTATATGCTGAGCCATTTCCTGATTAATGCTAATTAAATAATGTAAACAAATGAGCAACCAGCAGCTCCTAAATGTTCGTTTCTAACTGAACTTTCTCGTACTCAACTTTTCTGAGCTCACATTTTACTGATTATTGGCCAGATTTGATGTTTAATTTCTGATTCATTCCTTATTTTATTTTTAGCCCATTTCCTATAAAATAAACACATTTAAACATGTTCACTGTTGGTGTCCGACCCACAACTCGATCTGATTGGTTGATGTCACAATGAACCGCCAATCAGAGGATAAATGTTGAAAAGTTCTCTTTTCATTGAACAAATTTAAAACATGAATAGTTTTTCCACCGAACATTTCAATAGAGTTATTGTTGGAGTTTGTATTCTCTACATTTTGTGTTTTATTTTAAATATAAATCAGATACCAGTTATTAGTTTCCCTGGAAAGATGTCACATTTCTAGAAGGAAAATGTTTAGGAATGTTGCTGTTAGAAATTTATCTCATATAAAAAACTAATTGATAATATAAAAGATGAAAGATATCCAGAGAGACTGTTGTAGATTAACTGAAGTACCTGTAGTACTACTGCTAGGTTAGTACTACTGTTAGATTAGTAATACTGCTAGGTTAGTACTACAGTTAGGTTAGTACTACTGTTAGGTTAGTACTACTGCTAGATTAGTACTACTGTTAGGTTAGTACTACTGTTAGGTTAGTACTACTGCTAGATTAGTACTACTGTTAGATTAGTAATACTGTTAGGTTAGTACTACTGTTAGATTAGTAATACTGTTAGGTTAGTACTACTGTTAGATTAGTAATACTGTTAGGTTAGTACTACTGTTTAATTCTACTGTTATTCCTGTACTTCTGTTTACTGAAAGGAGTTACAGGTGTGTTGTCGCCTAACATGTTGCACAGAATCAAGTGTAGGGACTGAAAAGTTAGTTTTCATCCATGAAACTGGTCTAGAACGGTGTTCAAAACCAACCTAAAACCCAGTCCAAATCCAGCCAACAACCAAGTCCATAACCAGTTGAAAACCTGTCTAAAGACCAAGTCTGAAACCACCTGAGGACCACGTGAAGTCAGATATTTCAGATTCTGACAGACGTCCCTCCTCAGTCAGCTGAAGGTCCTGAACCACTGACAGTGTTAGTTTAGTGTGTGGTTGTGTTTAGTGTGTGGTTGTGTTGCGTTCAGAGGATGGGACAGAACCTGGAGATCAGAGGTCCTCAGTCTGATACTGAACTCTGGACTGAAGCTTCATGTTGTTGGTTAGGGGTAGGTTGAGTTAGGGTAGGGGTAGGAGTAGGGGCATGGGTTCGGGGTAGGAGTAGGGGCATGGGGGTAGGGGTAGGAGTAGGGGGTATGGGTTAGGGGGTAGGGGTAGGAGTAGAGGCATGGGTTCGGGGTAGGAGTAGGGGCATGGGGGTAGGGGTAGGAGTAGGGGGTATGGGTTAGGGGGTAGGGGTAGGAGTAGAGGCATGGGTTCGGGGTAGGAGTAGGGGCATGGGTCAGGGGGTAGGGGTAGGAGTAGGGGGTATGGGTTAGGGGGTAGGAGTAGGGGGTAAGGGTAGGAGTAGGGGCATGGGTTAGGGAGTAGGGGGTATGGGTTAGGGGGTAGGGGTAGGAGTAGGGGTATGGGTTAGGGGGTAGGGGGTATGGGTTAGGGGGTAGGGGTAGGGGGTAGGAGTAGGGTGGGTTAGGGTCAGGTTTGGGGTTTGGGATTCTGGACTGAAGCTTCAGCAGAACCAGAGGGATGTTGTTGTTCAGAACCAGAACAGAACCTGGAGCTCAGAGGTTCTCAGAGACTCAAAAGCAAATGGACAAAAAAATGGAGGAAAAAGCGGATCATGTGGTCAGCAGGCTGTAACGTGATGGAACTGATAAAACCTGGTTTATCTCGTCCATCCTCCCTCCCTCCCTCTCTCTCTCTCTCTCTCTCTCTCTCTCTGTGTGTGTGTGTGTTAGTGTGTGTGTCTGTGTGTTTCTACTTTATACCAATCAACAAAGAACCAGGCATCAGTGTTTCCTGTCTGCAGTGCAAGGTGGTCCAACCAGTGTGTGTGTGTGTGTGTGTGTGTGTGTGTGTGTGTATATGTGTGCAGCCAATCAGAGTTAACCTAACTCTCCATCGGGACCTCGAGCTTGTTGCCGTGACGACCGTATCCCCCTCCTCCTCTCAGTCCTTTTCCTCGTCAGTTTTCCCACCGAACAAAACGGACATTGTGCTGCTGGTCTTTAGAGTGTGTGTGTGTGTGTGTGTGTGTGTGTGTGTGTGTGTGTGTGTGTGTGTGCGTGCGTGCGTGCGTGCGTGCGTGCGTGCGTGCGTGCGTGCGTGCGTGCGTGCGCGCGCGTGCGTGCGTGTGTGTGTGTGCGTGCTTGTGTGAGTGAGAGAGAGACATTCAGGTCAGATTAGTTTGTGTTCATTGAGTTTGTGCTGAGACACAGACACACACACACACACACACTTGTCCATTCAGCTGATAAGAGGTTTGCGTCGCACAAACACACACTTGTAGTGAAGAAGTTCTTCACGAGTCGGTTTCACACGGTGGGTGAGAGTTTCAGCGCTTCATCGCTACAGACGGATCAACAGGAAAATGGACTTTATACACAGTTTAACGATAAAGTCAGGTTTCTGTTTTTATATACTGTAGTTACACTCATGAACTAAAGTTTCCTCCATCATAAAGTTCATGTTTATCATCAGTCTGTAGTTTCCAGTGACTCCTAGAACTCTGAATTCATCATGGAATCATTGAAACATGAATCTTTGTCACTAAAACAATCATGAATTTTGGTTCTTTATAGATTTATTAAAGGTTTTCTGGAAATATGGCAAAATCTGTTGGGTCCAAAATATACAAACAACTTTAATGACCAGTTCTGTTGATGTATTAAGTTGTGTTCATCTAGTTTTCTTAGCTTCGTGGCTTAACTTCTCCTGAGTGATTCCAGTCGACTACAGCTGCTGACTCCTCTGAACCAGTTTAAATGGAGCCATCAGATCCACTCATTAGATTCAAACTCTACAGGGGGAAAGTCTGAGGAGCTCAGCAAAGATCTGAAGAAGAAAATCACTGACTGGAACTCAAAAGTAGCCTAAGTTGATGTTTAAAAAAAAAAAAAAAGCCCAAAATTAAATGGCCTAAACTGACTGAAGAGATGTCTGCATGGACATAAATTCACTCACCAATTGTCCAAAAGGACTAAAACATGTCTTAAGTTAATAAAGACTTTATGAAAAACTGTTAAGTCGACTCAAAATTACTCAAAGCTGCTCCAAGGTGTCTGAAAACATTTTGATAATGATTCAAAACCTGCTCAAATTGACTCAAAAATAGTCCAAAGTGGCTGCAAATGTGTCTAAAAATATTCATAAGTTGCCTGAGATGATGTGAAAAACGTCCAAACTGACTGATGGAGATGTCGACATGGACTCATAAATTCACTCAATTGTCCAAATTGACTAAAATGTGTAGAAATTTTAAAAGCTTGTCCGAATTGATGCAAAAACAGTTAAAGTTGATTCAAAATTTGTCCAAATTTATGCAAAACTATTCCAGAGTGACTGAAAACATCTAGAATGACTCTATAACTGAACAAATTGACGCTAATATTGTCCAGATTGACTCCAGAATCGTGCAAAGTGACTGGAAATATGTCTAATCATTCAGGTCAGAAAGTCACTTGGAGCCATTTGAAAGCAGCTTCAGATCCTAAATCATCTGTTTGTCAGAATAAAGTTCATGGTCCAGTTGTGTTACTGCCACCATCAGGAAGAAAACACAAACTTATCATCTGCTGCTGAGAGACCATTGGTCAGGATGGTCAAGAGTCAACCAGGAACCCTCAGAAAGCAGGTCTGGATGAATGAGAAGCTGCTGGAACACAGCTGTCAGTGTCCACAGGGTTCTAGAGGATCCATGAAGAAGGAAGTTCTTCCTCTACAAGCAGAACCTTGAAGCTCCACTCAAGTCTGCTGCTGATCACATGGACAAAGAAAAGACCTTCTGGAGGAAAGTTCTGTGGTCAGATGGACTAAAACTGAAGGTGAAGCCTTTAACCCCAAGAACACCAAACCTTCCATCAAGCATGGAGGTGGCAGTATCATGCTCTGGAGCATTCTAGAAGAGCTTCTGGACTGGTTTCAGACTGGATGTTGGACTGGTTCTGGACTTTCCTGGGACTGGTTCATGTTTGGTTTCAGTCTTGGTTCTCCTGGTTTTCGATGTAATTTAAAGTTGGTTTAGGATTTATTTTACTCTGGATCTGGTCCTGGATGAGGACTGGTTTCAGACGGTCTTGGACTCTTTCAGGAGTAGTTTAGATGTGGGTTTGGTTCCGATTTGTACTGATTTTCTAAAACTGGTTTCAGTTTTGGTTTAGGACTGGTTTCAGACTGGATTCTGACTGCTTCTCAACATTTTTTTGGACTGGTTTCGGTTTGATTTTGGTCCTGGTTTCTTGGGCAGGTCTTTTTTTTTTTAACCCCAAGAACACCAAATTTTTCTAACTACGCGGACGGAGCCGCACGGAAAAACATGGTGGAGGACCAGGACCTACTCGTAGCTGAAGTCTAGAAATACGGGAACTTATACGATTCATCACACAGAGATCACCGTGGTAACCGTGTCATGAACAATTTATGATGTGAAATGAAAACTAACTGCTGAAATGCTTTTATTCAGTAAAATGCCATGTTGTAAGTGGTGTAAACAATGGCAAAGTTCCTCTACTCTAGTTTAGTACCAGAGTAGACCAGGTAGACCAGGTGTTTGCGATACACTGCCCCCTGCAGTTTGGAAGCAGATGCTGCACGGAGTATAAACGCACACACGTTCTCTCGAGCAGATTTTTGTGTGGCTGATTTCTGCGCGGCTCGTTCATACAGAAAGTATGACCCAGTCTTAATGATGCTACCACCTCCATGCCTGATGGTAGGTATAGAGTCCAGAGGAGTCAAAGATAAACAAGAAGCTCGCAGATTTAGTCATATTTCCAGAAGACCTTTAATAAATCTGTGAAAGAACCAAAACACATGATTGTTTTTACTGTGACAAAGATATAAGAGGTTGTTTGTCATTTTGTGTCCCGTTTTTGTTGCTTTGTGTCTCATTTTTGTCGTTTTCTCTGATTTTTGTCGCTTTGTCTCATTTTTGTTGTTTTGTGTCTCTTTTTTGTTGTTTTGTGTCTTTTTGTCATTTCGTGTCTCATTGTTGTCGTTTTCTGTTTCATTTTTGCTTTGTGTCTCGTTTTTGTTGTTTTGTCTTGTTTTTGTTGTTTTGTGTCTCTTTTTTGTTGTTTTGTGTCTTGTTTTTGTTGTTTTGTGTCTCTTTTTTGTTTTGTGTCTTGTTTTTGTTGTTTTGTGTCTCTTTTTTGTCGTTTTGTGTCTTGTTTTTACTTTGTGTTATGTCATTTTGTGTCTCGTTTTTGTCGTCTTGTGTCGTTATGTCATTTTGTGTCTCTTTAGTTGTTTTGTGTCTTTTTGTCATTTCGTGTCTCATTGTTGTCGTTTTCTGTTTCATTTTTGTTGTTTTGTGTCTCGTTTTTGTTGTTTTGTCTTGTTTTTGTTGTTTTGTCTCTTTTTGTCATTTTGTGTCTTGTTTTTGTTGTTTTGTGTCTCGTTTTTGTCATTTTCTGTCTCACTTGTGTCGTTTTGTGTCTTTTTTGTCATTTTGTGTCTCGTTTTTGTCGTTTTGTGTCTTGCTTTTGTTGTTTTGTGTCTCGTTTTTGTCATTTTCTGTCTCACTTGTGTCGTTTTGTGTCTTTTTTGTCATTTTGTGTCTCGTTTTTGTCGTTTTGTGTCTTGTTTTTGTTGTTTTGTGTCTCGTTTTTGTCATTTTCTGTCTCACTTGTGTCGTTTTGTGTCTTTTTTGTCATTTTGTGTCTCGTTTTTGTTGTTTTCTGTCTTATTTTTGTTGTTTTGTGTCATTCAGTGATTTAATCACAGACGTTATCGTTGGGTGTTTAAAGGTCTTAACGCTGCAGAAACCGTCTGAGAGTGGACAGGATTGATGGACAGTCGGAGGAGGCCTAACCCTCCGTCAGGATGGATGTGAGGCTCGAACCTGTGACCTTCCGGTTACGTAAGTGCGGCTGGAGTTGGTTCCCATCCAGTCTGTCCGGAGACGCTGCTGCATGACCAATGGAGGTCTAGTCGCCTCAGTGGCCTTCATTAGCGAACAGAGGCGGTCTGTTCGGCGGGAGGCTCTTATCCCTGCTAATGAGAACAAACCACGTTCTCCTGAAACACTCTGTTCCTCCAGCCGCCCATCAATCTCCAACACTCGCCTTTCAGCTCCTCTTCCTCCAGCCGTCGCCTTTTAAAGAGGCGCTTCAACCACGTTACAAAAAGTTTAGCACCTCCAGGCCTCCTGCCAGCTCCTCACACTGCAAAAACTCCAAATCTGACCCAGTCTGTTGGTCTTATTTTAGTCAAAACATCTCATCCCACTTGGTTCAAGATAAATTCTCTTAACAGGAGACATTTCAGCAGACTCCATCTGCTGACTTGTTTGAAGACAATGCATCTGAAATATCTTGTTAAGTCAAACAATCTTGAAATTATCTTGTTTTGAGTTGAATTTTAGAATAAAACTCAAAATAAGTTTAACCCTCGTGTCGTCCTGTGGGTCAAATTAACCCGTTTTAAAGTTTGAAAATGTGGGAAAGAAATATATTTTCACAGTGAAACTTCTGATGTCCACATTTTCAGCATTGTTGGGAAATCTCTGAACATTTGATGGTGGAAAAAAGAAACGTTAAAAATGTTTCTTAAGAACATTCACATAAAAATCAACCAAAAACCAGCGAATTTCGATGGATTTTGGCTGATTTTTATGTGAATGTTCTTAAAGAACATATTAGTTTTATTGTTATGTATGGAATCACTAGATATTTTCAGGATTTTATGGAAGATTTTTACTCATTTTTTGAAAATATTTACAAGAATTTTCTTGCCAAATTTGGGGGATTTTTTAAAATAAAACTTTTAAGGGAAACTTTTAAGGAATTCTTGGAATTTTCTTCCCCAAGGTTTTGCAAATTTTCAGAAATTTGTGGAATTTTTTGTTGATTTTTTGAATTTTTTTCAGACAAGGAAACAATATTTTTTAGTGCCCGTAAATGAGGACAACAGGAGGGTTAATACATCTCAGATTAGGAGGTTACATGAAAGTGAAAATCTATTTTTGAGTGAAAAACTACAATTTTTTTATTTTTTATTTTTTTTTAGCATGTCTGGCTTATTTTAAGACACCTCAGCTTGACAATCCTGGTAAACTAGAGCTTAAAATAAGTTTTCCCAGCTAATTTTAAGATCTCAGTATTCTAAATATCGTATCTTATTTCTAGACATCTGACCAAGTCATTTTTCACTTGTTCAACTGGCAGATTTTTCACTTATTTCAAGGTAAAAGTTGTTTGAAATCATTTTTTTTCTTGTTTTGAGAGGGACATTTTTTCCAGTGCATCGCCATGCTCCGCAGCTTCTGGCTGAATTTTAATAAGTCTGGCAGCGGACGACTGTTTCCATCCGCTGTGATGTTAATATTAGCAGCTTTAACAGCAGGTGGAGCTAATTGTCCAGTTAATTAACATCTGAAGAGGAGAACCAGAATCACTGACCTGCTGGACGGTTGCATGAACCGGATTACGTCACTGATTCAAGGATCATTCAGACCTGGAGGACATTTAACCTCCAGTAATCCATTTATTAAACCCCAAAACATCACAAGTGTATAAATGTTCTTGTCCTGAGACCAAATCTATAAAAACTAGGAGAAAAGAATGTTTAAATTATTTGAAATACCAAATAAGTCTGGAGTTCCCCTAAAATGTCATTTTTCTTATGGAACGTGTCCCACAACTTGTTAGCAGAACCTGTTGATGACGTCTTCGTTGTTTTGTGTCTCGTTTTTGTCTTTTTGTATCTCATTTTTGTTGTTTTGTGTCTTGTTTTTACCATTTTGTGTCTTTTTTGTCATTTTGTGTCTCATTTTTGTCATTTTGTCTCGTTTTTGCTTTTCGTGTCTTGTTCTTGTGGGATTTTTGTCATTTTCTTTCTTGTTTTTGTTGTTTTGTGTCTTGTTTTTGTCATTTTTTTCTTGTTTTTGTCGTTTCCTGTCTCGTTTTTGTCTTTTGTGTCTTGTTTTTGTCTTGTTTTTGTCATTTTCCGTCTCGTTTTTTCCTTTTGAGTCTTGTTTTTGTCATTTTTTGTCTTGTTTTTGTCGGTATTCTGTCTCATTTTTGTCTTTTGTGTCTCATTTTTGTCATTTTATGTCTCGTTTTTGTCTTTTTTTGTTGTTTTATGTCTTGTTTTTGTCGTCTACAGAAACTAGACACGGAAAACCCAAACATTCCCTATCAGCAGCTGACTGGTGACAGTAGAACTAATGAAACGTTCTTTCTTCTGTCAGGGTTCCACGCTGTGCAGCTTTGTTCTACTGAAGCCTCAAAGGGAAAGCGTACTTATTCATTTTAGAACTTTTTATGACCGATCTTTCTATTCGATGTGTAATTCCAGTGAGAATAAAATAAAACATCTTGTTTGGTACACGGGACATATCTGTGCTTTCATTTATTGTTGTAGATCATGTCTCACTTGTAGTCACTTCTCTTGTTTTCCAGTTTTCAACCCGGCAGAACCAGACTCAGGGAGGCAGACGTCTGCCTCAACCTGTCAGGGTGAAGTTAAAGGAGGACCAACAGGAACACACTCCACAGCTTTTATAGAACTCAACCAATGAAAAGTGGATTTGGGCCTAAAGTTATCTGTAACCAAGGATGTGGCTGCTGTAACTGACAAGTAGACTGGTTTAGACTGGTTTGGACTTGGTCGTAGACTGGCTTAGACTGGTTTGGACTGGCTTAGACTGGTTTGGACTTGGTCGTAGACTGGCTTAGGACTGGTTTTAGATTGGTTTAGACTGGTGTAGGACTAGTTGTAGACTGGCTTAGACTGGTTTTGGACTGGTTTGGGATTGATTGTAAACTGGTTTTAGACTGGTTTTGGATTAGTTGTAGATTTGTTTAGGACTGGTTTAGGACTTGGTTATGTCAGTGTTCTCTGGTTTGTATAGTTTGGTCTTTATATGTAATATTTTGGTCTTTATATGTTGTATTTTGGTGTTTATCTGTTATATTTTGGTCTTTATATGTTATATTTTGGTGTTTATCTGTTATATTTTGGTCTTTATATGTTGTATTTTGGTGTTTATCTGTTATATTTTGGTCTTTATATGTTATATTTTGGTGTTTATCTGTTATATTTTGGTCTTTATATGTTGTATTTTGGTGTTTATCTGTTATATTTTGGTCTTTATATGTTATATTTTGGTGTTTATCTGTTATATTTTGGTCTTTATATGTTGTATTTTGGTGTTTATCTGTTATATTTTGGTCTTTATATGTTATATTTTGGTGTTTATCTGTTATATTTTGGTCTTTATATGTTGTATTGTGGTAGATTTAAGGTTTGGCTGACGCTAAAACCTGCTCCTGTAGCCGAATGAAGCTAAAACTAGCTTCCAACCAGTGAAACCAGTTTGTAGGTTTTATCTCCATCTGACTGTTTGGGCTGGAAACATATTTTCCTCACAGCCCTTTAAATTTGTAAATCCCTCGGCGGGTTGCCGGGGGTAACCAGGCGGAGAGGGGAGAGTGAAGAGGCTCACACTGATTAGAAAAGAGTTTCTAAATTAACAGAGCGAGTGTGTGCTGGTCTCCCATGGCGACAGGACAGTAGTGAGGACATTGATATGCAGAGCGGCAGCAGCAGGAAAATCCTCTCCTCAGAGAGATTCCTTTAAATGTAACCAACACAAAGAGCCTCGAGTTCCTCAACATCAGGTTCCCAGTTCAGTCTGAGAACCTTCAAAACTTCAGAGTCAAAGTCTCATTAAACGTATGAAGGACGTCATTGAATCCAGCTGGATCATAAATCATGAGCAGGTGTTTATTATCTGGAATGATCTGATCTCTGAACAGTTTTTCTTCACTGTGGTTCATTTTAAAGTCCTGCAGCTCTGTGGAACCAGAACATCGTGAAGAAGGAGAAAACTCAGAGATGTCTTCTGTTAGTAGGACTCAGATAAAATCCAGAATATACATAAATCACCTCCAAAGTTGATTAAAATAACTAAATCCTGTCTAAAATGACAAAAATGTGCCCAAACCCACATAAAACTGGTCTAAAGGGACGTACAGATTGTTCAAAATGGCTCCAAACATTTTGTCAAAAAATTTAGATAAAGTTGTCTTAAATGATATGAAATGAGTCTAAAATGACTAATAGATGGTCCGAAACAACTCAAGATTAGTTTAAAATGAAATATATCCAAAATGACACTTAGTTGTTTAAAAGTTTAGTTTTAAATGGAAAAAAAATGACACAAAACAAGACAAAAACAAAAAGAACTACAAGGTGACTGTGAGGTTTTGGGGTTCAGAGGGTCAAACATCTCCTGAATACTTGTGGGCATTTGGCAACATGAGCTTGGCTTGGTTCCGTCTGCTAGAACCTTCCCTGTGGAACGTCTCTCAAGGTCGTTTTCATGGCAGAAGACCAGTTCCTGCTGTAGCGTGGGTATTTCTGAGCAGTCCTGGTAAAGTGTTGAGCTTGTCGCTGATCCGTTAAATTGTAAAAGACGATAAAAACGGGATTATATAGATTCGTAAGATCCTCACCCAGCAGCAGTCTCCTCTGAAACGTTGGCAAGAACTCAGCCTCCTCATCGTCCCATTCAGGCCTTCAGGTTTCCATTGTAAAATCCAACAGCTTCAGCTCTGCAAACCAACAGCAGCTACTGGACGTAACTCCACCTCCACGTACAGAACAATGGAGGCTTGTTCTTGAGGAATATATGGAGAACTTCAGACGTGTTATCAGGTTTAACTATCAACGCTTTAGGAATCGGAAATGAAGCTCGATTGTAAAATGGGGTACAAACGTGCCAAAAGTGGTTTTTCAACAAGACATAATACAAGGTGAGATCAAGAAGTTCAGTTCTGTAGTTATAAAAAGCTGTAGTCCAACCTGAGAAACGTCTGTCTGCCATCTTCATTAAGGCAAAGTCTCATCCAGGTCATGGTGCTTCAGTACAATCCAACTGGACTTCTCTGGTACGTTCTTGAAGACATCTTCAAACAACGTCTTCAGAGTTGTTTTGATTTAAATTCGTCTAGGACCACCTTAAAGGAAGCGTCCTTGTGCAGTGCTGCTGTCACTAACCTGAACGGTGCTTCAATCAGGTCAGAGAAAAACCACCAAGTCGCTCCTCTCCACCTGACCTGGTCACCAGATTTCACTTCTTTCTCAAACTTAAATTCAAGTCGAAGAGGCACCATCCAAACAGAAAGAACCTCTAGGGAGCGTTAAAGAGTTACAGATGTCTCTAAACTTCTTTATCAAGCATCATGACGTGTGGATTCATCTTTACTTCCTGTTTTGAGAGTCACACTTGGTTATTTTTCAACAGCTGCTTGAAAGTTCTTGGAGAGAATCCGATGCGTTACGTAGGACTGAAGGAGTTTCTAAGAATGTTGATGTTTTAGTGAAACTCTTTGTTAGACGACATTCAAACACAGACGGCAGCTGTATTTAATATGAGTAGTCACAAGAAAACAAATTAACTGAAGCCAACGTGGGAATAAAACATGTTTATTTGTTGTTGCAGGATGAAAACTGATTCAATGAAAGATACAACTGGTTCGTATTTCAACTGGTTCACTTGAATAACAAACCTCCTACATCCCCCCAGTCGTGTTTTAGCCTCCCAGCTAACATTTGCTAATGAGCTCCATCACCAAACTTTGCTTTCCAGCTTCAACTGCTCACTTTTTCAGAAAATCCAGTAATTTGTATGAAATTACTCAAAACCAATTCAGCCTCCTTCCATCAAACATCAAACCTGTTTTACTGTAGAGCAGCTGGATTTTACAGATTCATCCAAACTTAACGTCCTGATTTATGTTCCAAATGAACGTTCAGATAATGAGTTTGTTTTATTGTTTCCTGTTTACCAAAGATGAGAGTTTAACAGATTAAATCAGATCAGATCAGCAGATCAAGAGAATCTGGAATCAATAAAACACTGAAAACATGAAACTCAACATCTTCTCGTTTTCAAGAAGCCAAGTTATTGATCAGTGGCTCCAGGAAATAGAAATCAGTTGTGTTTTTAAGCGTATATGGAGGTCCTTCATGCCTCCATAAAATCAGCTCTGAAAACCAACACAAAGACAGAATGTCCTTAACCCTCCTGTTGTCCTCATTTACCAAAAAATATTGTTTCCTTGTCTGAAAAAAATCCAAAAAAACAAGAAAAACAATCCCAAAAATTCTGAAAATTTGCAAAACCTTCAGGAAGAAAATTCCAATAATTCCTTAAAAGTTTCCCTTAAAAGTTTTTATTTTTTTTAAATCCCCCAAATTGGGCAAGAAAATTCTTGTAAATATTTTCAAAAAAATGAGTAAAAATCTTTCCAAAAATCCTAAAAATATCTTAAAAAAAAAAAAAAACTTCTAATATTTTCTTTAAGAAAATTCACAAAAAATCAACCAAAATCCAGCAAAATTCACTGGATTTTGGTTGATTTTTATGTGAATGTTCTTAAGAAACATTTTTTACATTTCTTTTTTTCCGCCAAAAAATGTTCAAAGATTTCCAAAAAATGTTGAAGATGTGGACATCAGAAGTTTCACTGTGAAAATATTTTTTTCCACATTTTCAAACTTTCAGTTTGACCTGCAGGACGACACGAGGGTTAAAGTCCTGGAAGTTACCGATTGAAGCCGTTGTGGATCTGAGTTCTTCTTGTTCCAATGTTGACGCTGCTTCTTGGTTTGTCCTCACCAGGAACTCAAACCAAACGTCCGGTGGTGTTTTGATCTTTATGGAAATGTTTCACGTCATCACATCCAACATGTTGGCACCAAAAACTGACTGTTCGCTTCCTGTTTATATATCCAGACCCTCACCTCGGTCACCTATTAGCAGTCATAATGTCTTGGCTCATGGACGGCACAGTAAACTTGGGTAAATTTGGGTAAATTTGGGTAAATTTGTTCGTCTGGATTTTAGCCTAAAGTGATCGTCCTGTTCAGCTCGATGATTAAAGATTGGACCTCTTGGTTTGTTGGAGCTGCAGTCAGTCGATGCAGGAAGCACCAGTCTGGATGTTCTCAGTGTGGACTGGAGGTTAGTGGGACTAGTTTCTACAGTCTGTCGGTTCAGACTCTGGGCTGAGGAGACAATAAGGCACAGTCGGCTCTGACTCACTGTATTTTAACACTGTGACATCGAACATTACAAAGGCATGGTTGTGACATAAAATACAAACTAGCTGGCTTCCCTTCATACAAAGATGTCATTAGTCGTACATCTAGCATTAAAAAAGCGACATTCATATCTTCAGTTTCTTCGTTTGTTCTAGTTGATTGACAGTCTGAGTGTGTTAAAGACATTAATCCTCTTAAAACTACAGTTTAAACGTCCTGTACATGGAGACCTCCTCAGTGTCGAGGGTTCGAGTCCTGTTAGCCTCCCGCCACTGCTTCAACACTTTCTTTATCTTTAGAAACATCATTTTAGGATGGATTAGTAGCTTCATCAAGCACCGCATCCTTCACAGAACCACAGAAACCTTCGACAACGCCCTGATTTTCCTTCACACCGGTTCAAACGTTCATGTTTCAGCTGCACACAACAACCAGAGTCTGCTGGTCAAACATCGCTTCAAGTCAGAGACAGAAATAACCTCACCTGAATCCTTCTTCTGCTAATTAGTCACTGATGGATTCACCACAGATCTAAAGAATTAATAGAAGAAGCAAGACGGTGGATTGGTTTATGTATCTATAAACTTCTGACATCCTGTTGCCAAAGTTGACTTCAACAACAAGGACATGTTAGAAAACGTTTGGTTTGGAGATGTTTGTCATTATTTTTCTCTTTAAATTAATGTGCTTCTTATTTATTTTTGGTGGAGATGTTCAGAACAGTTCTAGATCCAAATCAAAATCTGAAACAAACCAGTTCTGGTAAAAAAAAAAAAAAAAAAAAAAGAACTCTAGATAGTCTAGAAGCACAGGAACTTTAATTATTTAGCCCCGCAGACAACAAATCAGTTCTCAAAGTTTATTATTATTTTAAAAGGCTGTTTGTATCCTAAGGGCTGTACAGTGGTGTAGTGGTTAGCACTTTCGCCTTGCAGCGAGAAGGTCCCTGGTTCGCATCCCGGCTTTCCCGGGATCTTTCTGCATGGAGTTTGCATGTTCTCCCTGTGCATGCGTGGGTTTTCTCCGGGTACTCCGGCTTCCTCCCACAGTCCAAAAATATGCTGAGGTTAATTGATCATTCTAAATTACCCGTAGGTGTGAATGTGAGAGTGATTGTTTGTCTCTATATGTGGCCCTGCGACAGACTGGCGACCTGTCTAGGGTGTCCCCTGCCTTCACCCGAGTCAGCTGGATAGGCTCCAGCCCCCCCCCCCCCCCCCCCCCCCCCCGCGACCCTAGTGAGGATTAAGCGGTGTTTAGATAATGGATGGATGGATGTTTAGATAATGGATGGATAATGGATGTTTGTATCCTGCATCTCTTTATTGCGCTTCATAAGTCCAGGACTAGATGCACCAACGAGGTCCAGACAGAAATCTACTATAAGGTCCACCTGGACATTATTTAGTGTTGTCACATGAAGAAACTGTTGTAAAACAGCCGTCAGGGAATCAATTTCCTGAATCTTCTCAGGATTTTAGTTTTGTGGTAGAATATCATACTTGTTTTCCACCACTGTGGTTCGAGTGCTGGATGATCTCAGAACAGTTCTTTGTGTTTTGAAAGCCAGAAGATTTATCTGTCGCTCAGGAAAACTGGTTCCACAGTGGATCAACTGACCACGATCAAGCTTTCTAAGAACCATTGACGTCAGGGTGAAATTATTGTGAAGAAGATCTACTTTCTTCTAATTTTGCTGTTTCTGTGTTCTGAGGAATTAATTTGTGTTTCTGTTTTAAATAGAGCTCTGACTGGATCTCAAATCATCCTGCAGGGACCATGAAGATCCTCAGCCAGGTTCATGGAGGTTATTTCTGTCTCATTCACTTCACACAATGTTTGTTAGCCCAGAAATAGGTCGATGCAGGGCTGAGCTGTCATGGTGCAACAGTCAAACTCACCAGCAAATTGTAACATAAAAACTCATTTTAAGATGTTTTCCATGTTTTAAACACACAGAACATGAGTTTGGCTAAAGATCAGCCCCACATCAAGCCTACTTCTTATTCAAGTAGCGTCCAACAGCAGCAGCCAACCCTCCTCCACCCGACTCATCTTGCATTGAAACGGTTGCCCTAAGTTCACTTAATTTACGTTTCCATTGAACACATAAAAACACTGAGCTTCACAGCTTCATCTAAGGAAGAAAGAGGACGTCCGGGGTTTTCCATCTACTCTGCATCCCGAGCAGGAGGTCTAGGAGAAGAGTCCGTCTGGAGAGTCCTGGAACCGCCTCCTGCTCTACAACAGCTGGATGTGCAAGAACAGCAACTCTTCTAACTTCTAGAGATTAAACAGGAAGTCCTGCACAGACTGGAGGGAAACACTGAGTCCACATCGTACAAACACAGGTCTGAAAGAAAGAAAGAAAGAAAGAAAGAAAGAAAGAAAGAAAGAAAGAAAGAAAGAAAGAAAGAAAGAAAGAAAGAAAGAAAGAAAGAAAGAAGATCCTGAGGTGTTCAGGAGGAGAAGGAGATGGACGGAGAGGAGATGCTATCGTTGGAGGAAAGGAACTGATGTGTTAATGAGAACTAAGAGAAGGAGAAGATTCATGGCTCTAGCTGGAGATGGACAAGATGGCCGATGTGTCTTTAGCCTTGTCAAAGAAGATGGACGTCTCATTGGCTGCCTTCAGTTTGACCTGGGCGGAGCCTGGTAAGCCCTGAGCCGTGGTTGGCTGACACTCCTGGCAGCAGCAACAGCAGCAGTCCATGAAGGCCTGACCGAGAGCCTGAAACAGACGGAAACAAGACCTTTAACTGCATCCATCCATCCATCCAACAACAAGTTCCAGAGGGGTTGAGGAAGTCAGATGAGTTAAACTGGACTAGTCGTCTACAGAACCATCAACACCCACAGAACAGAACTTTCTCTAGTTGAAATGTTGAAGAAACCTCTGAAGTCCTGCTCCTCACTGGATCAGTCAACAGTTTCCTGATGAGTTTATTGATCCTAATCACTAGTTTAATGACTCTTCAGTATAGCTGAGTGTTTATGTTGGAAGTCATGGTCCCATTTAGAGGAACATAGATGATAAAATAGGAGATGTTTTAAGGTTTAGGGACTCACTTTTCGGTTTAAAAGACCAATACGTCCAAATACCAAACTCAAGGCCTAAAAACGGTGATTTACAAACATCATTGGTGTCACAGCGATGCATCTATCGTCCAGAGCAGCTGATTACAGAAACACTTTTCCCTGACTAAACGTTCCACCAGAAAATGCTGCTGAAGGTCAGGAACTTATTATTTCTCTCTGGTGGGGTTGAATCAGAACATTTACCTCACAGGAGGAAGCTGGATTCTTACAAGATATTTTGAGATGATGATTTTCCTAGAATTAATCATTAGAAGCTTCAAGCTAAACAGTTTTGCTCGAACCAATCAGCATCCTGTGAGGAACTGTTGGGTGTTTTAGTTGGGATGGATGGTTGGTTTATCCCATCATCTGAAAGTGGCTGCTGCTTTCTAAACCATCTAGAAACCTGCTGCATGAGGTTTTCAGTCCATTTGACTGTAAAATCTTTAATCATCTTTCACCTGCATGATGTGAATAAAATCATGTTTGTCTTTTAAGACCCCAGTGAGGTGAACATAGAAGTTTAGTTTTGCCTGAGGTAATTATTCCTGTTCATCTGGATTTATTAAAGATCATCACTGATCTGAAGGTGATTTCTGGCTTCAGCTGTTGGACCAAGTGGACGTCATGTAAAGTTACAGCTGGTTTAAAACTAAATATCTGAGTCTGTTGTTCCAGTGAGAAGACACACCATCATTCAGAAGTTTAGGGTCACTTAGAAATGTCCTTATTTATGAAAGAAAATCTGTTTTTTTCAATGAAGATAACATTAAATGAATGATAAATCCAGTGTAGACATTGTTATTGTGGTAAATGACTATTCTAGCTGGAAACGGCTGATTTTTAATGGAATATCTCCATAGGGGTACAGAGGAACATTTCCAGCAACCATCACTCCTGTGTTCTAATGCTACATTGTGTTAGTTAATGGTGTTGAAAGGCTCATTGATGATTAGAAAACCCTTCTGCAGTTATGTTAGCACATGGATAAAAGTGGGAGTTTTTATGGAAAACATGGAATAGTCTGGATGATCCCAAACTTTTGAGTGTTGATATGTAGACTGTAGATTTTTAGTGAGAAAAATCAACATGAACACAGTCTGGGAGTGTTTTGCAGCCCTCAGCTTTACCAAGAATCTAGTCTACTATCCTGAACTTTACCAAAAACTAGAGACTGACTCGTACTTCCTGCCAGTGTTGGTCTTCAGATGAAGACGTTCTGGTTGGACCTACCTTACACAGACACAGCAGCAGCACCGGTGTCACCGACGACTTGAAGAACAGCAGGAAATGATGTAACAGCGCCAGCATGGTGGCGGTGTCCTCGGAGACGGTGATGTGCGTGTAGGCCAGCGTGATGTTGCATACGTGTTCGGGCAGAGCGCACACGCCGTAGACCACGGCCAGCGCCAGCAGCGTGCAGTTCAGCTGACGCTCCACCGCCTGGTGCTGCTGCCGCTTCTGATTGGACGAGCGGTCGTCATGGCTACGCTGCTTCTTCTGGGCGGAGCTGGAGTCGCTGTTGACGTTGCGGGTGGCCATCTGGCAGAGGATGGTGAAGAGGACAGGGAGGCAGAAGTAGCAGCCGAAACACCACCACATCCGGCCCTGGAGACACAAACAGGAAGTTCAACAGACTCACATGGAAACCAGGTTCCCTCTGGAGGAACCCAAGAACCTTTTCCTTTAAAAATGACACTGAATGAAAATGAAAATCAAACAACATGGTGGATGGTGTCTCTTAGCTGCAGCTTTTCGCTGCTGTTACAAAATTAAAATAATGTTGGGATTCAATGCTTTCTATGATTTCAAACTACTGTATTACTGTGTGACTGAACTCATGGAACCAAATGGACTCAGTAGATTTCCGTGATTTAACTTTGACCATGAAAATAGAGGAAGTTGGTTCTGAAACTGGCTGCTCAGAAACTGATAAAACCACTGTGAAACAAACGTTGTGTAACTCATGCTAATGTAACGTGTTCATGTGCCTCTAGAAAAGCTAAACTGTTTCTTTATGGTGTCATTTTTCCAGACTGTGTTCATGTTGATTCCTTGTGCAAGTCTTAAATTTCCCTCAGGATTAATAAAGTATCCATCCATCCATCCATCCATCCATCCATCCATCCATCCATCCATCCATCCATCCATCCATCCATCCATCCATCCATCCACCCTTCCAGTGTTTTACTCCACCCATCACACTGCTTGATTCTTGAAGTCTTTGTCTTTTTGTCTTTCTGCTGTGTGTCACATGTTTGCGCCCTAAGAGAAACAACATTTCAATCCCGTCTACTTCCTGTACATGTGGAAGAACTGACAATAAAGTTGACTTCCTGGTAATGTGAGCAACATGAACTTCCTGTAGAACCCTGTAGAACCTCCTTCAGGAACAGAGAGTCACTAAAGAGAGAACTGGGATCCATGTTTGAAGCACTCAGTGGAGCTCATATCCTGATTAATTTCTGAATTTATTTCATTTACCTACTTAGTTTCATCAGCCAAACAGGTTCAGGTTCAAGGCTCTCAAAGAATTCACTGCATCCTGATACCATCAGCTCTGGTTGGAGGTCATTAACCTCCTCAGAAGTCTTTGTCATGGTGTCCGTTGCTGCTAAACTGATCCAGGTCCTGGAGATCGTAGGAGCTTCAGGAGAAACCAGCCGGACTTCTCTGGAAGACATTTCTAGAAACATCTTCCAGAAAAAGTCCGGTTGGTTTCACCTGAAGCTCCTGTGACTAAAAGGTGGTGTAGACAGTTTTGTGTCTCTTTGTGGCCTTTTTGTGTTTTTTTTTTTGGTCATTTTGTGTTTTTTTGTGTCTCTGTGGTCATTTTGCGTCTCTTTGTGTTTCTTTTGTGTCTCTGTGGTCTTTTTGTGGCTCTTTGTGCTCGTTTTGTGTCTCTGGGGCTTTTTGTGTCTTTTTTTGGTCATTTTGTGTCTCTTTGTGGTCGTTTTGTGTCTTTTTGTGTTTCTTTTGTGTCTCTGTGGCCTTTTTGTGTCTCTTTGTGGTCATTTTGCGTCTCTTTGTGTTTCTTTTGTGTCTCTGTGGCCTTTTTGTGGCTCTTTGTGGTCTTTTTGTCTTTTCGTGGTCAGTTTGTGTCTCTTTGTGGTCATTTTGTGTCTCTTTGTATTTGTTTGTGAGTTGTGTTGTTCAGTCTCACCTGGTGGTACCTGAGCAGCAGCGAGTGCAGGGAGTCGGGCAGGTAAAGGGACAACGGTGAGGACGGTGTGATGGTGCAGGAGTCAACCAGCCGACCGGTGGACGGTGAGACGGCCTGGCTGAGCTGCCAGAGGAAGATCTCCGGACTGGACAGCAGCAGGGCGGCCAGCCAAACCAGCAGCAGCTTCAGCAGCACCGAGCGGCAGCGTTCCACCCGCCGAGCCTTCGGCTGCGATGAAGACGTGGCGGCGTGGAAACGATCGATGCCGAGAGCACAGAGGGTGAAGGAGGTGATGCCCAGAGACACGACCTGAAAGGAAGAGGACCAAGACGTCTGTCAGTGAGTAATGCAGGAGATGTTCATAGCAAAGTCCTATTCTAAAGATGTCATTTCTGGTGCTGCTGGTCCGAATGCTTTCACCCAACCAAAGTCTCATTGGTCCGATCATCTCTGGTGTTTTTAATATGGACTGAAATGCTCCATCAACAGCCTCCAAGATCCCATTTTTTGACATCAAGAGGAACTGAAGGTCCTGAAGGTTTGCTAACTTCAAACAACATCAGTTTTTATGCAGACGACACCCATTTTTATTTTGCTTGAAATTTTCTTCCTGTTAAAATGGAGACATCAAAGAATGGATGGCTGTTGCATTTCTACTTTTAAAGCCATAAAAAGGGACATATTTCTAACTGATGCTGATGTTACTGAGTCAAAAATCACAAAAAGCTTTTGAACACATCATTTTTGAAGATACTTCAATAAGTTGGTCACTGAACGCATCATTTTCGCAGATACTTTAGTACGTTGGTCAGTGAACGCATCATTTTTGAAGATACACTATATTGCCAAAAGTATTTGCTCACCTGCCTTGACTCGCATATGAACGTCAGTGTCATCCCATTCCTAATCCATAGGGTTCAATATGACGTCGGTCCACCCTTTGCAGCTAGAACAGCTTCAACTCTTCTGGGAAGGCTGTCCACAAGGTTTAGGAGTGTGTTTATGGGAATTTTTGACCATTCTTCCAGAAGCACATTTGTGAGGTCATACACTGATGTTGGACCAGAAGGCCTGGCTCTCAGTCTCCGCTCTAATTCATCCCAAAGGTGTTCTATGGGGTTGAGGTCAGGACTCTGTGCAGGCCGGTCAAGTTCATCCACACCAGACTCTGTCATCCATGTCTTTATGGACCTTGCTTTGTGCACTGGTGCACAGTCATGTTGGAAGAGGAAGGGCCAGCTCCAAACTGTTCCCCCAAAGTTGGGAGCATGGAATTGTCCAAAATGTCTTGGTATGCTGAAGCATTCAGAGTTCCTTTCACTGGAACTAAGGGTCCAAGCCCAGCTCCTGAAAAACAAGCCCACACCATAATCCCCCCTCCACCAAACTTTACGCTTGGCACAATGCAGTCCGACAAGTATGGCTCTCCTGGCAACCACCAAACCCAGACTGGTCCATCAGATTGCCAGATGGAGAAGCGTGATTGGTCACTCCAGAGAAGGCGTCTCCACTGCTCTAGAGTCCAGTGGAGGCTGCTTTACACCACTGCATCCCACACTTTGCATTACACTTGGTGATGTATGGCTTGGATGCAGCTGCTGGGCCATGGAAACCCATTCCATGAAGCTCTCTGCTGAAGCTCTGTTCTGGAGCTAATCTGAAGGCCACATGAAGTTTGAAGGTCTGTAGCCATTGACTCTGCAGAAAGTTGTCCACCTCTTGGCACTATGCTCCTCAGCATCCGCTGACCCCGCTCTGTCAGTTTACATGTCCTACCACTTGGTGGCAGAGTTGCTGTCGTTCCCACACACTTCCACTTTCTGATAATACAGCTGACAGTTGACTGTGGAATATTTAGGAGCCAGGAAATGTCACAACTGGATTTGTTGCACAGGTGGCATCCTATCACAGTTCCACGCTGGAATTCACTGAGCTCCTGAGAGCGAGCCATTCTTTCACAAATGTTTGTAAAAGCAGTCTGCAGCCTAGGTGCTTGATTTTATACACCTGTGGTCATGGAAGTAGTTGGAACACCTGATTCTGATTGTTTGGATGGGTGAGCGAATACTTTTGGCAATATAGTGTACTTTCATGAGTTGGTCAGTGAACACCTCCAGGATTCCATTATTTTTGACAGCAAGAGGAACTCAAGGTCCTGAAGGTTTGCTAACTTCAAACAGCATCAGTTTTTATGCAGAGGACACCCATTTCTATTGTAGCTGAGATTTTCTTCCTTTTCAACAGCACTGAAGACATCAAAAAATTGATGGCTGTTGTATTTTTGCTTTTAAAGCCATAAAATCTGACATATTTTTAACTGATGCTGATGTTACCGAGTCGAAAATCACAAAAAGCTTTTGAACACAAACAATAACAAACAGATGGTGTTCATGTTGACAGGAAGAAAATTTCACATCAGCAGACTTCCAGGATTGATCCATTATTTTAATAATTATTACAACCTCACGTCAGCGTTGATACGACTGATTCTTGTCTGACTTCACCTGAATCAACTCTCTTTGTTCGTTATTGTGCTTTTAGGGAGTGATGGACTTTTCTTTGCTAACAGAAAATCAGCAGCCAGCAGGAGGAGGTCTGGGTGGATGGACAGGTCAGCTAAACACTGAATTCCTGTTTAAAACCTTGTCTTTTAACTGTTTTATACTAAACCTCCATCTTTCTGTACATCTATACAAGTTAGATGCTTCATTTATGGTCTGAAAGATGAGACCTGGTCTTGATCTCAGGTGAACCAATCATTGCTGCATTTTATCGATCAGCAGACACCAGATTTAAAACTGGGTTTAAAAAAATAGGTGGAATCTAAACAGGTTCATCTTTACATTATTTTAGTCTGAAGTATTTTCACTTGCTGACTGTTTAATTTAAAAATAAAAAAGTCCAAAACTTCACATTTTGTTGCTAAAACCAGCAAATATTTAGCATATTAGCTTTAAGCATGTTTACGCGTTGATCTACAACTAAAATAAAAACTGTCAGTTATTATTACTTTATGGAAGTTTAATCAGAATCTTTAATATCCAGCACTCAGCGGTGTCAGCGTTTAGCCTAGCTTAGCATCATCACTGGAAGCAGGGGGAAACTGTTAGCTGAGAACAAATGCACCAATCAGCTCCTTCAGAGAGTGAGTATCATCATGTCTGCCCATTAGGACCTCAACTAACTAATATATATATATACACATATATGTATGTATACACATATATATACATCACCATTGCTGGTTATTCTCTGGATGAACCAATCAGCTGTTTGGTTCTAAAATATCAGAAAATAATGAAAAATGGGGATCAGAGTTTCCTCAGATGTCTGTTTAGTCTAAAGATCTTCAGTTTAACGTCAGAGAGGAAAGAAAGAACCAGAAAATATTGACTGAATGAGCTGAAATCACAGAATTTAGAATTTAGTTTTTTTTTACTTACTCAAACTGATGAAGTATTTATCTAAACTGTAGTAGTAGTAGTAGTTCAGTAGGTAGCAACTAATAGATTGTTGTTGATGGACAGAAACACTGAGAGCTTTTAAATCCACAAACACGTCTTCAAGTTTGTTCCTGTCAAAGCATAAAAATGGCAGCAACAAGTTTAATAAAGTTAATATGAGAACAAACGAGATTAAATGAAGAACCACTGAGTTAATGATGAACACTGATAGTTAAAAAAAAACGAGGTTACTACCTGGTTAGTAACTAACTAGATGAAGATCCGCAGGTTGACTTTAACACCAGTAACCTGAAGGATTCCTGTTTAATTTAAACATTTTTATTTCTAGTTTTAGTTCCCTGTTTGTGCACAACTTTATTTTGAAAGGAGCCGTATGAACAAAGTTTATATTAATATCTCTGGAGTCCATCAGCCTCAGTTCTTCCTCTGGTTTCTCTAAAAGTTCAATATTAACAAACCATCACTGTCCTAGAGACCCTCCAACGTCTAAACAAAAGAAACAAAACAGTCCGGTTCCAGATCTGACAGCGTCTTTGTTTTGATTTGGACACAGAGGTGCATCTTGGGAAACTGAATAAAATCTGTTTTAACAGACGATGTATCTTTATATCCAGATTGTCAGAGACTTCTAGAACCCAGAAACATCTTCAGAACAGTCTAATGAACATTTGGTGTTTTACACTGACGTAACCATCTGTGGAGAACCTTTTTCTGGAGTAAACTGGTCAATGTGCATCATTTTTTAAAAGATACTTTAGTAGGTTGGTCAGTGAACGCATCATTTTTTGAAGCTATTTAGTAAGTTGATCAATGAATGCATCACTTGAAGATACTTTCATAAGTTGATCAGTGAATGCATCATTTTTTGAAGCTATTTAGATGTCGGTCAGTGAACGCATCAGTTTTTGAAGCTATTTAGTAAGTTGATCAATGAACGCATCACTTGAAGATATTTTAGTAAGTTGGTCAGTGAACGCATCATTTTTTGAAGCTATTTAGTAAGTTGGTCAGTGAACGCATCATTTTCTGACGATACTTTAGTAAGTTGGTCAGTGAATGCATCATTTTCTGAAGAAACTTTAGTATGTTGCTCAGTGAACGCCTCCAGGATTCCATTATTTTATCTCCTGTTCTTCTCCAGATCGTTCTTCTTCTCTCCATCATTCTGTTGATAAACCCTCTCTGGTCGTTACATCCTGACTGATCCTGCAGCACCACCATCTGGACTAACTTCCTGTTTGCTCAAAAACGTTCATCATGTCTTCTTATTGATGCAGTGGTTTTGACAGATGTTGATAATCTGGACAGGTTCGGTGATACTGCCCAGCTAATCATCATCTATCTGTTCACTTTAGGTCTGAACAGAAGAACTCAAAACTTCCTGTTTTCAGTACAACAGATTCATGGTCCTCAGAGGATCAAGGTCTCCTTCAGGACCAAACCTGAGTCTTAAATCAACACAATCTTATTTAAACAACAAGCCCCACCCACCTCCATATAAGGCACCATGCGGCAGGTGATGTCACCAAGGATCCTCCTATGGGAGAGCTGGTTGAGGACCACCACAGGAAGACACAGCACCAGGACCAGGAAGTCCCAGAAAGCCATGCTGGCCAGCAGGTAGTTCCAGGCGGACCTCATGTAGTAGTTGTTCCAGACGACGCACATGACGGCCATGTTCCCGACCACGCCCACCGCCAGCACCAGGCCGGCCAGGAACAGCACGGCGTAGGCCGCATACGAGCCGTCGGCCAGCGGGTAGAAGGGGTTGAAGAGTCCCGGGGCCTCATGGTCGGAGGTGTTGCCACGGATGTCGTCTTCGCTTCCTGAAGCCACTCTGGTCCCATTGCTGAACTCGGTGACCTGCGGCGCCGTGACCCAGTCGTTCTCGAAGGAGTGGCTGAAGGTGGACTGCTGCTCGTCCTCGTCGGCGCCGCGGCTCAACCGGCGGTGGCGGTCCACGTCCAGGTCCAGCATCTCGGGGACGGAGAGAATCTGTTCGGCGTCCCGGGTTTTCTTCCAAAGAGGCTCCGGTTTGGCGTCCGGCTGACCGACGCTCTTCGCCTCCGTGAAGAACATCAGAGACAGCAGCAGAAACAAACCCAGAGACCAGGACATGGTGCAGAACTTCATCTGGAAGGTTCCTGTCAGACCAGAACCTCTCAGGGTCAGACCAGAACCTGTCAGGGTAAATCCCAGCAATGAAGACAGAAGGTCCCAGAAGTCCAGAACAAAATGATCTGCTGGACGTTGACAACGTTCCTGTCGCCTTTCAGCCAAACTGATCCCGGACCAGTGGTTCAGTTCATTCAACAATTCCAGTAAAAATGTTCAGATTACCTTCAAAGCTGCAGAATTTTACCAGAACATGAAGCAAAGTTTAGGAGAGTTCCCAGACAGAGCAGACAGCCTGATGTTTGAGGACATCCAGTCCTGGAGGTCTGTGGTCCAGACAGATAAAGTTCTTCTGTTTCCTCTTCAGAGTTCCTCTTCAGATCAGCCTCCTCCCGTCCATTAGTAGTCCACACAGGTCGGAGCTCCAGAGGAGGACCAGAGGGGGCGAGGCTCCGTGTCCGTGTCAGGGCTGCTGTGTCTGGGCTGCGGGCGGCAGAGCGACTGGGCGTCCGTCCTGGAGGGTCTCTGGGAACCAGCAGCCCTCTGCTGCACGGCCCAATGGAGCTTTTGTTTGGAAGCACGACAACACACACACACACACACACACACACACACACACACACACACACACACACACACACACACACACACACACACACACACACACACACACACACACACACAGAGTTTTGATTAACCTCAGAGCTGCTGCTGCCCCCTGCTGCACGTTTAAACTCACTGAAACATTTAATCTGTTGGTTTTCTTTATTATTCATAGAACTTCAACTGCTATAAAATCAGTGTCAACATATTTTATTCCATTAAAATACCACTATGTCTAAGTAATTATAGTTTTAAGGGTTTATTACATCCAAACTACTTCATCTTGTCCAAATACTTTGACTTTTCAAAGTTTATTCCATCCAAATACTGCTTTCTGTCTAAGAACTTATAGTTTTAAAGGATTATCCTACCCAAAATATGACTATCTGTCCAAAAATGTATAGTTTTACATTTCTTTTTCAACTAAAAATACTACTTTTTGTTTGAGTACTTGTTGTTGTACCAAATTACTATTTTGTCTCGGTACTTTCTCTCTGAGTATTTAAAGTTTTGAAGGTTATTCAATGCAAATAGAATTTTATCATTTACAGTGTATGGATTGAAAGATTTTATTCCACTCAGAATACTACTTTCTTTCCAAGTACTTATAATTTTAAAGGATTATTTCACCCAAAATACTAGATTTTGTCCAAATACTTTGACTTTTTAAGGTGAATTCCACTGAAAATGCTACTATCTATCAAAAACATTTACTAAAAATACTACTTTCTGTCCAAGTACTTGTAGTTTTAAAGGTTCATTCGACAGAAATTACTACTTTTAGTACTTTTAGTTTTAAAGGTTGATTACATCCAAAATACAAGCTTCTTTCCAAATATTCACAGTTTTGAAGGCTTATTCTGTGCAAATAGTACTTTATAACTCAAAGGTTATGGATTTAAAGGTTTTTTCCACCCAAAGTACAACTTTTTTCCCAAGTATTTAGAGTTTTTTAAAGATTTATTCTACACCAAAAATTACATTTTGTCCAAATACTTTGACTTTTTAAGATTTATTCCATCCAAATACTGCTATCTGTCTAAGAACTTGTAGTTTTATAGTTTTATTCTACCACAACCTGCATCTCACTCTTTATTTTCAGTGTCTGTCGGCTAGAATGTTTTCTGGTGAAGAAAGAAAAACAAGGGCTGCACAGTGGCGTAGTGGTTAGCACTTTCGCCTTGCAGCTAGAAGGTCCCTGGTTCGCGTCCCGGCTTTCCCGGGATCTTTCTGCATGGAGTTTTCATGTTCTCCCTGTGCATGCGTGGGTTTTCTCCAGGTACTCCGGCTTCCTCCCACAGTCCAAAAACATGCTGAGGTTAATTGATGATTCTAAATTGCCCGTAGGTGTGAATGTGAGAGTGATTGTTTGTCTTTGTATGTAGCCCTGCGACAGACTGGCGACCTGTCTAGGGTGTCCCCTGCCTTCGTCCGAGTCAGCTGGGATAGGCTCCACCCCCCCCGCGACCCTAATGAGAATTAAGCGGTGTATAGATAATGGAATGGAAAGAAAAACAAAGGCGATGTCGTCTACAGCTGTGGACTCAGATGGAGTTTAATGTTTTATGATGCAGTTCATCTTTCTGCTGTTTACATCAGTGGAACTGAAGAACCGACCTCCAGGTTTTAGATGGAAGAAGAATTAGTTTGTGTCTCTGCAGCCTGAAAGCAGCTTAGAAAGGAGTCAGCAGCTGTAGTTAACTCCAGTTAACCAACATAAATAAACTACAGGCTTCTTAAAACAGACTCTAGGGGGCGCCAGCATCTTTATTCTAGATGTTTAAAGATCTGAACCACTGCAGAATAAAGTCCTGAAGCTCAGAACATCATGAAGAAGAAACTCAGAGACGTAAGAACAAGGAAACCAGAATGAAGAAACTTTTCTTTCATTATTTATTTTACAAAAACATAAAACTCTGGAGCTAATGGAAGATTTTCCACATTTACAGCCTCTGAAAACTCTGAGAAACTGTTTTGTTTCCTTTCTGTTTTCGGTTTCGTTTTTTTGTGTCTTTGGGGGAAAAATTTCTCTTTTTAGTCTCATTTCATACTAAAGTGTCTTTAACATGATGCGTTCACAGTCTGATGTAACGTGGTGTATTTGAACACTGTATTTCAGCTCAGAATCAAAGAAGTTTTAACCTCCAGACGTTTCTTCCGATTATTTCAATCCTCAGACGTTCTGGAGGCATCTCATCTCCATGACAACCCCGACCTGTCACTGTGCGTGTCATGATTCACGTATGAACACGGGAACACGTGTTTTCCGTCCAGCTCAGGTCTGATGCCGGACGTCTCTGAGCTCCAGAGATTTAGTTGGATTTGAGGGAAGAAGGAATTTCACGGTTTGTTGTTTCAGTCTGTCGACCTTATAAGGCCTCAGCGACCCGACCGTCCACGATTCCTTTTATAGCAGCAGGACGAGTCCAGACTCACCTGATCACTGCTGCGTGAAGAAGAAGAGGCTGCTTCAGTGTTCCAACAACTCGACCAACAGACAGAACCTCAGACTTCTGGTGTTTATTTACTGTTAAAGTATGAATTAAAAGCTTAAATATTCACCGAATCTGTCGTAGAAACATCAGTAGATCCAGGAGAAACCAACCGGATTCTCTGGGAGGTTCTGGAAGATGTTTCACCTCTGAAGAAACATCTTCCAGAAGCTTTCAGATGTCTGTTTGGTTTCTTCTTAAACAATCAGATTCAGAGAATCTTTAAACTTTTAATTCTTGAAATCTGGAAGTTAAAACGACACGTTTCCCTTTGACAGTAAATACACCACGCTACACCAGACAGTGAATGCATCACTTTTAAAGATACTTTAGTATGTTGGTGAGTGAACGCATCACTGCTTAGAGGACTTGATGATGCTAATGCTAGCAGGTTTAGCAACAGTTAAAGACAATGAGATAATTTTAATGTTTTAACAAAAGAACTGAAATGTTTATTTATTTGTTTCATTTCTCTGCTGAACAGAACTCCATCCACCGCTATGATCCGATGCTAACAGCTAACAGCTAACAGCGGCTGTAGCCTGAAGTCCTGCTCTGCTGACGGTCAGCTGATGTTCTGACGTTCTTCGTTCCAGTTCTGGACCTCGTCGGGTCGAGAACCTCCAGAGATCAAAGCTTCACACGGAAACTCTGGTCCTCGTTAGACTTTTAGATTTCGACAGCTGCTGCCTGCGGCTAAATCTGGCCGACCCACATCAACACACAGATACACACACATTAACACACATCAACACACACACACACTAATACACATCAATACACACATACAGATACACACACTGATCCCCTCAGATCAGCTTCATGTCCTCAAACCAGAACTCTCAAGTGAAAGTTACTTCGTTTAAAACTGTTGAGGTTTAACTTTCTATTTTAAAGTCGTTTTCTTCCATTTTCTCGTCAACTCATCAGATAAACATAAATATCAGGTCCAGATCTGACAGGTTTTTATTGTTTTGTTATTTTTTATTCATGCTTCTTATGTCCCTTCATTCAGAAAGATCATTTCCCATCATTATTTTGAAGGAACATGTTGTCACTTCCTTTATTTAACTGTGGTTGGTTTAAAGAAATATAAAGTAACATCAGAGCCGTTTTCATTTTTTAAAGATGCTTCATGATATTCTCAGTGCTTCTTGTTCCCCTTTAATAGAATACTAATGAGGTGCAGTCAGGCCATTCTACACTCTACCATCCATCTACACAAGAATGGTAGGATGTAGAATGTTCTGACTTTAAGGAACCCAGAAGTTTAACATCCTGTGGTGGGACACTGGCGGCTAATGCTATGACTGTCAGACCATTCTACACAGATGAATGGTAGACTGATCGGACTGTCTGGAACCAGGAACTTAACATCCTGTGGTGGGACGCTGGCAGCTAATAAGGGCTACAGCTAATGTTTGACAGCTAAGGCTCTGACTGTCAGACCATTCTACCATTCATCTGTGTAGGATGATAGAATGTAGAATGGTCTGACAGTCAGATGGTTGAGTCTGAATGTAGAATGTAGAATGGTCTGAGTGAAAAACCAGGAACTAATGCTCTAACTGTCTGACTGATTCTGACTCAACCATCTGACAGTCAGACCATTCATCTGTGTTGGATGGTAGACTGTAGAATGGTCCGACTGTGAGAAACCAGGAACTTTAGCATCCTGTGGTGGACGCCGGTGGCTAGTAAGTCGTACTGTCAGGCCATTCTACCTTTCATCTATGTAGGATAGTAGAATGTAAAATGGTCTGACAGTGACAGAAACCAGGACCGTTAAAAGCCTGCTGTGGGACGCCGGCTACTAATGCTCTGACTGTCAGACCATTCTACACAGATGAATGGTAGAATAGTCTGACTTTCTGGAAACAGGAACCAGGAACTGAACATCCTGTGGTGGGATGTTGGCAGCTAATAAGGCCTACAGCTAATGGTTGACAGCTAATGCTCTCTCAGACCATTCTACACAGATGAAAGGAAGGATGGTCTGACTATCAGACCATTCTTCATCTGTGTAAGATAGTAGAATGTACATTTGTCTAACTATGGAAAAAACCAGGAACTGAACATCCTGTGGTGGGACGCCGGCGGCTAATAAGGCCTACAGCTAATGGTTGACAGGTAATGCTCTGACAGTCATACTATTTTACAGCCGGACCATTCATCTGTGTAGAATGGTGTGACTGTGTGAGAAACCAGGAAGCAGAAACTTTGACATTCTGTGGTGCACACCGGTGGCTAATAAGACAGTCAGACCATTCTACCATTCATCTGTGTAGGATAGTAGAATGTAGAATGGTCTAACTATGGGAGAAACCAGGAATTTTAGCATCCTGTGGTGGGAGATAATAAGGTCTACAGCTAATGGTCTGACAGTCAGACCATTCTACACAGATGGATGGTCGACTGTAGAATGATCTAACTGTAGAATGGTCTGACTGTAGAATGGTAGAATGTAGAATGGTAGACTGTAGAATGGTCTGACAGTGACAGGAACCAGGAACTTTAGCGTCCTGCGGGGGACACCGGCGGCTAATGTCTGTGAGTTGACAGAAGACAAAACCAGAAGTTGTTTCTTTTCTCAGACTTCCTTTCTGAGGTTTTAATGAATCAGCTGAAGGTTTTTCCGAGTGTTTTGGCGTCTCAAACACATTTTACATCGACGTTCTTTAATTTCCTCATTGATCTGAACTCAACTCTGCTGGAACCTAAAGCTGAACTCTAATGTTTGTTTTCTGCTTCTTTTCCACCGGAGGACATTTTTACGCTTCATAGAAAAAAAACAAAAACAAATGTGTTCTTCTTTTCCCGTCGCCATGGAAACCACCGACCCCCGAGTTCCCGCTGTCACCGTGGCGACCGACCAGAACCTCCTGTTGTAAATCTGTTCCTCTGTTGACCTGTTGATCTACTAGAAGACCAGAACCGTTCCTCTGTTAGCCTGTTTCCATCCCTGTTTAGATCAGCGATGTGTAGTTTTACATTTAGCTGGTGTAGTACTCTGTAGTACTGTGTAGTACTCTGTAGTACTGTGTAGTACTGGGTATGGAGGACTGAAAGTACCAAAATACTACATAAATAATTACAGAAAGGTGATTCCATCGACTGATGCCCCAGAAACATGTAAAGAAATACAGAAAAATGCTAAAATAAAATGCTAAATTAATTAAAAATTAGATGAGAAAGTATCATTTAATGCCTATATTTATGTTTTATGTTGTTTGGAGCACATTTACCAGCTTATTACTGTATTTACTGAGTTATTTATTGAGTTATTTGTGTATTTATTGTATTATTTGTATATTTATTGAGTTATTATTGTAGTTATTTGCGTATTTATTGAGTTATTTGTGTACTTATTGTATTATTTGTGTATTTATTGAGTTATTTCTGTATTTATTTATTTTATTTATTTATTTATTTTTATTTTATTATCCCTTATTAATCCCACGAGGGGAAATTCTGATTTTCACATCTCTCCCCAATGGGGGAGTCAGAGCGATGGGTCAGCTGTGGTACAGCGCCCCCTGGAGGAGGAAGAGTGAAGGACCTTCAAGGACCAACAGAGGCCACATCTGAACCTCTGACCTTCTGATCAGTAGTCCAGAGACTTAACCGTTGCGCCACCACTGCCCCATTTATTGAGTTATTTGTGTATTTATTGTGTATTTATTGAGTTATTTGTGTATTTATTGTGTATTTATTGAGTTATTTGTGTATTTATTGTGTATTTATTGAGTTATTTGTGTATTTATCGTGTTATTTGTGTATTTATTGTGTATTTATTGTGTTTAATCCGTCCGTCTGAACAGCTGCTGGCGTTTCCGTTGTTTTTAGAAAACTGTGGTTTCACTGAAAAAACCACAAACTTCCTGAACTCAGCGCTTCTGCTTTCAGAGAAAACAGTTTAAATGTTGTCTGAGAACAGAAAATAATAAAAAATAATGTTTATTAATCTGATATGAAGTCTGACCTGAGATCAGATTTAAAGTTTCACAGCTTCAAAGACCAAAATATATACACTTTAGAGAAAAATGTCTGTAATTTTACTTCCAGTAATGTTTGGTCTGTATCGTCGTGTCTCATGTTTGTAGTTTTGTGGCCTATTTGAGTTGTTTTACTCCGTTTCTGACTGTTTCATGTCTTGTTTTTTTTTGCAGTTTTCTGTCGTTTTTGTTGTTTTATTTTGTTTTTTGGACATTTCGTCTCACTTTTGTGTCTCTTTGTGATAATTTCGTGTCTTTGTTTTTTCTCTACATATTATAAATATTTTTGTCATTTTGCGTCTTTTTGTGACAGTTTTATCTCCTCCTCCTGTAGATGTTTTTCTATCTCCATGTTTCCTCTCTACTCTGCTCATCATCTGTAGATGTTCCACCATGCTGGATGGATCTCCAACAACCTGCTCCTCTGGTCACTGTTTCTGCTGTATTCATTTGATTGGCTTTCCTCTCCAGAACCATCAGAAAGTTAAACCTGAGGATTCTTCAGTGTTCCTGGAGACAGAACATTTCCTTCTCAGACTGATGATGAACCTGATGACCTTCATGTAGCCGAGGATGTAAAACGGATCTACGGAACCGACTCACTGTTGAAGTGAACTTCCAGGAAACTTTAACTTGGTTCTGCTCCTGAGAGGTTCTGGTCTGGAGCTTCATTTAGAACCTGGTTCCTCTGGTTGGGGTTCTGATGGAGGAGTTGAGATCCTTAAAGGTTCAAACCCAAAGACCAAAACCAGCTGAAAAACTGATCCAGACCAGTATAACCAGTCCAGAACTGTACTTGATGAGGTCCAGAACTATTCTAGATGAAGTCCAAAACTTTTCTAGATGAGGTCCAAAACTTAGTGCACAGCCTAGTCCAGAACCAGTTCTAAACCCAGTCCAGGACCAAAGGTTCTTGGTTCGTGGTTGAAGGTGTTCATGGTCTTTATGAAGGTTCAGAGTTCTGATGTTGGAGATCACGTCAGAACCTGTAGATCTTCATGAACATGGAGTTGCAGCATTCAGGTGTTTTAGATGTCTTCAGGTGTTTCAGGTCTTTAGATGTTTAGATGTCTTCAGTAGTCTTCAGTGGTCTTCAGGTGTCTTCTGGAGTCTCCAGATGTCTTCAGGTGTCTTCATTTGTCTTCTGGATTCTCGTGTCTCAGAACTTGTTGCTCGTTGGAGGAGCTCTGCGGGGGGCAGTGCGCATGCTCCGGGGCATGTTGGAGCAGCTTTCATGTGTCGATCTGAACACCTCCGCTCACTTCCTGCTTTTAACCCGCGGTGTTCGGAGGGAGGAGCCGAGCCGAGCCGAGCCGAGCGGAGTGAGAGCAGCTCCAGAGAAGGTCCGACCTGCAGGACGGTCCCGGTCCCGGTCCCGTTTCTGCCTCCTGCTGAGAGCCCGTCCGGATCCGCCCGGCGGGTCCCTGAACGCACCACCTGAATGTGACAGGAGTCGGGCTGAACTTTGAGCGGCTCTCTGACGCCCTGAGGCCGGGGAGGGAGCCTCCTGTCCGGCCGCCGCTGCACCGACGCCCCGCTGAGCAGCTCCGGGACCGGCAGCATGTCGGACTCCGCGTCCAGCTTCCTGCACATCGGAGACATCGTGTCTCTGTACGCGGAGGGGTCCGTGAACGGGTTCATCAGCACCCTGGGGTGAGTCCGAACCGGAGATCCACCTTAAATCAGCTGGTTCAGGTTTAATAAAGATCATCCACATTATTGATCAGAACTGATCAGAGTCCATCAATAAGAAGAATTTAACTGGTTTTAACGTCAAATAATTAAAAAGAAGAGAAGAAAAAGATGGCAATTAAAAGTGTGAAAAGTTTCCCAACTGATTAGAAAATAAAAAAAGTAGCAGAAATATTCAGTGTTCAGGAATGATTCAGTAAAACCTCAAACATGTTGAATAAAGCAGCGTTTAATTCCAGTTTAACGAGTTTATCAGCAGCTTTAACTGATCACTTATCAATAATAAATCAATGAAATCATCAGACTGGTAATTATTTCTGATTTATTCATGGTTTCTGTCAGTTTTAAAGCAGAAATTAGGAACAAAATCAAATATTTGCATTAAAGAAAAGTCATTTTGCTGCTTTTCAAACTAAATATTTCAGGTTCTGGACATTAGAGCGACACGTTTTAGTAAATTTATGATGTTTTATCAACCAAACGACTAGAATTAATAGAAATATTTGCTGTTTGTTAAAGGTTCTTTTCACCGCATCGATCAGATAGAAGTTTAGAATCAGAAGGAAAATAAAGTTTAACAGATAAATTTAGTGTTAATAGAAAAAATTCTGATGACAAATATCATTAATAAATACAGAATTACTTACAAAGGACTCCGTTTTATTACTTTTAACCTCCAGATGTTTGAAAAAGACTCATTAGAAGTGAGTTTAATTAGAAGAAAAATCCAAATAATTAAGTGGCTGTAAAGTATAAATATTAAATCTGAGGTTTAAAGTATCAATAGATTAAAAACACTGAATGAAGTGTCGGATAAATAAACAGGAACAGAAATAAATGAGTTTAGGTTGAATATAAACCGACTTAAACACCAACAGAGACCAAAATAAAAGAACAAATCAGCTGTAAAATGATCAATAATGTTCAAAAATGAAGTTTAATATTTAAAACTCTGTTTCAGAACGACATCTATCAGCTGATTTAACCCAGAAAGGCAAGAATTAAACCAACATTTCTGTAAAATGAGATGTTTTAAGAAAAATAATCAAATTAATTCAGATTTAATTACATCAGAAACTCAAAAACTTAGATAAAAAATCAACAAAAACTCAAACTGAGCTGCTGGAGTCCAACAGATGAAATAATTAGAATATTTTTTATGATGTTTATGTGAATTAATATTCATTTAAGTAAACCGGAGCTTTGCAGCCAAAAGAAGCTTCATTTTCATGTTTTTTAGGGTCGGATGATGACAGAATGTTCTAGAGGTCAATTTTTATGTCATTTTGGAGCTTTTTTATGTTTAAATGTGAAATTAACAAGGAGCTAAATGCTAAAAGATTCTTTGTTCGTTGTTTGATCATCAGAGTCAGTAAAAAACAAAACTGACCCGTTTTAAAGTTTGAAAACATGGAAAAAAAAAATTCACAGTGAAACTTCTGATGTCCACATTTTCAACTTTTTGGGAAATTTTTAAACATTTTTTGGTAAAAAAAAAAAAAAGAAAGAAATATTTTTAAAAAAGTGAATTTCGCTTGGATTTTTTGAATGTTCTTAAATAAAATAGAAGTTTTACTGATATATATGGAATCACTTTAGATATTTTTTAAGGATTTTTGGGGAAAATTTTTACTTAGTTTAAAAAAAAAATATTTAAAAGAATTTTCTTGCCAAATTTGGGGGATTTTCTTAAAATAAAGCTTTTAAGGAATTATTGGAATTTTCTTCCTGAAGGTTTTGCAAATTTGGGGAATTTTTTTGCTGACTTTTTGGATTTTTTTTCGAGGAAACAATATTTTTTGGTGCCCGTAAATGAGGAGGCTTAAACGTTGTTATTAATTCATTAAAATATTCTGTTTGTGACTCACACTGTCGCTACATTAAAGTTTTCTGTTGAAAAAAATGCTAAGAACAAACATTTTTCTGCAGGTTTGAACTACAAATGTTAGCGAACAGGAGCCAAAACTAGCGTTAGCATGGCTAAATCACTGTTAATGCAAAAGCAGCTAATGTAACAGAAGCTAGCATTAACTAAGCTAACCTACTGGCATCCAGCTAACTAATGAGCTACATAGCTAACATAGCATTAACAAGCTAAGCTAACAGCTAGAATTAGCCATAGAAGCTCAGATTAGCAAAGATTGAAATATTTCTTTTAATAACTCTTTTAAATGAGCAACAGATGTTGTTTATCCGTTCAGCTAACCAGTTACTAGTTGAGCTGGTTCAGATCTAACTAGCAGGTTTAAGCTACATCCAGCTAGCACCATCTAAAACTAGCATCACGTTGGCAGCGCTAAACAACTGTTCAATCAAAATTAGCGTAACATGAACCGACAGTAACATTAGCATTTACTGATAACCAAACCAACTAATGAGGTAAGATACACAGATAACGTAGCATTAGCATGCTAATCCAAGAGCAGTGAAATAGCCAACAGAAGCTAAACATATTAGGTCTGATTGCAGCTAAATAAGCTAATTAAGCTAATTACAGTATCAGGACAAAGTTCTAGACGACTACAAGTAAAGGTTGAGTTCAGATCTGTGGCTAATAGCGGCTAATAGCAGCTAGTAACCCTAATAACAGCTAATAGTGGCTCGTAGCAGCTAATAGCAGCTAGTAGCAGCTAGTAGTGGCAAATACTGACGTAAACAGTGACGTTTTTGAGCAGCTACTAAAATAATCAGCCTCTCAAGCCTGAACATCAGCAGCTACAGACATGGATTATTGATGATTCTTGATTTAGCCGGAACATTCTGACTTTTACTACAGTTTCATGACAAATCCGTCAGTTTAAGGAGTTAAATTATAGTGATACTTGTGTCTGAAGCTAAAATGGTCCAAATCAGCTTGTTCTTACCAATAAATCTTCAGGTTTTTCTGACTTCTGTCTTTGCAAAATGAATATTCTGGGATTTCAGAAAGAAAAGAATTATAAAAGCCATTTTCTCACCTTTCAGTAGCGCTAACAGCTACCAGCTAGCTGCTAGCTGCTAATCAGGTTGTAGAGTAAATCCTGTCAGGTTGATGTTGGAGGTTTTAACGGTCAGCAGCTATAAATGAGGATTTGTTGACATCAGTGTTTAATGAGTATTTTGGATCAGAACCAAATCTTTTTTTTAGATTTTAGTGTCTTAACCCTCCTGTTGTCCTCATTTACGGGCCACAAAAAATATTGTTTCCTTGTCTGAAAAAAATCTAAAAATTTAGCAAAAAAATTCCCCAAATTTCTGAAAATTTGCAAAACCTTCAGGAAGAAAATTCCAATAATTCCTTAAAAGTTTCCCTTATTTTGGTTGATATTTTGTGAATGTTCTTAAGAAAAATTTTTAACATTTCTGTTTTCCACCAAAAAATGTTCAAAAATTTCCCAAAAATGTTGAAAATGTGGACATCAGAAATTTCACTGTGAAAATATATTTTTTTCCACATTTTCCAACTTTAAAACGGGTCAATTCTGACCCGCAGGATGACACAAAGGTTAAACAACCAGTTTGCTGCTTTTCTTTGTAATATTTTATGAATGGGATATTAGTTCCTGTCCTCTCAGTTCAGCATTTTGTTTTGGTAGTTTGTGATGTTTTATGAACCAAACTACTAATCTTTGAATCAAAAATTCTGTGTAACTGGCAGATTAATGAATAATGAAGAGTATTCGCTGGTTTCAGTCTCATGTTTTACTACTAAAGGAGCCGGCATCTCCTCAGTGATGTTTTTGTCAGACTTTTAAGATTTTCTTGATGATTTTTATGCTGTGAATGAAGACTGAGCTGCTTCTTTACAGCATCAGACATTGTTATTCCTCTGAGCTGCAGTTCTTCTGAAGCTTCTGTTGGTTTCTCTCTGATGTTTTGTCTGGAAGTCGAGTCGGTCGGAGGAATTTCTGGGCCTCAGCTGATGAACAAAACAACCAAACGTCAGCCGATATCTCAGCCTGACCTGACACGCCCGAGGCTTCGGTTTGACAGGAAACATTCACTTAGTTAACATCTTTATTCAGCCTCAGAGCTCTGTCACAGCGCCCCCTACAGGCTTTACAGAGAGATTTTTATCTTTTGTGGTAGGAAGACAAACCGCTCTGCAGCACAGACTCTTTAAATGTGTTTAGTGATGAGAAATGAATGTTGTTTGATCAGTTTCTGAGTTTAAAAGTTCTGAGACAAAGACTTCTGAGGAGGTTCATGTCCTCCAACCAGAGCTGATTTGAGAACGTTCTTCCTACACCACCTTTAAGTCATAGGAGCTTCAGGAGAAACCAGACGGACTTCTCTGGAAGACATTTCTAGAAATGATCTCCAGGACCTGGATGAGTTTAGCAGCAACGGGCGCCATGACAAAGACTTCTGAAAAGATTAATGACCTCCAACCAGGAGTCACATACAGACTGAATGTAGTTTAATGGTTTGTGTTGTTTTGTGTCTCATTTTTATCATTTTATGTCTTTTTTTTGTCATTTTATATCTTATTTTTGTCATTTTGTGTCTCGTTTTTGTCATTTTGTGTGTCGTTTTTGTCGTTTTGTGTGTCATTTTTGTCGTTTTGTGTCTTGTTTTTGTCATTTTGTGTCTTGTTTTTGTCATTTTGTGACTTTTTGTCGTTTTGTATCTCGTTTTTGTCATTTTGTGTCTCGTTTTTGTCATTTTGTGGCTCATTTTTGTCATTTTGCGTCTCGTTTTTGTCGTTTTGCATCTCGTTTTTTGTCGTTTTGCGTCTCGTTTTGCGTCTTGTTGTCATTTTGTGTCTTGTCATTTTGTGTCTCATTTTTGTCGTTTTGTGTGTCGTTTTTGTTGTTTTGTGTCTCGTTTTTTTCGTTTAGTGTCTCGTTTTTGTCGTTTTGTGTGTCATTTTTGTCGTTTTGTGTCTCGTTTTTGTCATTTAGTGTCTCGTTTAGTGTCTCGTTTTGGTCGTTTTGTGTCATGTCTTTGTCGTTTTGTGTCTCGTTTTTGTCATTTTGTGTGTCGTTTTTGTCGTTTAGTGTCTCGTTTTGTGTCTCGTTTTGGTTGTTTTGTGTCTCGTTTTGGTCGTTTTGTGTCTCGTTTTTGTCGTTTTGTGTCTCGTTTTTGTCATTTTGTGTGTCGTTTTTGTCGTTTAGTGTCTCGTTTTGTGTCTCGTTTTGGTTTTTTGTGTCATGTCTTTGTCGTTTTGTCTCGTTTTTGTCGTTTAGTGTCTCGTTTTGTGTCTCGTTTTTGTCATTTTGTGTGTCGTTTTTGTCGTTTAGTATCTCGTTTTGTGTCTCGTTTTGGTTGTTTTGTGTCTTGTTTTTGTCGTTAAGTGTCTCGTTTTGTGTCTCGTTTTGGTTGTTTTGTGTCTCGTTTTGGTCGTTTTGTGTCTTGTTTTTGTCGTTTAGTGTCTCGTTTTGTGTCTCGTTTTGTGTCTCGTTTTGGTTGTTTTGTGTCTCGTTTTGGTCGTTTTGTGTCTTGTTTTTGTCGTTTTCAGATCTGTAGGGATGCTTCTCTTGATGTGTTCCAGCTCCATGCTCTAGAAGCTCTTCGTGATGATGGGCTGAGGGCGACGGGCCGGTAGTCGTAGACAGTTGTAACGACAGGTTGTTTGGTGGATCAGAGGCTGGTTGTTGTCGTTAGAGATTGAAGATCATCATGAACACCTCAACCAGTGGTCAGCTCAGGTCCTCAGTAGGTTGATCGGTGCTCCAGTAGAGTCCCAAGCCTTCCAGTGCTTCTTTTTAACTCGTATTTCTTCAACATCTATTAATATCTGCAGAGAGAAACTCTGGGAACATGAAGATGTGTTTTTTCTGTGACGTCGTTCAGACTCTGGCAGCTCTGATGATTGTATGGCAGGAAAAGGAAGTGGTACCGAGCATGTCCAAGAGAGATTTCACTGCCAGGCGTGTGTGTGTGTGTGTGTGTGTGTGTGTGTGTGTGTGTGTGTGTGTGTGTGTGTGTGTGTGTGTGTGTGTGTGTGTGTGTGTGTGTGTGTGTGTGTGTGTGTGTGTGTGTGTTTTCCTGTGCGTTTGACTCCATCTTGACCTTTCCAGCTTCGACTTTCACTGATCTGAGCCTCAATAACAGGAACAATCAGTTGGTGTTGTTGGAACCTTCATGGACTCTAAATGTCACCTAAAGGTCTAAACTCAACCTTCAGGATGTTTCTGAGTCTTTGTCCACAGTGGAGCCGCTGACATCAGCAGACAGTCGATGGTGATTGGTTTTCTGGTCCAGTCATTGGTCGGCTGCTACAGGTTCATAAAACAGAGTCTGACTGGGTTCAGGGTAGAATTCCTTCAAACGATCCAGAGACACAAAGACTTCTGAGGAGGTTCCTGACCTCTAACCAGAGCTGATGTGAGAACATTCTTCCTACACCACCTCCTACGACTAGTAGGAGCTTCAGGAGAAACCAGACAGACTTCTCTGGAAGACGTTTCTAGAAACGTCTTCTTGAACCTCCAGTTGGTTTCTCCTGAAGCTCCTACGATCACCAGGACCTGGATGAGTTTAGCAGCAACGGGCACTATGACAAAGACTTCTGAGGAGGTTAATGACCTCCAACCAGCAGTCACATACAGACTGAATGGAGTTTAATTGCGTTGTTTGAGCAAATTACACTGTTCAGTACTTCATTTTCACAGCTTCAGGTATCAAAGAGAGACAAAACAACCACAAAGAGACAGAAAACAACCACAAAGAGACACAAAACAACCACAAAGAGACTCAAAACAACCACAGAGACACAAAACAACCACAAAGAGACACAAAACAACCACAAAGAGACTCAAAACAACCACAAAGAGACTCAAAACAACCACAGAGACACAAAACAACTACAAAGAGACACAAAACAACCACAAAGAGACACAAAACAAAAACAGAGACATTAAATGACTACAAAGACACAAATCAACCACCTCATTTAAAGAACTGCGTAGAACTGTAGTAGTACTGTAATGGTAATAGTAATATATATAGTACTATATAGTACTTTAGTAGTACTGTAATGGTAATAGTTATTTATAGTACTATGTAGTACTGTAGTAGTACTGTAAGGGTAATAGTAATTTATAGTACTATGTAGTACTGTAGTAGTACTGTAAGGGTAATAGTAATTTATAGTACTATGTAGTACTGTAGTAGCACTTTAATGGTAATAGTAATTTATAGTACTATGTAGTACTATAGTAGTACTGTAATGGTAATAGTAATTTATAGTACTATGTAGTACTGTAGTAGTACTTTGTAATAGTAATTTATAGTACTATGTAGTACTATAGTAGTACTGTAATGGTAATAGTAATTTATAACAGCATGTCATGACTCATGTTGTCGTCATCAGATATCTGTAGTCCTGATTTTACTCTTGGTGACTTCAAGGACTTGTTCAGTGACTGTTGCTGTAGCGCCCCCTACCTGCAGCTCTCAGACTGCAGCTCTCACCTGTGCTGTTTGGAGATTTAAATCCAGAAATCAAAGTAGTGTAGCAGCATATTTTATTAGCTTCTGCTTGAGGGCTTGTATGGAACTGTTGTGGTTTCAATGAGTTGTGTTTATTTATTTAACCTTTATTAAACCAGGTATCAGCTGAGAACTGGTTTTCTTTACAATAACGACCTGTTCAGAACCTTTCTGTTGGCTGCTGTAGCTTCATGAAGCAGCTCCTTGGTTCTTTAGCTTCATGAAGCAGTTCCTTGGTTCTTTAGCTTCATGAAGCAGCTCTATGGTTTTTAGCTTCATGAAGCAGCTCTATGGTTCTTTAGCTTCATGAAGCAGCTCCTTGGTTCTTTAGCTTCATGAAGCAGCTCTATGGTTCTTTAGCTTCATGAAGCAGCTCTATGGTTCTTTAGCTTCATGAAGCAGCTCTATGGTTCTTTAGCTTCATGAAGCAGCTCCTTGGTTCTTTAGCTTCATGAAGCAGCTCTATGGTGTTTAGCTTCATGAAGCAGCTCTATGGTTCTTTAGCTTCATGAAGCAGCTCTATGGTTCTTTAGCTTCATGAAGCAGCTCCTTGGTTCTTTAGCTTCATGAAGCAGCTCTATGGTTCTTTAGCTTCATGAAGCAGCTCCTTGGTTCTTTAGCTTCATGAAGCAGCTCTATGGTTCTTTAGCTTCATGAAGCAGCTCTATGGTTCTTTAGCTTCATGAAGCAGCTCCTTGGTTCTTTAGCTTCATGAAGCAGCTCTATGGTTCTTTAGCTTCATGAAGCAGCTCCTTGGTTCTTTAGCTTCATGAAGCAGCTCCTGGTTTCTTTAGCTTCAAGGCTTTCAGGAGATGTGATCCTGATAAAACAGTGGCTCGGTGGGTTTCCCTGCTGAGCCGAAGATAACTGATCACTGAGGATGGACGGAGGATTCTCAGGTTTCCTCAAACATGAGAGTTTCTCTCAGCGTCCTGCTGAATTTGACTATAGGGAAACCAGCAGGTTGGTCCAGTCTCACCTGGCAGGTAGTCCCAATTCAGCAGACATCACATGTTCTCTGACAGAACGTTCTGTTCGCTACAGTCAGTCACAAAGCTGGAGTCCAGTTTGTCTGAACTAAACTAAAAAATCAAACAGTTTATATCAGAGAATGAGGAACTCTGGTTCTGTGTCCTTCAGGGAAGTTAATGATTAGAGATTAGTGGACATGATGTCAGTAAACATCGATCAGCTGTAGTTCACTTTGGACAAGTTTCGAGTCAATTTAAACCAATTTCGAGTCATTTTGGACAAGTTTTGTCATTTTGGAAAAGTTTCGAGTCATTTTTGACAAGTTTTAAGTCACTTTGGACAAGTTTTGAGTCAAATTGAACACATTTCGAGACATTTTAGACAAGTCTTTTTCAATTTTGACAATTCTGATTAATTATGAAAAAGTTTTGAGGATTTTAGACCAATTTTGAGTCTTTTGAGAAGTTTGAAGACTTTTTGGGGCATGTTTTTGAGTTTAGTAGAACCTGGTTATCCTGTTTAGAAACCAGAGGAGGCATCATTCAGACCACAGTTCATGTTAAAGCAGAGAGCATTGTGGAAATTTAGCAGCAACGGGCACCATGACAAAGACTTCTGATGAGGTTAATGACCTCCAACCAGAGCTGATGTGAGAACGTTCTTCCTGCACCGCCTTTAAGTTGTAGGAGCTTCAGGAGAAACCAACAGGAGTTCTCTGGCAGATGTTTCCAGAAATGTCTGCCAGAGAAGTCCGGCTGGTTTCTCCTGAAGCTCCTACGATCACCAGGACCTGGATGAGTTTAGCAGCGACGGGCACCATGACAGAGACTTCTGAGGATGTTAATGACCTCCAACCAGAACTCACGACTGCTTTCAATCTGAAAGCAAGTCTGGACTCATTGTCCAGCAGGTTTCAAGATGTTTCCTCCTCTAGTTTTTCAAATTAGTCGTCCCTGAAACACCGTTTAGATTCTAATGAACTCTATCAGCTGCTAGATGTTCCAGAGTTTGGAGTCTCTTAGAAATGTCCTTATTGTTGAAAGAAAATATTTTTTTTCAATGAAGATTGAAAGAAAACATTAAATGAATGATAAATCGTCAACAGATCCTGAGTTATCACCTTTATGTTGCTTTCAGGTGATATTCAGGCTTAAAAACAAACAGAATCAGTGAATCTGACCGTATCTCTTTGACTAAAGGATCATTTATCTGCTGATGTGTTACTGATGCTATGATCTTCTGCTGCTGTTTTCCATTAAACTACTATCTGAGGGTTTGTTGACTGTTGGCAGTAAATCAGGGAGCAGTTTTTACATTGCTGGGAGGAAGTTGTTTGATTTGTCCTCTGCTTATTTCACCCTCAACAACCGAACAGGG
This sequence comes from Amphiprion clarkii, assembly GCA_027123335.1. Lineage (NCBI taxonomy): Eukaryota > Metazoa > Chordata > Actinopteri > Pomacentridae > Amphiprion > Amphiprion clarkii. Next base: position 37,216,456 of record CM049574.1, read on the forward strand.
GCTGCACAGTGACGTAGCGGTTAGCACTTTCGCCTTGCAGCTAGAAGATCCCTGGTTCACGTCCCAGCTCGGACCTGGGATCTTTCTGCATGGAGTTTGCATGTTCTCCCTGTGCATGCGTGGGTTTTCTCCGGGTACTCCGGCTTCCTCCCACAGTCCAAAAAAACATGCTGAGGTTAATTGATTATTCTAAATTGCCCGTAGGTGTGAATGTGTGAGTGATTGTTTGTCTATATATGTAGCCCTGCGACAGACTGGCGACCTGTCTAGGGTGTCCCCTGCCTTCGCCCGAGTCAGCTGGGATAGGCTCCACCCCCCCCGCGACCCTAGTGAGGATTAAGCGGTGTATAGATAATGGATGGATGGATGGATGGATGGATAGATAATGGATGGATGGATGGATGGATGGATAGATAATGGATGGATGGATGGACAACCGAACAGATGTTCAGGTTTAAAGAAATCTGATGAACTAGTTGGATTTTAATGCATTTTATTGAGTAGAAGTTCACAGTTTTCTACTAAAAGTGACTTTAGTTGAGAAACAGGTTTAATTTAGTGTTTTATTCGGCAGTTAAAGTTGAATTACAGTGAAATGAAACCAGAAGACGACAGGTTTAACGTGGAGACGATGAGTTTCAGCTTCGTCCTGCAGGTTTTGTTTCTGTTTACTGTCGGTTAAAATGGAAAACAGATGGAAAAGTTTATTCAAATCCACTATTCCACATTCAAATGTGTTTGTACCTGCAGCAGCATCAAGAGGAGGAATAAAAACACTAAATACTGAAATAAAAGTCAGATTTTTATTGTTTCTCAAACACAGTTTATCAGCTGTTCATATTCCTCCTTTTAAATTTCCTTCTTTGGTGCTTTTTTCACCATTAATAGTCACAGATTCAGTTTATTCTGCTGCTGTTGAGTCGAACAAAGACGTCTGAGTAGAAATTATTATTACTGCTGAGCTACAGAAAACTGTTTCATTCATCAAATGACAGTTTTTAAAGTAGTTTTAGGCAAAAATACCAAATGTTTGTTAGTTTCAGCCTTTAAAATATTAAGATTTGACACCTTTCTCAGATCTGTTTAATATTATTCATATGAATTGTAATTTCTGAAGCAAAGCAGCAAAATAAAACAGACACGTTATAAAACCATCAGGATTTGAAAGAAAACTGATAAAATACAGTTTAGTTTATTTAAATAAGTACATCATTGGAGGATACCTGATAGTTAAATGAGGTTTTTAACTGTTGGCTGAATAAAATCAGACATTTAATGATATTCTGACACCTGATGGAGAAAATAAAACACAAACATACAGCAACTATATAAGTTTATGATTTATACATATATATGTGGGTCATTATAGAAAAAATAAAACAACAAAAATGAGACACAAAACCACAAAAACTAGACACAAAATGACAAAAACGAGACACAAAACAACAGAATCGTCAACAAGTTCTGCTAACATGTGGGAAACGTTCTATGAATAATAATAATTATTTAAAATTTTATGTTGATTAAAAAATGTTCCCACAATTACAGAGACATGAATGAAAAATAAAACCAGAAAAAGTAGATTTAAATGAGATTCTAAGTGTTTATTAGATCCAGTTTGGTCATCGGGGGGGAGGACGAGAGAACATTGGTATTTCAGGGGAACTCCAGACTTATTTGGAATTTAAAATATTAGAAACATTCTTTTCTCCCAGTTTTTATAGATTTGGTCTCAGGACAAGAACATTTACACACTGCTGATGTTTTATTATTTAATACGTGGATTATGGGATGTAAAACGTCCTCCAGCTCTAAATGATCCCTACATATCTCAGCTTTAACTTCAGCAGAACTCTGAGGTTTTTCTGCATCTTCAGGCTCCTGGTGATTAATTCCTGAGAACAGGTCACCTGTCGGTCACTGAGCCAACACACCTGAGTGACAGTGAATGTAGCAATCAGGGTCCTGAAAGACACACCTGGACACACCTGGCAGGAGGACAAGAGCACTGATTGGCCGTTGTCATAGCGATGGTGTCGGACCTCAGGAGTAGAACGAAGGAACAGATGAAGGGAAAGAAAAGAGGAAAATGTTTTTAAAAAGACGAAGTAAAGAAACAGGAGGCCATTTTAGAGAGCAGAGACAGTTTCAGAAAAACAGAAAAAGATGAAAGAATGTGGTGAAGACGTTAAGAAGAATCAAACAGCAGAGTGAAGCAAAGGAGAGAAATAAAGTAGATGTTCTGTATTAAACAGGTCATCTGCTCCAGTCTAAGCTGCTAACATGTCAGGCTAACTAGCTACCAGGCTACTGAGTAGGTTGTGCTCATTCACAGAGAACTGTTCATTTAAAAGTAGAAATCCACCAATAAAACATGATTCTGAACTTTTACTGTTGTTGAAGAAGCTTTTAATGTTCATATCAACAAGCTTTTCTTCTCCGTTGTCAGCTACAAACATTTCCCGGCTAACTAGCTTAACATCTGTCAGCAGTACCAAGGGTTAGCATCAGTAGCTAACCGAGGTGACTCAGCAGATTGTCTTCATTTAAAATAGAGTTTTAGGTTAAAAAGAGAAATGTGATTTAAAAGTACAAACATTTACTAAATGACATATAACTTATGATGTACATCCATAGTAAACTGGTTGTTTAAATGCCCTAATGTAAGCTACAAACACATCGAGCTAACTAGCTTCATGTGCTAACTGATGAGCTAGCATCATTAGCTAACAGCCTGTCCTGGATGTTTTCCTCATTAAGCTGTACGGTAATACAGAGACAGACAAGGACAAGAACCTGTTGACGTTTTACACTTTATTTAATGTCATGTTTATTTATGTTTGTTTGGGTTATTTTTTATCTAAACATAATTAGCTACGTACAGATACAGACGGCTAAAAATTAGAGCTTTTATCTACCTTCGTCTGAAATAAATGACCTTACAGCTGATCTATAATACCTATAGTGTGTTTTATCTATGAAATGGTGTCAGATATTTAATATATAATGACTCTGATTGAATCAACTGTAAAATAAAACATCTGTATTGAGATATAATATCAGAAATATGACCTAAAAAAAGAAAGAAGCTCTTATCTACCACTTGAAAAACACCGACCGTTTCAAAGCTCATTAAAGCAGCATTAGCTCAGATATATTTCAGCTCCTCAGTCATTTGCAAATATCTCATTTGTTTACAGGTTTTGGTTGGAGCCTCCATGCAAAGTTCTGATTTATCTAATGTTTAGATTCATCACAGTCATTCTGATGGTTCTTTAACGCTTTTGTATGCTTACTGTTAATGTTGTCAACCCTGAAACAACTCTATATGTACAGAACAAGACTTTTATTGTGAAATCAAAGGTAGTGAAACAATAAAAGTTGACTGGATCAACTTTTATTTTGCTGCTGCAGTTAAGAAAAGGAAACTATTTCTGTTTTTCTTTATTTGACTAAATGTTGACTTCGACAGAAACACCTCAGTCCTGTGATGTTGGTTTTACAGCTACGGAGACACAAACACACCTGGCTGTCTGCTGGAGGTGGTTAAGGTGTGTTTTAGTGGACAGGTGATTTACCTGCATGAAAGGAGGGATTTACCTGGTGTGTGTGTGGACATAAGCTGTTTATATGTACCTGTGAGGACTTGCCTGGATACAGCAGGTCCCCTTAATGCAGAAACAAGACAAACTAATCTTGGTCCAGGTTCCACATAACGACATGAAACAAAACCTAAAAAAAATCGACAAAAAAATTAGACAAAAAAAGTTACAAAGCAACAAAAAATTGCATAAACGACACGAGACAAAAAATTACAAAAATGAGAAACAAAATGACAAAAAAAGAGACAAATGACAGAAAACAAAACATAAAGACAAAAAATTTGACAAAAAACGTTACAAAGCAACAAAACAGACAAACAGCTACAAGTGAGACAAAAATGAGACAAAAACAAAAACGAGACACAAAACCACAAAAACGAGACACAAAACATAAAACGACAAAAACAAAACACCAAGTTAAAAAACTGACACAAAACGACAAAAACGGGAGATAAAAGCCACACAAAAATTAGACAACAAAACAAGACTAAATATTACAAAAATGAGACACAAAACAACAAAAGAACAATGAACAATCCAGTATTTTACTTTGTGATCAAAACAACTTCTCATAGTCGAGAAATTATTTAAAATTTATAGTTGGGCCACATTGGACCCTCTGGAGGGCCAGTTTTGGCCCGTGGGCCGCATGTTGGACACCCCTGCCTTAAGATAAGCCGTTAAATGAGAAGACCTGGTTTGAAGACGGAGCTGTGTTTGAGGTCAGAGTCGGTCTCTGGGAGATGAATGCCCTCAGAGGTGATGGAAACTCTGTTTCCTCAACACTAACTCAGATTTAGCCTGATGACGGCCGGCTGGGATCACTGCGGGGCCTTAAATAGTCATATTTACCCCTGAAACCACCAAAAACAGACGGCAGAGAGCTGAAAGTTGGAGCTGTATTTGGTTATAGACATCGGAGCTGCTGTTTCTCTGATCCTTTCTGCTTAGCTGCTGGTTCAGGTTCACGGTGGAGTTCATATGATACCAGAAAACTGCTGCTAGCATGAAAATAAATGATTACATGGATGTATTTTAACACTGACAGTCTTAGGTTAGAGATATTACCCTGGCATTAGCCTAAACGAGATAAAGTTAGCTGCTCTGTTAGCCTAAACACATAATATTAGCCTAAATGAAACAATGTTGGCTCCTAAATTAGCAGAAACCATATAACTTTAGCAAAGTAAGCATAAGTAGGCTACGTTTAGCTTCTGGATAAACAAGAAAACACTTTACTATGTTAGCCTAGCAAGATAACATCAGTCAAGATAAGGTTAGCTGCTAATTTAACCTAAATAAGGTAATATTAGTCAAATCAAGATAGCATTAGCCTAAACAACATTAAGCCTGATGTTGATTTAGCCTAAATAGCCTCACTAGGCTAACAATAGCCTAAACGAGATAAAATAAACTTCTGCTTTAGCCTACACAAGCTAACTTTAGCCTATCAAGATAGCAAAAGTCTAAACAGGATCACCAGCAAGATAAGATTTGCAGCTACTTTGGTCTGAACAAGATAATATTAGCCACTATGCTAGGCTAAACAGATAACATTAGTTGCTACTGACTGTAAACCAAACATCATAAGCCGCTATATTAGCCCAAAAAAGATAATATTTGTCAGTAAACTAGCCAAAGTAAGGTAACATAAGCTGCCAAATGAGTCCAAACAAGGTAACATTAGCCTAAATAAGATAATTCAGGCTACTGTGTTTAGCCTAGTAAAGAAAAGATGAGCTGCTACGATACCATTAGCTGCTATGTTAGCCAGGATAGCATTAATTGGTACACGAGCCTAAATGAGATGTTGTTAACCACTTTCATGGCTGGTACACTAGCCTACATGAGATAGCATAAACCGCTACATTAGCCTAAACAACAGCATGTCAGTGACGTTCTGCTGGAAACTTGAAGCTCCGACACATTTCAGGTGAACACGAGACGGTAGAAAACCTGACGCTGATCTGATCAGTCTGATGATCTGAAATACTCTCTCAGCTTATAACTTAACTTCTTATGGTTTTAAAAGTTAGTATTTACTTCCTCTTGAGCTCTCAGACTTTCAAACTGTTTAATCTGTAGAAGTGATTCAGCTTCAAACCGTCCTGAACATAAAGAGTCTATAAATAGTCGAGGAGTTGCCTCTAACTTCATCACAGCGTCGCTTCCTGAGCTGCTGCTGCTTTAACAAGTGGCTTCACACCGACTTCAGAACATCAGTTTCACTTTAATCTCACTTCAGTTCAGAGAGAAAGAAGCTAGAAACCCAACAGATCTGTTAGCAGCCTGGATATAAACATATAAAGATATAAATCTGTAAGGATGTAAACGTATAAAGATATAAATCCATAAGGATATAAATGTATAAAGATATAAACATAGAAGGATGTTTGAACAGCTGCTCTGTGAAATCTTTTACACATTTTATTGGTTTAACTGGTTTTATTGCGTTGTGTCCCACTTTATTTTTCATTTAAATCAATGACAGCTGCAGGCTGAAGCCGTGTTTCTCAGTGAACATATGAATCCATTAATCAACCCCCATCATGATACATACGTGTTACTGAGGACATGTTTCATGTTTGCGTGTCTGCAGGTTGGTGGATGACAGATGTGTGGTGGAACCAGCTGCTGGGGATCTGGAGAATCCTCCAAAGAAGTTCAGAGGTACCGAAGACTGTGTTCATGTCAATAATAATCAATCATTACATCAATACTCATCAATCATCATATTAATACTGATCAATCATTGTATCAATACCTACCGATCAGATCAATACTAACCAAATGGTTGAATTCAGTTTCATTTTGTGACATTAGAACTTCCTGTTTCTAGTGGATCTGGTTAAATACAGTCATAAATAATAAATTAGGTTCTATGTCACATAGATTCAGTAAAATGTTCAGAAACACGACGTTCTTCTGTTTCCATGTCGTCCTTCTCATTAAAATCCCAAAATTTTGAAACAACAACCAGACAGTTCCTGGTGACAGGAAGTGGAATCCTTAGAGTCGTACGTAGACAGGTCTAAAGTGGGTCTGCAGTGGTCAGAACTGGTCCTGGGTCAGCTGGAAACCAGACAACCTACTGGAAGACGACTGTGACTGATCTGAGGCCAGCTGGGATCTTCTGAGGCTGATGGACCAGTTTCCATCAGAGCTTTCCATCTGTTCCGTCTGAACCAGTTTAGAAGTAGAACATCAAACTTTAAATCAGAACAGAGGAGGGTCAGCATTCATCAGAGCCAATAATCTACTAGGAGAAATTAAAACTCAATAAAACAGATGAGACAAAGAGAGGAAATGAATTCTATTTATTAAGAAAACACCACCCATTAAATACAGACATCATCTGACAGATTGATTAATTATTGATGGATTTATTTCAGGGTTTGCTTCCTTTTAGCTGCTCGCCGTCATTCAGACTATAAATAATCCATCCTAGTTACTGCTGTCTGGACATCATAGCGCCACCAGCTGGACACATTCTCCATCTGTTGTCTCTGAAACACTGCAGACGATACGAGAACATTTAAAGTTCCTGAAGATCTCCTGGAGTCCAGTTAAATCCATCATTAAGAAACAGAATGAAGATGGAACATGAATAAATCTGACTAGAGCAGGACATCCTCAAGAACTGAGAGACTAGAGAGGGAGGCCACCAAGACTCCTATGACTCCTCTGAAGGAGGAAGAGACTAGAGAGGGAGGCCACCAAGACAACTATGACTCCTCTGAAGGAGGAAGAGACTAGAGAGAGAGGCCACCAAGACTCCTATGACTCCTCTGAAGGAGGAAGAGACTAGAGGGGGAGGCCACCAAGACAACTATGACTCCTCTGAAGGAGGAAGAGACTAGAGAGGGAGGCCACCAAGACTCCTATGACCCCTCTGAAGGAGGAAGAGACTAGAGAGGGAGGCCACCAAGACTCCTATGACTCCTCTGAAGGAGGAAGAGACTAGAGAGGGAGGCCACCATAACTCCTATGACTCCTCTGAAGGAGAGAGACTAGAGAGGGAGGCCACCAAGACTCCTATGACTCCTCTGAAGGAGAGAGACTAGAGAGGGAGGCCACCAAGACTCCTATGACTCCCCTGAAGGAGAAAGAGACTAGAGAGGGAGGCCACCAAGACTCCTATGACTCCTCTGAAGGAGGAAGAGTCTAGAGAGGGAGGCCACCAAGACTCCTATGACTCCTCTGAAGGAGAAAGAGACTAGAGAGGGAGGCCACCAAGACAACTATGACTCCTCTGAAGGAGGAAGAGACAACAACAAAAACAAGACAAAATATTCCAAAACTGAGACAAATGACAAGAAACAAAACAAAAACCAGACAAAAAATTAGACAGGATTAGTTACAAAACAACAAAAACATGAGACAAATGAGAAAAGTCAGAAAAAAGATAAAAAAAATCAACAAAAACGAGACACAAAATGACAAAAAATGACACAAACAACACAAAACAAAACAAATACAGACAAAAAATTGGACAAAAAAGTTACAAAGCACCAAAAAATGGACTCAAACGATACAAAAAAATGACAAAACATAGACAAAAAACAGAAGTAAGATGAAAAGGAAACACAAAATGACAAAAACATGAGACAAATTACAAAAAGACAAAAAACTACAAAAAACAACAAAAACAAGAAAAATAATTCCAAAAATGAGACACAATAATAATAATAATTTTCTTAATTAAAACTGCAATTGTGTTAAACAGAAGCCAGTTTTATTTTAAACATTTTCAATCAAAATACTGAATTAAAATCATCATTAGTTCCATTTCTATTCACTTCAAATTCCCTTACAAACATGAAACAGGACGAGTTTCTGAACAGCAGCTAAAAGTTTGGACTTTTTTTAGGTAAACTCCTTCTAGAGTTAAAACTAATCTGTTGATTTGACAGTTTATAGTAGGAAATAATGATAATAATGCAGTTTTTTCTTCAGTATTTGCTCTCGTTAGTCATTAAAATGTAGAATTCCAGCTCATGATGTGTGAACGGCTCCATCCTACATCTGTTCTAGTCGAGTCTTTGTGTTCAGAGCTGATAAAGCAACTTTAGATGGTTCAGTCTGACTGATTACCTCTGAGCTCTGTTTGCTCTACAAACACCAGAAACTGTTAAATATCCAGGATGTAATGGAGGAGAGTCAATATTTACCTCCTACTGTCTCCACTTTCACTATGTTAGATTCCTGAATTCATCCACAACTTTAATGTTTGTTAAAATTTATCACATTTACAGTAAAATACGTCCACAAGATAAAGTTAGCTGCTACGTTAGCCTGTAAACAAGAAAACACTGTTCACTGTGTTAGCCTAGCAAGTTAGCATCAGTCAAGATAAAGTTAGCTGCTAATTTAACCTAAATAAGGCGACACTAGTCAGCGCAAGATAGCATTAGCCTAAACAACATAAAGTTAGCTGCTATGTTAGCCTAAATAGAATCAACAAGATAGCATTAGCCTAAACAAGATAAAGTTAGCTGCTATGTTAGCCTAAATAGAATCAACAAGATAGCATTAGCCTAAACAAGATAAAGTTAGCTGTTGAATTAGCCTAAACAGCATCAACATTAGCCTAAACAGCATAAAGTTAGCTGCTATGTAAACACAACATATTACCTTAAATGAAACAATCTATGTTCCTAAATTAGCATAAATGATATAACTTTAGCCTCTACATTGCTCTAATCCAGAAGACATAGGCTACTACGTTAGCATAGGTAAGCTAAGTTTAGCTGCTAGATTAGCCTCAACAAGATAACATTAACCAAAACAAGATAATGTGAGTGGCTACATTAGCATGTAAATAAGAAAACACTATTCACTGTGTTAGCCTAGCAAGATAGCACCTATCAAGATAAAGTTAGCTGCTAATTTAACCTAAATAAGGTAACATTAGTCAATGCAAGATAGCATTAGCCTAAACAACACCTGACGTTGATGTAGCCTAAATAGCCTCAACATTAGCCTAAACAAGACAAAATAAGCTTCTACTTTCGCCTAATAAGATAATAAAAGTCTAAACAAGATCCCAAGCAGGACAAGATTTGCAACTACTTTGTTCTGAGCAAGATAATATTAGCCACTATGCTAGGCTAAACAGATAACATTAGTTGCTACTGACTGTAAACAGACATCATAAGCTGCTATGTTAGCCCAGAAAAGATAACATTTGCCAGTAAACTAGCCAAAGAAAGGTAACATAAGCTACCAAATTTGTCTAAACAAGGTACCATTAGCCTAAATAAGATAATTCAGGCTATTATGTTTAGCCTAAACAAGAAACAATAAGCTGCTATGTTAGCCTTGATAGTATTAATTGGTACATGAGCCTAAATGTGATAATCTTAACCACTTTAACAGGATGATATTAGCCTAAAAAAGACAATGTTCGCTAGTACGCTAGCCTCAATGACATAGCATAAACCGCTACATTATCCTAAACAACACCATGTCAGTGATGTTCTGCTGGAAACTTGAAGCTCCGACAAATTTCAGGTGAACATCAATCAGTTTATGACGGAACTTATGGTTTTAGAAGTCAGTATTCATTTCCTGTTGAATTCAAGAATTTCTTTTATTTACAGTAAAATACGTCCACACCTACTTAAATTATCATCATGCAGCTGAAACCATTCCTGCTGCCCAGATCAAGAACCCTAACATCTTTACTAACGTGTTAACTTGTCATCTGGCGCCACCAGCAGGTCGAAGTTTTCACCTTTAAATTATTAAATGATCATACGGTTCTAAAGTGTTGCCTTCAGGGGGAAGCGTGGTTGACGACTGAATCACTTTCTGGAGTCATGTTTGATTTCTAATGAATGAAGCAGAACTTCTATGATCAGTCAGTAGGAGGAGGTCGGGGTGGATGGAGGCCGATCAAGAACTCACCCAACAGGACTTAACTACACGTACATACACTACTGTTCAAAAGTTTGAGATCACAAAAGCAGTTTTTTTCAATGGCGAATGGAAACAAAGCCGTCTTATAGCGTCGCGTGACGATGTATTCGTCCGCTCCGCTCGCCAACTCCTTCCACGTAACCAGTTTATAACGTAACAACGAAACGCCGTACATCGTAAACCGAGGATCCACCCGTAACCAGTTCTAACGAAATGCCGTCGGTCTAGGATGTCGTAAACTGAGGACCTCAGTAAATGTATATCAGCTGTAGTTCCTGGTTGTTCCACCAGGTGGAGCCTCCAACCAGAACTGATGTGAGAACATTCTTCCTACACCCCCTTTAAGTCTTCTCTGGAAGACGTTTCTAGAAATGTCTTCCAGAGAAGATAGCTGAAGATAGCTGGTTTCTCCTGAAATTCCTACTATCACCAGGATCTGGATGAGTTTAGCAGCAACGGGCACCATGACAGAGACCTCTGTGGTCATTAATGACCTCCAACCAGAGCTCCAACCGTGACACATACACTATATAACAGTTTCTGTTGTCAATAAATCAATGGTGATCGATAAAGCTGCCTTTATTTAAAGAAAACTCTCTGGATTATCATCCCAGCGTCTCCTAGGTGACCTGAGGTTTCAGAATGATCTGTTAAAAGGCCTCGATCAGATCAGGACTCCGTTTTAAATCTTTTGGTTCCAAATGTTCTGTCAGATCCTTAACGACTTCCTGTCTTCTTCCAGACTGCCTGTTCAAGGTCTGTCCGATGAGCCGCTACTCGGCCCAGAAACAGTTCTGGAAAGCCAAACAAGCCAAACATGAGAAGGACAAGATCGCTGATGTGGTTCTGCTGCAGAAACTGCAGGTAACAGATTTCTGTTAAAGAGAAGAACCCAGAACAAACAGGGCAGTCTGATAGTTTTGATGTTCCTCAGCAGAAGTTAAAACTAGCTAACTGTGTCTTGCAGCATGCATCCAACCTGGAGCAGAAGCAGAACGAAACCGAAAACAAGAAGGTCCATGGAGACGTCGTCAAATATGGAACCGTCATACAGGTAAAAGAAGGTTCTATAAGAACATACTGGAAAAGACTGAATGAGTCAGAACGATGGAGAAACAAACCCTCTGGGAGGTTTACTCTTTTATTATAATATTCTTGTAATAATATTATTGACTTCTATGAAAAAGTTGTTGAAAAGCATCAGTCAGAACAATACAAGAACATTTAAAGTTCCTGAAGATCTCTGGCATCCAGTTAAATCCATCATGAAGAAATGGAAGGATGATGGGACATTAATAAATCTGACTAGAGCAGGACGTCCTCAAGACCTCAGGTCCTCAAGACCTCAGAGCCTAGAGAGGGAGGCCACCAAGACTCCTATGACTCCTCTGGAGTTCCAACAGTCAAATTAAATCTGGACTAGAGTTCACCAGAAGACATGTGGACACTCTGACGATACCTGGAAGAAGGTTCTTTGGTCTGAGGAGACCAGGATGGAGCTTTATGTCCATCAGACTAGATGATATGTTTGATGGACACCAAACACTGAACATCATCACAAACATACCATCCCCACCGTGAAGCACGGTGGAGGCAGCATCATGATGTGAAGCACGGTGATGGCAGCATCATGAGGTGAAGCATGGTGGTGGCAGCATCATGATGTGAAGCACGGTGGAGGCAGCATCATGATGTGAGGACAAACAGTCAAAGATCCTCAGAGATGTTTGAGGACATCGAGGTGGACGTTCTGAATCCAGTAAAACTGAAGTTTCTTCTCTAGAAACAGTAAAAGATTAAAACTTCCAGCAGTGAATCTCTACAGGCATTGTACCTGTGCAGTACAACCTGAACTTAAAAACATACATGTATTGTGTAAATACTCACTCCATGTAGCACCACGCCAGTTGCCACGGTAACCAGGTGACTCAGCCCCTCCACTCCCCATTTTACAGTCAGACCTTATCAGAGACACACACCTTTCACTATGTTGACACGCTGCTATCTGTTAGAGCTAATATTGACCTGTCATCACAGTGTGTGTGTGTGTGTGTGTGTGTGTGTGTGTGTGTGTGTGTGTGTGTGTGTGTGTGTGTGTGTGTGTGTGTGTGTGTGTGTGTGTGTTTAAGGTGTGGTTACCTGAACCTACCTGTGAATCTCCAGAACAAAAGATAACTGAAAGAAACTTTTCACCACTTTGAGTGTTTAAAGGATAAACTGACGTCTTTTTGCTTCCATTAACTGATTAGAATCTCAGCTTCTTATTTTCTTAGGTTCTCAGACGTTCTCCTGAACTCCTGGATCTTCTCCAGGTTGAATAAATCTCATGGTTGCTTTTTGTTTTGAAGATCATCTTTAACTTTTATTTAAGAGCAGAAAGTTTCTTCAGCTGGGAGTTAAAATCTTTCCTTCTTGTTCACTTCTGCAGTCCTCAGTCCTGTTGAGCTGCTTTCTATGGGGTATTATTGTAGTGAAACTGTTAGTAAATGTGTCAAAGAATCTGTAAATGCCTCCAGAGATCTGTAAGTTTATCTCTGAACGCATTTACGGATCTCACTGTGTTTACAGTTTAATGCTGATCAGCAGAATTGTTTTGAAAACCTAACTACAGAAACACAAACTTTAAAAAGACCTTCACAGATCTCAGGACGCATCACAGACTGTTCTACAAACTTCACTACAGATACACAACTCTACACACCGTTACAAATAGTTTCAGTAATACCCCTATAGTTTTCCTTGCAGTCTACGGGTTTTGAAGTGTATAAATCAGTAGATGCAGGAGTATACAGATGAAGACTAAATTATCAGCCCCCTATGAAATTTTAGGTCTTTTTCAAAACATTCCCAAGTGCTGTTAAAAAGATCCAGAAAGTTTTACCACAGCTTTTCCAAACATCCTGGTTTTTATTTTGGATGCTTACATTATTTTACTTTGCACACAGAAACTAAATTATTTAACAAAAACCAAAAACTGCCAGGTTCAGTATTATTATCTCCCTTAAGAACCGACCTTTTATTGAGCCAAACGACAAACCACTGGTGTGTAATCATGTGCTTTAACTTTGATTACAAGCTGTGAGCATTACAATCAATCAATCAATCAATCAATCAATCAATCAATCAATCAATCAATCAATCAATCAATCAAGGGTTGTCCTTCACTTTACACACAGTATAAACCTTCATTCAGGATTTGAGCTGTCACTGGAGAAAGAATCAAAGCAGGAGAAGATCGACAAAGTTCTCACAGCGTTTTCAGGTGTCCAGAAGTGGAGTGAAAAGTCTCATCAAGAGATTCAAAGAGAACCATACAGTACAGAACAAGTCTGGCAGAGGGAGGAAGCCAAAGATCTCAAATGTTCTGGAGAGAATACCATGAGAGATGTGTCCAAAGATACTAGAACAACCAAAACACTAGTTAGTGAGTTATAGAAGTCAGGAGTTGTAGTGTCAAAGAAGACACAGAAATGGACTGAACCCGAACCTTAACTTCTACAGAAGAGACACCTTCAGGCCAGACTGAAGTCTGCTGAGGACAACCTGGAGAAAGATTATGAAGACTGGAAGGCCTTTGGTCAGATGAGACCAAACTAGAGACGTTTATATTTGAAGAAACAAGGGAAGAACTTCGTCCCCACAGTTAAACACGGTGGTGGCAGTATCATGCTGTTGGATGCTTCAGTGCTTCTGGAACTGAGAATCTGGTCAAGGTTGAAGGAATCATGAAGAAAGAAGGATATATGAAGATTTAGAAAGAAAACATCCAGCAGTCAGCTGCTAAACTGGGTCTGGGTCATCGCTTTGTCTTCAACATGACAATGACTCGAAACATCCTCCGCTCCTGGTGAAGATCTACCTCCAGAAGACCAAAGTCAAAGTTCCTGACTGGCCTGCACAAAGCCCTGACTAGAATCCCATTAAAATCTGTGGGGCCAAATGAAGACCAGGGTCCATGCTAGAAGACCATCAGATCTGGAGGAGCTGAGAGATTTACTAAAGAAGAATGGGCTGGGGTTCCTCAGGAGATGTCAGAGACTCGTTACAAACTACAACAAACGACTGCCAGCTGTTATCCAGCAAAAAGGAAACACAACTGACTATTAGCATCAAGGCATCTAATAGTGTTGACCCTGGTAGTTTTTGGTTTTTGTTAAAGAATTTAGTTTCTGTGTGTAAAATAAAATAATGCAAGCATCCACAATAAAACTAGGATGTTTGGAGAAGCTGTGATAAAAATTCCTTCATCTGTTTCACAACACTTGGAAATGTTTTGAAAAAAAAACTAAAATTTCATCAGGGGGGCTGATAATTTAGTCTTCAACTGTATGTGTTTTAAGGTGTATAAATGTGTAGTATTTCTATGTTAAGGAGTATAAATATGCAGTATTTGTGTTTTAAGGTGTATAAATGTATAATATATGTATATAAATGTGTAATATTTGTATTTTAATGGATATAAATGTGTAATATTTGTGTTTTAAGGAGTATAAATGTGTAATATTTGTATTTTAAAGTGTATAAATGTATAGTATTTGTATATAAATGTGTAGTATTTGTATTTTAAACTGTATAAATGTGTAGTATTTGTGTATAAATGTGCAGTATTTGTATTTTACGGTATATAAATGTGTAATATTTGTGTTTTAAGGAGTATAAATGTGTAATATTTGTGTTTTAAGGTGTATAGATGTGCAGTATTTGTATTTCACAGTATATAAATGTGTAGTATTTGTGTTTTAAAGTATGTAAATGTGTGTCTAAGCCGTGTTTTGTGGTCTGCAGCTGCTGCACATGAAGAGTAATAAATATCTGACGGTGAACAAACGTCTGCCGGCGCTGCTGGAGAAGAACGCCATGAGAGTAACTCTGGACGGGACGGGGAACGAAGGATCCTGGCTTTTTATCCAACCCTTCTGGAAGCTACGAGCCAACGGAGACAACGTGAGACACCACAGCGCCACCGTGTGGACAGACACAGGAAAATACAAACAGAAATATGTTTAAAAATTCTAAAATAAAATATTAAAGGTCATTAAATCGAAACGTCAATTTAAAAATTAATTTATAAAATTAGAAACTATCAAAATCTATTCATAAATATGAAAATCTATTATTCATAGTAATCTATAAATATCAAAATCTCTTCCAAAAAATGCTAAACTGTCAAATTATTTAAAATCTAAAAATCTTTAATATATGTAAAAAAAAATGAATATCAAATTTAATTTAATAAAAATATGAAGGTGAGGTTATGAATTTAGAACAATCCAAAAAATTAAAACACAAATTTACAGAAAGAAATTTATAAAATATCCTTCAATAAAAAAATATCTAAAATAAATACAGAAATCAATAAAAGGTGAAAAATATCAACAATTATAAAATTCAGACGTCTATAAACATAAAAATATCAAAAAACGGTGAAATATGGTAAATGGCCTGTATTTTATTTAGCGCTTTACTATACCGGAAACGATATCCAAAGCGCTTTACATTATACATCACATTCACCCACCAGGGATGAGAATTTTCCGCGGATCCGCGGAATTCCGAGTTTTTTTCCGCCGAAAGTATAATTTTTGTGAATCGTGTAAATCCGTTGAGAAAACTGTAGGGGGGTAGGCAAGCGGCCGGCCGACGCGTCGCGAGCCGAGGCTTGTGATGGCCGCCCGCCGTGATGGCCATCCCGCCGAGGGTTAAATGTTCTCAGAGGAACCTTCCTGTTCTCCAGATGTTCCTGCTGGTTCTTCTGTAGTTCTCATGTTCTTCTCTTCAGGTGGTGGTTGGAGATAAAGTGATCCTGAACCCAGTAAACGCCGGACAGCCGCTGCACGCCTCCAGCTACGAACTCACCGACCATCCAGGATGTAAAGAGGTGAACCAGAGGACGGTCCTCACGTTCTACACAACGTTTACATGATGTTTATAGTTCATGTTTCACAGCTGATGGTCCTCATCTACACTGGTGGACCTTTAGAGGAACATCAGGGGTTCTACAGGACATTTACATTCAGTAGTTCTACAACGAAACTAGATCCTGAACGAAGAAACACAAAACAACCACAAAGAAATACAAGATGACCACAAAGAGACACAAAACCACCACAAAGAGATGCAAGACGACCACAAAGAGACACAAAACAACTACAGAGACACAAAACAATCGCAAAGAGACACAAAACCACCACAAAGAGACACGAAACGACCACAAAGAGACACAAACCCCCACAAAGAGACAAAACAACCACAAAGAGACACAAACCTACCACAAAGAGACATAAAACAACCACAAAGAGACAAAAAAACACAGACACAAAACTACCACAAAGAAACACAAAACCTCCACTAAGAGACACAAAACGACCACAAAGAGACAAAACAACCACAAAGAGACACAAAACAACCACAAAGAGATGCAAAACAACCACAAAGATACACAAAACGACCACAAAGAGACACAAAATCACCACAAAGAGACGCAAAACAACCACAAAGATACAAAATAACCACAAAGCAACGCAAAATGACCACAAAGACACAAATAACCACAAAGACACACAAAACCACCACAAAGAGACACAAAACTATCCCAAAGATTCACAAAACGACCACAAAGAGACACAAAATGACCACAAAGACACACAAAACTACCACAAAGAGACACAAAATGACCACAGAGACACATAACAACCACAAAGAGACACAAAATGACCACAAAGATACACAAAGCCACCACAAAGACACACAAAACAACAACAGACACAAAGCGACCACAAACAGACTCAGAACGATGTCCAGATCCGACCTTCTTCCTCCTCATGGTTAAACCTCCTGCTGTGCTGCTGTCGCCCCCTACAGGTGAACTCTGTGAACTGCAACACCAGCTGGAAGATCAACCTGTTCATGATGTTCAGCGACCACCGGGAGGAAGTCCTCAAAGGAGTAAGTTCATCTTTTATTCCTCTCACAGCTCAGAGTCAGCACAAATCAAACCAAAGACCTCTGAACCAGAAGACGTCATTCATGGTTCCTCTGATGTTTTACAGAAATAAAACGCTGAATGAGGTTTTCTCCTTTTATTGAAATTTACTTTGAAGGAATCTGTTCTCACTTCCACATAAATGAATCTTTTCTTTGTTAATTCCTGTCCATAAAGACTACTTAAACTGACCTGGATTCAGCTGAGCATCAGTAAAAGGATAAAACCTGGAGGACTGAATATTTTTACCTCCTGATGATCCATAAGAGGGTCAGAAGATCTCAGGTCCTTATGAGGAGCTGCAGTCGGCAGAAGATCTTCTGGAATTCCTGCTGCTTTAGTTTCTGTCCAGACGTTGAACTCAGTGGAGGATGATGAAGAGATGAAGCTGCTATAAATAGTTAGATCTGCAGCTGCTGCTTTATACGGTCACGACCCAGGAACTAGTCTGGACCCTCCTCACTCTACTACTGAGAGAAAACCACCTGTTGGTGTTTACGTTTATGTTTGTTTATGTGTTTGTTTGTTTGTTTGTTTGTTTGTTTGTGTTTCAGGGCGATGTTGTGCGTTTGTTTCACGCCGAGCAGGAGAAGTTTCTGACCTGCGACGAGTATAAAAGCAAACTGCACGTTTTCCTCCGAACCACCCTGAGACAGTCGGCAACGTCAGCCACCAGCAGCAACGCTCTGTGGGAGGTGGAGGTAAACAACAAACAATAAACAACAACAAACAACACCATAACAACCAGCAGCAATGCTCTGTGGGAGGTGGAGGTAAACAACAAACAATAAACAACAACAAACAACACAATAACAACCAGCAGCAACGCTCTGTGGGAGGTGGAGGTAAACAACAAACAATAAACAACACCAAACAACACAATAACAACCAGCAGCAACGCTCTGTGGGAGGTAAACAACATACAATAAACTACAACACAGCCAGCAGTAACACTCTGTGGGAGGTGGAGGTAAACAACAAACAATAAACAACAACAAACAACACAATAACAACCAGCAGTAACGCTCTGTGGGAGATGGAGGTAAACAACACAACAACAAACAGCACAATAAACAACACAAGAGATACACAACCAGCAGCAATGGCAAACCAACAACACACACAAACATACGCAAATGTAGTAACAAAAAAAACACCAAACTTCAAAAACACAACAGATAAATGAACTGAATTCCCTACCAACCTTCTATGTGTTCTGATTGGTCCGTCAGGTCGTCCATCATGACCCGTGTCGTGGGGGGGCGGGGCATTGGAACAGTCTCTACCGCTTCAAACACCTGGCGACAGGGAACTACCTGGCTGCTGAGGTAACCATGGCAACGAACCGACCAACGAAATTAGACGTAAAAGAAAAAAGTCTTCAGAAAGTCTTAAACGTGTGAAAGTTTGTTTTAAAACCAAAAGAATCAGATTCATTCACGAACATCTGGGTTTAGTTGGTTTGATTGTCTGACGTAGATTACATTAGTTTTTTTTCTGGAAGAAGTAAATAAATATTTAGTTTCATTAAAACACATAAAATCTGTTTTAAGGAACCATTGTTGTTGTTGTTGTTTAGGAGAACCCGGGTTATAAAGGAGACAACGCAGAGCTGACATCATCAGTGAGTTTTTGTGTTGTGTGTTGTTGCTTGTTTGTATGTTGTTGTGTGTTTATGTGTTTGTGTTTTATTTTGGTGTTTGTTTTGGATTTGTGCAGGTTTTTGTAGTTTTTTTAGTTTGGTTGCTTATTTTGTATTTTTGTCAGTTTATCTTCTTGTGATTGTGTTAGATTTTTTGTGTTTGTGTGTTGTTGTTTGTTTATGTGTTTGTGCTGCTGTGTTTCCATGTTTTTGTCTGTGTTTGTTTGTTTATTTGTGTTTGTAGACTTTTCTTTGCCTTTGTACTTTGGAGTTTATTTTTATATTTGAATTATGTGAGACTGTGTGTTTGTTTTAGTGTTTTTTATATTTTTGTGTGAAAAGTGCATTCTTGGGTTGTTTTGTGTTTATTTGTGTGCATTTTGTTTGTGTGTTTGTCCATGTTGTTAATGTCACAGTATGTGGTGTTCCTCAGGGCTCCGTCATCGGTCCTCTCTCCTTCTTCTTCTTCAATTCCATCACCAGTAAACTAACATTATTATCTGCAGATGACTCGCTGTTTTTTATGTCATATTTCTGCTTCCTCTGACATCCCATAGATGGATGGTAGTCGTAGCAACAAGCGTTCCCACGGTGAGAGGATCAAGTATAAGCTGGTGGCGGTTCCTCATGGCAACGACATTGCTTCTCTGTTTGAACTCGACCCGACGACGCTGCAGAAAACCGACTCCTTTGTTCCGCGGTGAGACCAGAAGAAAAGTTTCTGCTTTTTTAATCTCTGCTGGGTTCCAACAGTTTATTTTATAGAAGTTATTTTATTACATGTAAAGCAGATTTATTGAGATTTAATCAGAGCTAATTGTGTTTCAGGAACTCGTACGTTCGACTGCGACATCTCTGTACCAACACCTGGATCCAGAGCACCAACGTTCCCATCGACATCGACGAGGAGCGACCCATCAGACTGATGGTGAAGAACCCAGAGTTCATCAGAACATTCCCTTCATGTCTTATATTACTGTAAGATTATTATTGGATGGATTTATCTCCTCCTTCAGTTGGGGACGTGTCCAACCAAAGAGGACAAGGAGGCGTTCGCCATCGTCTCGGTTCCGGTGATGGAGATCAGAGACCTGGACTTCGCTAACGATGCTAGCGCCATGCTAAGCACGGTGGTGGACCAGTTCAGTCAGGGCTTCATCAGCCAGAACGACAGAAGGTACAGCGCCACCTAGAGGAGGGAAGACAGGAAGCTGAGGACCGGTTCACGCTCTGATGTTTCTGTTTGACAGATTCGCCATCAAGCTGCTGGAGGACGTTGTGTTCTTCGTGGCCGACGTCATCAACAGCGGCCAGTCGGTTCTGGATGTCATCATGACGAAGGCAAACCGAGAGAGACAAAAGCTGATGAGGGAACAGAACATCCTCAAACAGGTGAAGAAGAACTAACATTCTCCAGATCTTCTACTGAACCAGACAACCAGCTAAACAATGCTCTGTTTGTTTAGATCTTCGGCATCCTGAAGACCCCCTTTAAGGACCGAGGAGGAGGTGAAGGTCCTCTGCTGCGTCTGGAGGAACTGGCCGACCAGAAGAACTCTCCATACCAGTACATGTTCAGACTCTGTTACAGAGTCCTGAGACACTCCCAGGAGGACTACCGCAAGAACCAGGTGAGGATGAGATTGTTGATGTTTTTCAGGTCTTTGGCTCTGGTACTGACTGTAGGAACGGTTCCTCTCCAGGAGCACATTGCCAAGCAGTTCGGCGTCATGCAGAGTCAGATCGGATACGACATCCTGGCCGAAGACACCATCACCGCTCTGCTGCACAACAACCGCAAGCTGCTGGAGAAACACATCACCAAGACCGAGGTGGAGACCTTCGTCAGCCTGGTCCGCAAGAACCGAGAGCCCAGGTACGAACCCATCACAGGGTCCTGATTAGAGGGTGGCTGAGGTCTGGAGGTCTGCTTCATCATGAGAGTCCAAAACCACCTCCAGTGAAGAAGTCCATCCATCATCCATCCATCCATCATCTATCATCCGTCCATCCATCCATCCATCCATCCATCCATCCATCCATCCATCCATCCATCCATCCATCCATCATCATCCATCCATCCATCATCCATCCATCCATCCATCATCTATCATCCATCCATCCATCCATCATCCATCTATCATCTATCATCCATCCATCCATCCATCCATCCATCCATCCATCCATCCATCATCTATCATCCATCCATCATCTATCATTCATCCATCCATCATCCATCCATCATCTATCATCCATCCATCCATCATCTATCATCCATCCATCCATCATCTATCATCCATCCATCTATCCATCCATCCATCCGTCATCCATTCATCCATCATCCATCCATCCATCCATCATCCATCATGCATCCATCATCCATCCATCCAACCATCATCCATCCATCCATCATCCATTATCCATCCATCATCCATCCATACATCCATCCATACATCCATCCATACATCATCTATTATCCATCCATCCATTATCCATCCATACATCCATCATCCATCCATCATCTATCATCCATCCATCCATCCATCCATCCATCCATCCATCCATCCATCATCTATCATCTATCATCCATCCATCCATCCATCCATCCACCATCCATCCATCACCATCCATCCATCATCATCCATCCATCATCCATCCATCATCATCCATCCATCCATCTTCACACCTGTAAACTTAAAACAGAATTAGTGCTTCATGAAAGAGTTTATTTTTAAAAATCCAACCTGCAGCAACCACACCTGATTCTCAGTCAGTTATTAAGATAAATGCATCCATTTTATCCACATTAATACAGTTTAACTGATTAATTATGTTAGAATGAATTATTGTTGTACAAAGTGTGATTAAGGCTGTAAGAGTTAAAAAATGGATTTAAGTTGAAGGTGACATGAAGGTTCTACTGACTGACTCGTTTTCTGTTCAAGTTTTCTTCCAATGCTGACAGTGGTCACTAACCCTGTGTAACCGGTTTGAACCAGCTCTTCTCGGTGGTTTCTTACCGTGACGTTTTGTTTTTGCAGGTTTCTGGACTACCTGTCGGACCTCTGCGTGTCCAACAACGTGGCCATCCCCGTCACCCAGGAGCTCATCTGTAAATGTGTCCTGGACCCCAAGAACCAGGACATCCTCATCAAGACAGAGTGAGCATCAGATGGTGTTGCTTTACTTTACACTGGTGTTCATTCCTTCATACAGACATATAGATGACCAAAGTTATTAATCTATCTGACCAGCAGGGGGCAGCGTAGGTTTCTGTTTTCACTCCTGTGAAACTCAATCAGAATCCTTAGCTGGTACTCAGCTTCTCTTCATACGGATTTTGGTTTTGTTTCTTCCAGACGTCGCTTGCCGAGAGAGTCGCCCCCTGGTGGTGTTCAAGGAGAATACATGGGGATGGACGACTTTGGGGACGAGGATGAGGCAAGTCTACCTGTATTTTAGTCCAACAGATCAACCAAACATTGTTCAAACTCAAGAAGAGAAAAATACCAAAAACACCAAAGACGTCTGGTTGATTATTGGAAGAATGTGTTTTAATTGATCCATATTTAACAGAAATGGTAACTGGTGACGTAAACTCCCTCCATCATGTCTTTGTTACGACCTTAGTTCAGATTAATCAATATACATCTGCATATGTTATTTAATAATCTACAGGGATGCTGTGAGGTTGAGGTTATGTCATCAATGGACTATATCCACTGGAACAACACAAATCTTAGTACAAAAGTAATAAATTTGTCAAATCAGTGTGTCTCCACATAAACTAGCCTCTATCTTAGCCTGAACAAAGTAATGTTAGCCGCTATGTTAAACAAGATAATGTCCACCTCTTTGTTAGCATAAACAAGATAATGTTAGCCCCTGTGTTAGCATGAACAAGACATGAGCTGCTAGGTTACCCTAAACATGACTGCATTAGTCTAATCACAATAATGTTAGCCGCTATGTTAGCCCAATAAAGATAATGTTCCTCGCCATGTCCGGCTACGCAAGACAATGTTAGCTCATATGTTAGTTGAAGTAAGATACCATAAGCTGCTATATTACCTAAACACGATAATATCAGAAGCTCTATTACTGAAAACCAGGTCCCCAATGATAACATTAACGTTTGTGGCAACATGTCATTAATATGAAGTATCTAGTTACAGACAAGAACACACATGTTGCTAAGGAAGAGGAAACTGTCTTTCCCTGCTCTGCTTCAGTGTTCGTGATGTTCTTGTCTCTGAAGGTGTGGCTGGTGTGGACCGATAAGACCAATGAGAAGCAGGAGAAGAGCATCAGACAGCTGGCTCAGGAGGCCAGACAAGGCAACGCTCATGACGAGAACGTCCTCACCTACTACAGGTACGACATCAGGTCATCATAAAAGCCCTCCAATGGTTTGTAAAAAGGTGAATGTGATGGAGTCCTTGTGTCTCCGTGGACCTCCTCAGGTACCAGCTGAAGCTGTTTGCCCGGATGTGTTTGGACCGGCAGTACCTGGCCATCGATGAGATCTCCAAGCAGCTGGATGTGGAGCTTATCTTCCTGTGCATGATGGATGAGACGCTGCCCTTCGACCTCCGGGCGTCTTTCTGCCGCCTCATGCTTCACGCCCACGTAGACCGAGACCCTCAGGAACTGGTGACCCCCGTCAAGTTCGCCCGCCTCTGGACCGAGATCCCCACCTCCATCACCATCAAAGAGTGGGTAGAGCTATTCGTCTGTTTTTGTTGAAGGAACATACTACAGGTCAAAGCTGTTGGAGCCTGGGTAGCTCAGATGGTAGAGCATCAGACTTTTAAGCTGAGGGTCCAGGGTTCAAGTCCCTGTTCAGGTGTATATTTACCTCTTCTAGTTTTTAAATTGTAAATTGTTGAGTTGAAGTCAACTTCAAAGTGTCTCAGGCATAAATCCAGAGTTCTCTTGCTTGTGGACCTTAGCTGGGCTCAGTCTGGGTCCTTCGCTGAACCAATGTTCAGCAGGATATTTGGTAATATGAGGAGTTTACACAGACAATGTGAAACCTCCAATCATACCCAACACATGAGGTGATAAAAAGTGCTGCAGCAACAGGATTTCAAACTTGGTTTCATGGATATGAATCTTTCTCTGAAACATCTGGTTCAGTCAGCACCTCCAGTGGATGTCCTAGTAGTTGGGAGAGAGTTTAAGGCTCTTGGTGCACACGATGAATTCTGGTTTTGATTTGTGTTTACTCTGACACTCCAAACCATGAGTTGTTCTTAACTTTACCAAACACTGCTATCTGTTAGCTTTAGCTGATATTTCTACTGTAATTCTCAGTTATGACTCCAACATGGACGACAGCAGAGACAACAAGAAGAACCGATTCTCCAACACCATGGCCTTCATGGAGGAGTATCTCAACAACGTCCTGCATGACGAGGTGCCATTCCACAACGAGGAGAAGAACAAGCTAACGTACGAGGTTGGTTCATGCTTCCTCCCTCATTTTACAGCTTCTTCCGTCCTCCAGTGTTCCTCTGGTCTCCCATGACGTCTTCTGTTCCCTCCAGGTGGTGAGTTTGGCCAGACATCTCATCTACTTTGGTTTCTACAGCTTCTTCGAGCTGCTCAGACTCACCAGGACTCTGCTGGGCATCATCGACTGCCGACCGAACCCAGGACACGCTGCGCTCATGTTCCACGATGACACGTCAGGTAAGTCAGCCAATCAGATGTCCTCTTTTTCCTCATTATCTCATCAATAAACACTACAGGATGTTGTTGTTCACACGGTCTCAAAATGACCCCCGTAGTCTAAATAATCATCAATTTTCTGGTCCTTTTGTGTGTTATGTGGTCAGTTTGTGTCTCTGTAAGGACATTTTTTCTAATTTGTGTTCAGTTTGTTTTGTTGTTTTTGTTTTGTCTTTTCAGTCCTTTTTCTCTCACTACAGTAACTTTGTATGTATTTCCAGTGTTTTTTTCCATGTTTGTAGCTATTTCCTGCCTCTTTTTGATCATTTTGTGTTTCTTTGCTGTCGTTTCTTTTCGCTTTCTGGTCTTTTGGGGTCTTAAGTGGCCACGGTGCGTCTTTTATGGTCATTTTTTTTCTCTTTTGTGGTTGTTTTGTGTCTTATATTGCCTTTTGTCTCTTATGTTTGGCTTATGTCATTTAAAAACAATTAGTTCTTTTTTCTGCGTTTATTTAATCTTTTTTCAATAATGTTGTGTTTCATTGCAGTTGTGTTTTCTGGTGGTTGCAGGTCTGTTTATTAGACCCTTTTCTCTCATTCCTGTAGTTTTGTCTATGTTAATGGTCGTTTCTCCTCTATTTGTGCTCATTTTGTCTCTTTTTGGATCATTTTGTTTGTCCTTTCCATGTGTTGATGTTCATTTTGTGTGTTTTCCATCGGTTCTCATCTGTTTCTGGTCATGCTGTGGTTCCTCCCATCGGGTTAATAACAGAGACTTTCTGTTCGGTCTGAAGGGAAGAACGTGAAGCGCTCCATACATGGGATGGGTCAGATGATGTCCACCATGGTCCTCAACAGGAAACAGTCCATATTTGGAGGTGCAGGGGCCAGAGGGGCGGGGATGGGGGCGGGGCTTGTGCTTGACGGACAGCGAGGCAGTAAAGATAGCATTGACAAAATGGACCTGACAGTGATGGACACCAAGCTGAAGATCCTGGAGATATTACAGGTAACTGATACAACCAGTGCAGTTAGATGACATATAGACTCAGTAAATACTTCATCAGGTTTCTGTACAGTCTCATGTAACGGACCCACTATAAAGCTGATGATATTAGATAACTAAATACCAACAACTGACATTGTTGAATCATTTGAACCTGATTATTACAGTATAAACGTGTCTGTATGTAGTTTATTAAGTTGTAAGTGAACTCTGGTCTTCATCAGTTCATCCTGAACGTTCGTCTGGACTACCGCCTCTCCTTCCTGCTGTCCGTCTTCAAGAAGGAGTTTGTGGACGTTTATCCGATGGCTGATGCTGATGCCACCACCAACATGGAACAAGCAGGTACACCCTTATAATAGACTTATATTTAGAGATGAAGGCAACTTAGACTGATCGGAGTCGGAACAAACCTCAGACTGATGAAGAACTCTGTCACACAGGTGTTATAAATATGAATGATTTTCATAATAAATCCAGTATTATTGATCAGTATTTGATTAGTTTATAATACAAGTTCAGCAATCTGGGCTTTATCCATTACTTTCATTGTTGATTTAAATCTCAGACACATGGTTGTAACAGCAGCTGATATGTGCCACGAGGATATAGGATCCATATCACATCTGATCTCAGTTTAATTTTTGACAGAGGTCACTAAGCATCACAGAAGTCTTTGTCATGGTGCCCCTTTACTAGCTAAATCAAAATAACGATCGCTGCTTACCAACATAAACACTTTGGTCTTTACGATATCAAACAGTATGAGGCTCCACCTGGTGGAACAACCAGGTACTACAGCTAATCAGCAGCGCTTGTACAGGAGGTCCTTGGTTTACGGCGTCCTCGACCTACAGCGTTTCATCGTTACGTCAGAACTGGTTACATGGAACTAGTTGATGAGCAGAGCGGATGAATACGTCGTCATGGTGCTATCAGACGGCTTTGTTTCCATTCTCTGGTTGTACACCACCTTGGATTGTGCTACATTCACTAACTTTTTGTCCTTCATTATGGCTCCCAGCGTAAGTCAGACTCTTCTGATGCTTGGAAGAAAAGGAAAGCCGTCTCCATGGAAGTGAAATTAGAATAAAACACTCAAATAGTAAAAACAGTCAGCATGTTCTGTTATCTTCTTAAAATGATTCATACATGCATGAAAGTCGTTGGTATTCAGGACTTTATGAAGAACTGATCGATATCGTGATGCACGGAACGGCTTTGTTTACATTTTCACCGGAGTTCCGACCTACGGCGAAAATCGACTTACATCGACTTACATTGACACAAGTCGAGGACCTGCCGTAGTCAGTAATACCAAGGAAAATATTTTTGAGTGATAAATCTAAAATCCCGTTCAAGATGATGAGTTACGTTAGCAGGAGCCACAGGAAATGTTTGGTTTCCCACCACCTCTGTGAAGGTTTATTGTTTTAACAAGGTTTTATTGGTCAAGTCCCTACACCAGGACCAGGACCAGGATCAGGACCAGGACCAGGGCAGTGCTCAAATACCCGGAGCAATGATCATTTCATTTGAAATACAGCAATAAAAATGCCCCCCAAAATCTAAAAAAACCCCAAAATCTTTTAGTATGAAGTACTCAGTATCTGCTGGTACCCAGAGGTTAAGAAGTTACATCCCAGGACTCCACACCAACATAGTTCAATTAGAAAATCAACTCACAGCAGTGGAACCAACTGTTCTGCTGCACTAACACGGACCTCAGAGTGATTTTAACTTTTTACACCCTGGTATTAAAACCAAGCAGGTATTTAAGTGCTATCATCTGCCACTTTTTAAGGTTGCTGAGCGTCTCACATTCAGTGAAGAGGTTGACTGGTAGCACTATAACTCTAATTTACAGTTTTTATAAGGTGGAAATAGAAACATCATGTTCTGCTGGAGGTTTTCTCTGACCTCAGGATGTTTCTGCAGGTGGAAATTAAAAATATAAATCAGGGCTACAGAGGTTAATTTCCCTCAAGACTTTTACATGTTTAAATAAATTGGATGTAATGACTACCTGTCATTTATTAGTATTTACCTCAGCACATCCTGCAGTATTTGATAAAGGTGTCTTTTGTTGCTTCTCCTAATGCTTCAGAAGTCCTGGCCGACTTGGTGACGACAGGTAGATGTTTTAGAGTGATAAGATCAGAAACCTGTTCATTCCTCATGTTTCCTGTTTCCATTGAAAGTAGAACTAATGATCAACCTGTGCCTCCATGAATAATCTAATTAACTTCTGTGAATTTCCCTTTTTGTCCTGCCTCAGCCACCATCAACCTGCAGCACATTGGAGAGCAGGCGGAAGCCATGTTTGGAGTTGGGTACGTGAAGAATTTACAGACTTACTGATGAGGTTTAGGTCATAAAATGAAGATCATTGTGTGGTTGTGTGCAGTAAAGGGAACAGCATCCTGGAGGTGGACGATGAAGGCGGTCGTATGTTCCTGCGTGTTCTGATCCACCTCACGATGCACGATTACGCTCCTCTGGTGTCCGGAGCCCTGCAGCTGCTCTTCAGACACTTCAGCCAGAGACAGGAAGTCCTGCACACCTTCAAACAGGTGCTCACATCACCCACAAGTAATCACTGAAACACAATCCAGCAGGTTGGACATTAAAACAGTGGAAGTCTCAGTTTGTGTCACAGAGAGTTCAGCTGGTGGAGCATCAGTGTAAGGATTCAGGGTAGATCCAGTCTGATAAAGTCTACATCAGACAGCTTTGGTCATAACCGCACGTCTGAAGTTTTCATATCAGATTTAACATATTTTCACTGTCTATAATGATTCTAAGGCCCTGTAGAGCCTGGGTAGCTCGGCTGGTAGAGCATCAGAGTTTTAATCTGAGGGTCCAGGGCTTAAGTCCCTGTTCAGGTGTGTGTGATACCATTAATGATGGATGGAAGGACTTTGACAAACTGTTCAATTTCCTCTTCGTATTTCATTTTAGGTGGATGTAAACAACTGCTAGAAAGTTCCAATAGATTTTTATTGACTATCCACAGACCTGCTTATTGTGAATCTTTTGGAATCAAAGCAGAAGCATCACGTTAATCCTCAGAGTTCTTTGTGCTTCTGCAGGTCCAGCTGCTGATCTCGGCTCAGGATGTAGAAAACTACAAACTGATCAAGGCAGATCTGGATCGCCTCAGAACGCTGGTGGAGAAATCTGAACTGTGGGTGGAGAAGAAGAGTTCTGGTGGAGGAGATGGGAAGAAGGACAAGAAAGACAAGAAGGAGAAAGGAGAGGTAATGAGCAAAAAGACAAAAGTGTTGTCATTAACTTTATCTTCATACACAGTGCTATTCCAGAGCCATCCATCTAGATAAGGTTGGATCATAGGTTCAAAGACGTGACTGTTGGTAGTTCTGCATCTCACTGTACGAGTATCTATTATTTAGTCTTCTAAAGACACTCAGTGTTTGTGTTTGATGATGACTATTTTGAATTTTTGGGTCGTATAATAATATCTATTGGTTTGTTGAAGCAGATCTTACCTCAAGCAGGTAGATCCTTCACATCCATCAGAGTAACTTCATAGTTATAGTTATCTAAAGCCCTTAATACCATTATTTAGAGAGTCTCAAGCCTTTCACAGTGAGCTGACTAACATCGATGTGGGATCATGAATCTGTCCTCAAAGCACTCAAGAGTTCAATGAATTTTTTATTCAAAGTTTAAAAAGTGGAGATCAGTTTAATGTGCCGACTTTTCAAATGGGGCATATTAATTGTTGAGGCTCGGTAGCTCAGACTTTTAGTATGAGGACCAGGATTCAATATACTGTTCAGGCGAGTTGTTTGAGATTTAAAATTCTTTAATTAGTACACTGGGTAAAAAAAAATAAGTGTAAAGAATGAAAGATGTATAGGCAGGTAAAGTGCAGCATCATCAGCGTACAGCTTTAGTTCTATCGAGTTCAAACAAGGAGCTGCGGTTAACGTTGCTTCATAAATACTGTCTTTTTAGAACTAATTAATAGCTGATCTTCATGTCCACTGAAATTAGAATGTGTTAACAGCTTAGTAACAACTGTGTTTATCCACTAACAAACTGATTTAAACCAGCAAAAAAACATTTTCCTAAAAACAACTAACTTTATTAACAATCAGAATGCTACTAATGAAACTAAGCAAATAAAACTATGCTGACAAATATACTGTTTGGACTTCTGCATCCTGGTTTTGGAGTCACCTGGTGTGGGTCTTTGTGGTGTCTTACTGGGCTACATGGGTTCGTATCTGGGACTTTGGTTGCATGTCGCGCCTCACTTCCTTTATTTCTTTTTGTTTACTTTGAAATAAAGGCAAAACAGAAATGTAATATTTAATCACTGTCTTACTCAGATTACTCAGAAAACCAACTAAAACAACAGCCTAAGAAGCAATGAGCCAATCGTATTCTGTGTATATCGATACAATACGTTTTAGCTGGATGAGGTCATTTTTTGTCGGTATGGAAGTTGTGGTTCCTGCTGGATAATCAAAGCAGTTAAAAATGATTTCCATGGATGGACGTCTACAGTTTCTACACTTATTTCTACTTTTGTGGCCAATATACAGTATGTAGCTAGCTGTGCACTTCTTAATTCTGCCTACAAACTTCTTATAAATTTAATATTTTCATGACAAACCGGGAATCTGAGCTCAAACAATTCAGTTAAACTCCTAAGGTTTTATTCATATAGAGCACCAACTCACTAATCTCCAGGCAGTTCACACAGTGAGGTTGATTACGTTATTACATTATCATTATAGAAACACAACAAATCCAAATGATTCCCTCACTCTGACTGGTCAAGGCAGACCATCGCCCTCCCTGAACCTGGTTCTGCCAGAGGAAGGTTTTTTCTTCCTGTCATCTCCAAA
Organism: Amphiprion clarkii; assembly: GCA_027123335.1. Taxonomy (NCBI): domain Eukaryota; kingdom Metazoa; phylum Chordata; class Actinopteri; family Pomacentridae; genus Amphiprion; species Amphiprion clarkii. The sequence goes on from CM049574.1 coordinate 37,247,161, forward strand.
GAGCTTCTCAAAAAGAATCACTGGATCTGCTGGGTTTCTCTCTGTGATATAAAATGTTTAAAGTCTTCACCTTGCTGTGCTAGCTGCCCTGAGACGACTTACATTGAAGAATAAAACTCCTTTAAATCCACCGTCAGCTGGTCTCATCCATGTTTCATAGTTCAGAGTCAGTAGAAGCAGAAACAGCTGATCAGTCATGTGAGTTAAGTGTTCACCATATTATTCAGAAAAGGTATTTCCATCACCAAGAAAGTACAATAACCATTTTTAGAAAAAGGCAAAAACTGACTCCTCTAGTGTGAAAATTTTTTCAAAATTTACCTCAGAATACGTCCCTAAAGAGCAGCTGTAGAAAGATAAATTAACTGTTTTTGCAATCTTTCGCTGAAATATGTCAAATGCAGAATTAACACCTAAACTGGTTCTTCCTGATTTTACTTTGTTAGTAAAATAAGACTTTCTGTAAAAGCTGGACGAAGCTACGACGTCAGTCATTGGTTTGTGAATTTCTGTTCTGAAGCTCTAAGTTTGGAATTTGTTCTTCACCCTGTTGGTTTTTTGAAAGCGGACGTGACAAGAAAGCAAATTCAAAAGCATCCCCTGTTTTAGTTTTAATTTCCTGTAAATGGAACCATAATTTACTAAATGGGTTGAAGAAAACCTAAAGCTAGAGACTGAGACCATAAACTCATTAGGAAACCGTTTACTGAGTTAACTAATCAAGTGAGAAGTTGGGACTTTTTCTCATAGATTTCTGTGTTATTTGACTTATTTTAGTCGCCCCCTGCTGGCAGTTAGAAAGAATGCAGGTTTAAGTCATGTCAGAGGCTGTGTCCTTCTTTTATATACAGATAAAGTTAAAAATCACCACCTAAGGGGACATTCTTCAGTGTTTGTGGATGATTGAAGTTTGGGGTTGCATGAGTTTGTGTCGGTTTAAATGTTCTCCAGAGTCACAAACACTCCACTGTGATGAATAATAGAATGAAGTGTGTATGTTGTCGTACCAGAGAGAACTGCATGTTTTACCCTCTGCGTCCTGCAGGGGGCGTCAGAGGAGGCGACGCCCAAGAAGGAGAAGCTGGAGAAGGGTAACGAGAACTACCAGAAGGTCAAAGAGGTGAGAAATTCTCTGGGTTCCTTCAGCTGGAAATCACTTTTTCTCCTTTTTGTTTCCACTGTTGGTGTTTCTGAACATCACCTGTCAATCAGTCAGTGTGGGCGGGGCTTCTGTTGATGAGGTCATCCAGGTGCTGATGGTGGTTTCACTGCTCACGATGATTCATGTGATTATTTTTCACTAAAGACAGAATAAAACGTCACAAATATGAACAGAGGGTTTGAATTTTACAAACACGACCGAAGAGCAAAGTCCCGGATTTTTATTAAATGGCACGATAAAGTTCAGCCAATCAGAACTTTTCTTTTTCTCTGATATGTTCAGCTGTTAATCTGCGTTTTATTGACCTTTTCAGTGATTTGATTTGATTTCAGCGAATCAAACCGTCCTCATTAGAGTTTAATCATCTCTCATTCATCATCCCATTTCTTTGAAACTTGTTAAAACTCTGATAAAATTTTAACGTGCTTTACTTTTTTTTAAAGGTATTTTATTATTTGAAGTGACAGTTTGAACCCAATAATTTAATTTCCGTCATGTTTCTTTCAGATTTTGGCTCGAACACCAAACCATAAAATCCTAATATTGATCATTTATTTCATACTAGATTATTACAATATTTTTTAAAATGAGCATTAATTTTCCATGAATTCACTACTGAACTAAAATCTGTACTCATTTTGTGTGACTGTTTCGTATTTAAATTGCTTTTGAATATTTTGAAGATGTAATTCTTTTTTTAAATACACTATTTGTTTTAATAGTTGCTCTAACATATTTTAGATCTCCAGCATCCCTTCAAAATGTTCTTGTTACTATTTTTCAAATCAATTTTCCATATCTTCATACATCAAAGATTACAATAAGCTTTAAATTCAAAGACAGGTTGTTAAATCAAACCAGTTTTTTGTATCATTTGCAGATATAGTAAGTTTGAACATTTAATAAGCACCATACATTCTGTCCAGTATGTAAACTACAATGGACCCAACACAAAGCCTTGAGGAACACCACTACTAACATTTTTATTTTTTAAATAAAGTTATTTTATTTACCGCACTGGTAGATGTTGGCAACAGAAACCTGAAACATCTGCAAAGAAATGACATTTTTAATAGGTAAAAAACAAAACAAAAAAAACTACAGTGGGCCCAATACAGAGCCTTGAGCATCTCCAATAACCCTCAATTATAGTTTTAATTAGTTATTTTCATAAATATACGAGGAATTATATGAGCTTGTATCAAGTAACCTTTAATAATTGTTTGTTTTGAAGTTAGACTACCGTTCAGAAGTCTGGGGTCACTTAGAAATGTCCTTATTGCTGAAAGAAAAGCATTTTTTTTCAATGTAGAACACATTAAATGAATGATCCAGTGTAGACATTGTTAATGTGGTAAATGACTATTGTAGCTGGAAATGGCTGATTTTTAATGGAATATCTCCATAGGGGTACAGAGGAACATTTCCAGCAACCATCACCCCTGTGTTCTAATGCTACATTGTGTTAGCTAATGGTGTTGAAAGGCTCATTGCTGGTTAGAATACCCTTGTGCAGTTATGGTAGCACATGGATAAAAGTGGGAGTTGTCTGGGTAACCCCAAACTTTTCAGCGATAGAGCAAGTTATAAAACATTCTGGTAAAAGGAACTTGTACCATCCACAAATAAAATACATTTTTGCCCCGTATGTAATAAATATACAGTAATGGGCCCAACAGTGAGCCCTGAGGAACACCACAACTAACAAACATACTGGTACCTTTACAATTAGCTTCATACATCTATATCTCCATGTACTGACCTGTATGGAACTGTTAGTGGTATATTATTATCATTATTATGTATTCAACATATGACAGACCGAGTCCTGTTAACTTTATCTATAATAAACTTAAAACACGTCATTAATCTTAACTTTATTGTATGACCTGAGAAGTTATCCCTCGTGTCGTCCTGTGGGTCAAATTGACCCGTTTTAATGTTTGAAAATGTGGTAAAAAAAAATATATATATTTTCACAGTGAAACTTCTGATGTCCACATTTTCAACATTTTGGGGAAATTTTTGAACATTTTTGGTGGAAAAAAAGAAATGTTAAAAAAATGTTTCTTAACATTCACAAAAAATCACAAAAATCATTTTTTCCTGAATGTTCTTAAAGAAAATATTAGAAGTTTTACTGAAATATATGTAATCATTTTAGATATTATAAAAAATCTTTGGAAGATTTTTACAATTTTTTTGAAAATATTTACAAGAATTTTCTTGCCATGTTTGAGGTATTTTCTTTTTTTTATGAAACTTTTAAGGGAAACTTGTCGGATTTTTCTTCCTGAAGGTTTTGCAAATTTACAGTTTGAGAATGTGGAAAAAAATATCACTTTAGATATTTGTATGATTTTTCTTTGGAAGATTTTTACTGGAGAAGATTTTTCTTGCCACATTTGGGGGAATTTTTTAATCAAACTTTTAAGGGAGACTTTTACGGAATTATTGGAATTTTCTTCCCGAAGGTTTTGCAAATTCAAAGTTTGAAAATGTGGTAAAAAATATATATATATTTTCACAGTGAAATTTCTGGTGTCCACATTTTCAACATTTTGGGGAAATTTTTGAAAATTTTTTGGTGGAAAAGAAATTTTCAAAAAAACGTTTCTTAAGAACACAAAAAACAACCAAAATCTAGTGAATTTCACTGGATCTTGGTTGATTTTTTGTGAATATTCTTAAAGAAAATAGAAGTTTTACTGATATATATGGAATCACTTTAGATATTTTTAGGATTTTTTCTGAAGATTTTTACTCATTTTTTGAAATTATTTTTCAGAATTCTCTTGCCAAATTTGAGGGATTTTCCTTTTTTTTCCAAACTTTTAAAGGAAACCTTTAAGGAATTATTGGAATTTTCTTCCTGAAGGTTTTGCAAATTTTCAGAAATTTGGGGATTTTTTTGCTGAATTTTTGCATTTTTTCAGACAAGGAAACAATATTTTTTTTGTGCCCATAAATGAAGACAACAGGAGGGTTAAAAGGACAGTAAATGGTGTTTTTGTTGTGCTGAAGGTGTTTTTCTGTAGGAAACGCTGTAATTGAAGGTTAGAGTGTCACAGAGGTCCATGTTCTCTGCAGATCCTGGAGAGGCTCAATAAGATGTGCAGCAGTGGAGTCTGGAAGAAGCAGCAGAGGCTGCTGAAGAACATGGGTGCTCATAAGGTGATGCTGGACCTGCTGCAGGTGTCCTACGACCAGGTAGGAAAATACAGGAAACACCTTTAAATGAATGGACAGAGTTCTGTGTCTCAGTCAGCAGAATGAAACCAGAACATGTTTGTGTCTCTGCAGAACGACGTGAAAATGCAGGAGATCATCAGGTACACTCACCTGTTCCTGCAGAAGTTCTGTATGGGGAACCAGGAGAACCAGACGCTGCTGCACAAGAACCTCAACCTGTTCCTCAACCCCGGGGTACGAAGCTCTGTTTATCCATGCAGTTAGAGAACTGAGAGAAGCTGGTCCAGATTCAACATCTTTAACTGGAAGTTATTAAGATGAAGCTAAACAGGCTGAAACATGAGATTTTTTTTTACCAATTTTATGGGTACTGAGTGGTATTATCATTGGATTTCTGCAGTTTTTGTTGACCTCAAGACAAATATTTGAATTTGACCAGCAGAAATCTGAGACGTTTTACTAGTTTTATGGTTACTGAGTGGTATTGTAGCTGTATTCTTGCAGTTTTTGTTGACTTTAAAGGCAAATATCCAAGTTTGATGAGCAGAAGTCTGAGACTTTTTACTAGTTTTATGGTTACTGAGTTGTATTATCGTTGTGTATTTACAGTTTTTGTTGACTTTAAGACAAATATTTGAATTTGACAGACAGAAATCTGAGGCTTTTTACTAGTTTTAGGTTTGATCATTGTTGGACTGGAATCTAGTGCAGCCCTCTGGCACATTTAGTTTACTTTTGTTTCCTGTAGTGGTAGCAGGACTTCTGAAGTTGTTGAGAAATCTTTAGGTTCCAGCTGAAACAATTTATCTGTCAGATACTGAAACTGAACCAATAAGAGTCTTGATGGCTGCAAATCAGCTGTTAGGAGGTTTTGTCCTGTTTCTATCCAACAAATCAAACCACATGAAGACAACGAGCTGTAGAATCATGAATGTCTGATGTTGGCTGTTGCAGCTCCTGGAGGCGGAAACCGTCCAGCATATCTTCAGTAATAACTACCAGCTGTGCAGTGAGATCTCTGAGAGTGTCCTGCAGCACTTCATCCACTGCCTGGCCACCCACGGCCGCCACGTCCAGTACCTCAACTTCCTCCACACCATCATCAAGGCCGAGGGGAAGTACGTCAAGAAGTGTCAAGACATGATCATGACCGAGGTGAGGACGGATGCCGTTCACGCTGAAGCTCATCGATGTGTTTGTTTAATATTTAATGTCCAGAGTTGTGCACCAGCGATGGAGTTCATTTTACCTTCTGTGTTTGCAGCTAACGAACGCCGGCGAGGACGTGGTCGTCTTCTACAATGACAAGACTTCCTTCAACTCCATGCTGGGGCTGATGGCGGAGAGCAGGGAGGGCGTCGGTGAGAACAGTCCACTCAGGTGACCAGAGGAGACGAACGTTAGAAGTTTATCCAGCCTGACCTTCAGATGAATCCACCAGTAGCTAATTACTTTCACATCGTCCTCACAGCGTGGTTAAAAAGAAAAACAATGTCTTTGGTCAGAGTCTCCAACTACAGAAGGGCATCATCAAATCTAGGAAATAATTCACGTTCTTCACCAGAAAGCTCAGATTCTCATTTCTTCACGGTGCAAAGTTTCTGTTTTGGCATGATGACGATTTCTAAGTCCATGAGTTTGTACCAAGTTTCAGGGTTAGATCATGTTTTATTAGTATTATTGTAGTTCTTGATGTTTTTAGCTATGGATGGAAGGATCTGGGTTTCCAGGTGTTTCCTAACTAACTGGTATCAACCAGGAGCCATAAAGAATCATCAATCATTAACTGATTATTGATCACTCAAACTGATCCCACTGGGCTGATGTTGCTGTTCTAGTCAACAGATGCATCATTAATAAACACCTGAGCTCTGGTTGGAGGTCATTAACCTCCACATGAGTCTTTGTCATGGTGCCGTTGCTGCTAAACTCATTCAGGTCCTGGTGATCGTAGGAGCTTCAGTAGAAACCAGACGGACTTCTCTGGAAGACTTTTCTTGAAACATCTTCCAGAGAAGGTTTCTCCTGAAGCTCCTACGACTGAAAGGTGGAACATTTCAGGTCATGAACCTCCACAGAAGTCTTTGTCATGGAGCTAAACTCCCACAATGCTCTCCGTTTGGTTCCTCCGTTCTTTCAGTGTGGCTGTTTTTTGGTTCTTCTTTCCTTTAGCAGAGAGATGCCAGTTTTAAATAGTCATCTTAACCAACAGTCGAACACATTGTTGATCAAAGTTCAATTTTTTATAAACAGAATGATGAACAGTGGACTATTTTCAATACGTTGATAAAGTTTTTGGTAACCATGGACACACAAAACTTGCACATAAATTATCTCAGGCACGTTAGCTATTTGTAGAAACACTGTCATGGATAACTTTGTCGTCTGCATAGTGTGAGTTCTGTTGGAGGTCATTAACCTCCTCATTAGTCTTTGTCATGGTGCCTGTTGTTGCTAAACTCCCACAATGCTCTCTGCTTTAACATGAACTGTAGTCTGAGTGACGCCTCCTCTGGTCTCTACAGTCTAGAGACCAATCTAGATGGCAACGGTTGACTTGAGGCAAACAGACTTTATTGGAATTCCCTGTTTTGATACAAATAATCAAGTTTGAACCGTCTTCCTGACATTTTTTCACTTTTTTGAAGCTAAACAAGCAGAAAGATTGAGGTTTGAGAACGTCTGAACAATCCTCTGGTCCTGAAGGATCCAGACAGACCATCATCTTCCACAGAATCACCTAGCTCCAGGGATGTTTTGATGCTGAACTCTGGTGTTTCAGGTACCACATTCTCTGGTGGAGCTCAGAACAAACCAGTTTATTTTATTTGAACCTTCTTTAACCCTTCAGGTACCACATCTCTCTGGTGGAGCTGCTGGCTGCCTGTGCAGAAGGAAAGAACGTCTACACGGAGATCAAATGTACATCACTGCTGCCTCTGGAGGACGTGGTCCGAGTGGTGACCCATGAGGACTGCATCACCGAGGTTCTGACCGTCTGTTTACACGTCCATCTGTACAGAGATCTACCTGGTGCTCTAACTGGAGCTCTACCTGGTGAAACTAAAGCGTCTGTCTGCCTCTGCAGGTGAAGATCGCCTACGTGAACTTTGTGAATCACTGTTACGTCGACACCGAAGTGGAGATGAAGGAAATCTACACGTCCAACCACATCTGGAAGCTGTTTGAGGATTTCACAGTGGACATGGCTCGGGTAACTACATGTTAACTACAACATGTTAACTACAACATGTTAACTACTAAAGGATAACTACAACATGTTAACTACTAAACGATAAGTACAACATGTCAACTACAACATGTTAACTACTAAACGATAAGTACAACATGTTAACTACAACATGTTAACTACTACATTCAATCCAATTCAATTCAATTTTATTTATATAGCGCCATTTACAGTCACATTGTCTCGAGACACTTTACAGAACCCAAATACCTGAACCCCCAGAGCAGCCCTAAGGAGACAGTGGCAGGAAAACACCCTTTAACAGGGAAAAAAACCTGGAGCAGAACCCAGCTCTAATGTGGGGGAACCCATCTGCTGCTGGAAGGAGGGTTGAGAGGGACAGAAGAGGTAGAGGGGTAGAGGGATAGAGGTAGAGGGTGTGGGGTGGGGGGGCAACATGTTAACTACATGTTAACTTGTTTTAACGAACATGTAATGAGCTGTTTCAACAACTATAGTTACTTTTTGTGATGCTTTTGCCAGAAATGTTGTTAAAAATCAGTTTTGATGTTATATCTTCATAATTCAAGCTAAATCTTCATTTATGTTGTGGAAACTGAACTAAGTCGTGATGCTAAAGGCTAAGCAGCTAAAAACTGACTGATTTTATGTTATGAAGCATCTTTAAGTCACACATTTCATTTCATTCCAGTCATGAATAAACCAGCATCTTTGTACCAACAGACAATAGATTCTGTTCTTAGTGAACTTTCAATGTTTTTAAATGTTTTTTTTAGTTCTGCTTCTGGTCTGTTTCTGTTAGTAATTATTAATTTCCACATCCTCCGTTAGTTCCAGAGGTTTCTGCTTCTGTAACGCTGATTTTTTTTTCCTCTGCAGGTTTGTAATAAACGTGAAAAACGTCTTTCTGATCCGGTTCTGGAGAAATACATCATCAACGTGGTGTTCGACACCATCAATGCCTTCTTCAGCTCTCCGTTCTCCGAAAACAGCACGTCTCTGCAGGTAGAGCTCACAATAAACTGCTTTATTAACTGCTTTATTTTAGTTCTACCTTCATTAAACTGCTTTATTTTATTTTCACCTCCTTTAAACTGGTTTATTTTCACCTCCTTTAAACTGGTTTATTTTAACCTCCTTTAAACTGGTTTATTTTAACCTCCTTTAAACTGGTTTATTTTAACCTCCTTTAAACTGGTTTATTTTAACCTCCTTTAAACTGGTTTATTTTAACCTCCTTTAAACTGGTTTATTTTAGTTCTACCTTCATTAAACTGGTTTATTTTATTTTATCCTCCTTTAAACTGGTTTATTTTAACCTACTTTAAACTGATTTATTTTATTTTCACCTCCTTTAAACTGGTTTATTTTCACCTCCTTTAAACTGGTTTATTTTAACCTCCTTTAAACTGGTTTCTTTTATTATTATTTATTATTTTCAGACCCACCACACCATCGTCACCCAGCTGCTCCAGTCCTCCGTCAGACTCCTGGACTGTCCATGGCTCCAGCAGCAGCACCGAGGTCAGGTGGAGGCCTGCATCAGGACGCTGGCGCTGACAGGTAGACGGTTACCATGGATACACACTTATTATTATTATTATTATTATTATTATTACTGCATCAGGACGCTGGCGCTGACAGGTAGACGGTTACCATGGATACACACTTATTATTATTATTATTATTATTGCATCAGGACGCTGGCGCTGACAGGTCGACGGTTACCATGGATACACACTTATTATTATTATTATTATTATTATTGCATCAGGACGCTGGCGCTGACAGGTCGACGGTTACCATGGATACACACTTATTATTATTATTATTATTATTATTATTATTATTGCATCAGGACGCTGGCGCTGACAGGTCGACGGTTACCATGGATACACACTTATTATTATTATTATTATTATTGCATCAGGACGCTGGTGCTGACAGGTAGACGGTTACCATGGATACACACTTATTATTATTATTATTATTATTATTGCATCAGGACGCTGGTGCTGACAGGTCGACGGTTACCATGGATACACACTTATTATTATTATTATTATTATTATTGCATCAGGACGCTGGCGCTGACAGGTCGACGGTTACCATGGATACACACTTATTATTATTATTATTATTATTATTGCATCAGGACGCTGGCGCTGACAGGTCGACGGTTACCATGGATACACACTTATTATTATTATTATTATTATTATTATTATTACTGCATCAGGACGCTGGCGCTGACAGGTAGACGGTTACCATGGATACACACTTATTATTATTATTATTATTATTACTGCATCAGGACGCTGGCGCTGACAGGTAGACGGTTACCATGGATACACACTTGTTATTATTATTATTATTATTATTGCATCAGGACGCTGGCGCTGACAGGTAGACGGTTACCATGGATACACACTTATTATTATTATTATTATTATTATTATTATTATTGCATCAGGACGCTGGCGCTGACAGGTCGACGGTTACCATGGATACACACTTGTTATTATTATTATTATTATTATTGCATCAGGACGCTGGCGCTGACAGGTAGACGGTTACCATGGATACACACTTATTATTATTATTATTATTATTATTGCATCAGGACGCTGGTGCTGACAGGTCGACGGTTACCATGGATACACACTTGTTATTATTATTATTATTATTACTGCATCAGGACGCTGGCGCTGACAGGTAGACGGTTACCATGGATACACACTTGTTATTATTATTATTATTATTATTGCATCAGGACGCTGGCGCTGACAGGTCGACGGTTACCATGGATACACACTTATTATTATTATTATTATTATTATTATTGCATCAGGACGCTGGCGCTGACAGGTCGACGGTTACCATGGATACACACTTATTATTATTATTATTATTATTATTGCATCAGGACGCTGGCGCTGACAGGTCGACGGTTACCATGGATACACACTTATTATTATTATTATTATTATTATTATTATTACTGCATCAGGACGCTGGCGCTGACAGGTAGACGGTTACCATGGATACACACTTGTTATTATTATTATTATTATTATTGCATCAGGACGCTGGCGCTGACAGGTCGACGGTTACCATGGATACACACTTATTATTATTATTATTATTATTATTATTATTACTGCATCAGGACGCTGGCGCTGACAGGTAGACGGTTACCATGGATACACACTTGTTATTATTATTATTATTATTATTATTGCATCAGGACGCTGGCGCTGACAGGTAGACGGTTACCATGGATACACACTTATTATTATTATTATTATTATTGCATCAGGACGCTGGTGCTGACAGGTAGACGGTTACCATGGATACACACTTGTTATTATTATTATTATTATTACTGCATCAGGACGCTGGCGCTGACAGGTAGACGGTTACCATGGATACACACTTATTATTATTATTATTATTATTATTGCATCAGGACGCTGGCGCTGACAGGTAGACGGTTACCATGGATACACACTTGTTATTATTATTATTATTATTATTGCATCAGGACGCTGGCGCTGACAGGTAGACGGTTACCATGGATACACACTTGTTATTATTATTATTATTATTATTGCATCAGGACGCTGGCGCTGACAGGTCGACGGTTACCATGGATACACACTTGTTATTATTATTATTATTATTATTGCATCAGGATGCTGGCGCTGACAGGTCGACGGTTACCATGGATACACAGTTACTCTTGCATATTACTGTTAGCTAATCATTTTCTGCTGTAGGCTGGCTATTACTGTTAGCTAGCTATTTATTACTTTTAGCGGGCTGTTTATCACTTTAAGCTAGTATTTATTATTTTTAACGAGCCATTTATTGTTTTTAGCTAACTATTGGCCACTTGGACCACTTTTTTTTTTTAAAGTATTATTTTTATCAACGAATTAGTGATAAAAAAGAAAACAATCATATCCCCCCCCCCCCCCCCCCACACACACACACACACACACACACACACACACACACACACACACACACACTTCTGACTGATGAGGAGAGGTTCAGAAAAAAAAATGGAATTCATAATAACTCTTGACAAAGGACACAACAAATATACATTAAGTCTTCCATGGTAAGTTGGAATTTAAAACTGCTGTTTCGCAGTTTTTCTAAATGAATGACTGAAACCAATTGGTGCAACCGATGGTTGAAGCATGGTGGAGTTGGTGTTTTCCAGTTTTTTAAATATTTTTCTTTGCTAGCACCAGCAGGGAGCACAGATGAATCCTGAGGCTCTAAAAAGAGCAAACTCTCTGTCAGGAGGGAGCTTCCTCTTATAAAACTCAGAGAAAAAAAATAAAATTCTGACCCAGAACTGGTAGATTAACGGACAGTCCCAAAATAAATGCAACATTGTACCATCACTGACTTTACATTTATCACATTTAAGAGAAGCAGAGGGGTAGAACTTATGAAGCTTGTCTTTAGAATAATAAAAACGCTGAATTACTTTAAACTCTATCAACCTGTGTCTGCTATTTATTGACCAACTATGGATACGGGAAAAAGCAGTTTACCACAGTTGATCACAAAGAACAACAGTTTCTCTTTCCCATGCTTTCTTAATGCTATCGGCAGATAGTGAGTCTTCTGAAAAATATCTTACAAATTTGATGATGAGCTTCTTACTGCTGAGTAAAAAAGAAAACAATTCAAAAAGGGCACGTTTCTCACAGTTTGACTCAAAGTGAGGGATGTTTTCTCGCACAAAGACCTTAACTGCTGAAATGATGCAAAGTTGTTGTCCACATATAAATCCCCTACACACCTCAGCCCTTTGGCACACCACAAAAAAAAGTATTGTCCAGAAATGCTGGAACAAAAGCATGATTATGGCAGACAGGAGTTTTAAAGACATTTCTTATTTGATTGAGAATTTTAAGAGAATTTCTCAGAACAAAACTACGACTAACTGGTTTGATACCAGAAGAAAGGTTGGTAAAAAGTGAAGAGGAAAGGGAAGAGTATGTTATTCCAAAGATGCAAGCTCCAGTTTTAGCCAGAGGGGGGCAGAATTCAGTGATTGGTGGTCTGGAGAACCCCACTGCCAGTTTGCCATCGCCCTAACGTTTGCAGCCCAGTAATAATCCCTAAACACTGGAACACCAACACCACCATCCTCAGTCGGCCTATAAAAATGTTTTTTTGGAAAGCCGATGTTTTTTATAGCCCCAAACAAAATCCAAAACAATTGTCTGAAGCTTCTTAAAAAAATCAGACGTGATCCACCACTTATTACTTTTAGCTAACCGTTTATCACTTTAAGCTAGCCACTTCAGACTTTTAGCTAAGTATTTATTACCTTTAGCTAACTATTTATTACTTTTAGCTAACTGTTTAATCCTTTATGCTCACCATTTCTTAGCTTTTTCTAACTATTCCAAATTTGAGTTTAAAATCACGATATCTCATCAAACATCCATCCATCCATTATCTACACACCGCTTAATCCTCACTAGGGTCGCGGGGGGGTGGAGCCTATCCCAGCTGACTCGGGCGAAGGCAGGGGACACCCTAGACAGGTCGCCAGTCTGTCGCAGGGCCACATATAGAGACAAACAATCACTCTCACATTGACATCTATGGGCAATTTAGAATGATCAATTAACCTCAGCATGTTTTTGGACTGTGGGAGGAAGCCGGAGTACCCGGAGAAAACCCACGCATGCACAGGGAGAACATGCAAACTCCATGCAGAAAGATCCCAGGTCCGAGCTGGGACGTGAACCAGGGACCTTCTCGCTGCAAGGCGAAAGCGCTAACCACTACGCCACTGTACAGCCCCTCATCAAAACATTTCATTCTAAATGTCTCATTTAAATATTTTCATAAAAAGAAATCAACCAGATTCTGTAAAAACCAAAGATCAGATCTCCTCTGTGATCCATCAGTGATCTGTGATAAAAGTTCACTTTTCAACTGAACTGCAGGATGTTTGGACAGAAATAACAAATTAAAGCTGTAAATAGTTCAATATCACTAGTAGGAGACAAGATCAGTTCCAGAGTTTTAACATCTGAGGAAATATGTTGGTTCCTGGTTTTTATGTTTTTGTAAAATCATTTTTTTCTCTGGTTTCCACCATTCTGACTGACAGAAGACATCTCTGAGTTCTTCTTCATGTTCTGGTTCTTAGAGCTGCAGAACTTTAGACTGAAAACAGAAACTGTTCAGATGTTTCTTCTTCCACTGCTGGTTTAATTCTAAAGTTGAATTTCTCCCGTTTTAGCTAAGAGTCGCTCCATCTCTCTTCCTCTGGACCTGGAGGCTCAGATCGGTTCCATGCTGTCCAGCTCGGCTCTCAACTCTTTGTCTCGATCGAACCCCAACTACAAATCCTCGTCCCGTTCGTCCCGGCCTACAGCTCCCAGCAACCCCTGGGACTACAAGAACATCATCGAGAAGCTGCAGGTAGAAACACCTCAGAGAGAACCAGAGTACAGAAAATTAACGACCAAACTATCAAACACGTCGACCGGCTGCGTTATTTCTACCAATAAATGATTTGAACCAGGAGAGTCAAACTGATTCTAGTCCATGTTCCACATTTAGTCCAGTCTGATCTCCAGTAAAACCAGTACAACCACAGCAGAATAATCTATAAATAACCACAACTCCTGATGGTTCCTTTGGTTTAGTGCAGAAATGATCATATTTAAGGAATTATCTTTTTACTAAACATCATGAAAACAACCTGAACTTTATGAAGAGAAATAAATTCAGTTTCATCAACATTCATCCTCAGTTCATCATTTCCACATTACAACTTCCAGATCACAGAGTGTCGACAAAGGAACACAACATTTAGTCATCTGGAACTGAACCATAGAGGATTTACTGGAAGATCAGACCCACAAAAAAAGACAAAAAAAGATGAAAAACAATAAAAACAGGACAAAATATTAGAAAAATGAAAAACAAAATGACAAAAATGAAACAAACGACACAAGGCAAAACAAAAAGAGACAAAAAAACTGGACAAAAAGTTACAACGCGACAAAAAAAATGGACAAACAACAACAAAAGCGAGACATAAAGGAAACACAAAACGATACAAACAAGACACAAACAACATGAAACAAAACAAAAACAGACAATAAAATTCAACAAAAAAGTTGCAAAACAACAAAAAAGAACAAACAATACAAGAGACACAAAAAAACACAGAACAACAAAAAACATAAAACAATAAACAAAGCGAAACACAAAATAACAAATATGGCCAAAAAACTACAAAAACAAGACAAAATTGAGATAAATGATGCAAAACAAAACAAAAAACACAAAAAATTTGACAACAAAAGTTGCAAAACAACAAAAACAAGACAAATGAGAAAGGTCAGAAAAAAGATTCAAAAAACAACAAAAACAAGACAAAATATTACAAAAACGAGACACAAAACGACAAAAAATGAGACAAATGGCACGAATCAAAACAAAAGATTTGACAAAAAAATTGCAAAGCGGCAAAAAAATGGACAAATGACAAAAGCAAGACACAAAACAATGAAAAAGCAAAACACAAAATGACAAAAATAAGACAAAAAACACAAACGAGACAAAAAGGAAACACAATCAACAAAAAATACAAATAAATGTGAAAAAACATTTTAAAAATGTAGAAAAAAACAACAAAAAAGTAGAAATACAGAAACCATTTACATAAATCAGCTTTAAATTCTGTATTTACAGTCTTCAGACTTTGATTTAATTCTGTAGTTTTTCTTGTTTATTTATGTGTTTATTAATTTCTTCATGTATTTATTCCTGGTAGTTTAATTTCTCTAAGTATAAATAAATGAATCTATAAAGACAAAAATCAATTTTAAAAAATGCAGATTTGAAGTAGAGAATTTCTGTATTTACCGTCTTCAGGCTGTGGTTTATTTCAGTAGTTTTTCTTATTTATTTATGTGTTTTTTAGTTTATCTCTATGTGTATTTATATTTTATTTATGTATTTATTAGTTTATCTCTATGTGTATTTATATTTTATTTATGTATTTATTAGTTTATCTCTGTGTGTATTTATATTTTCTTCAGGACATCATCAACACTCTGGAGGAACGTCTGAAGCCGCTGGTGGACGCCGAGCTGTCGGTTCTGGTGGACGTTCTCCACCAGCCGGAGCTCCTGTTCCTGGAGGGGACGGACGCTCGGCAGCGCTGCGAGTCTGGAGGCTTCATCTCCAAGTAGGTCCAGGTCCAGCAAAAATCCAGCTAGATCCAGCAGGACTGAGGCATGATGGGAAATGTGTTCTGTCCAGGTTGATCCAACACACCAAAGCTCTGATGTCCTCAGAGGAGAAGCTGTGCATCAAAGTTCTGAGGACACTGCAGGAGATGCTGATCAGGACGCTGGACTTCGACGACAAGGTCGGTTCATGGGTGAAGGGTTGGGTTCATGGATGGTGAAGGGTTGGGTTCATGGGTGGTGGAGGGTTGGGTTCATGGGTGGAGGGTTGGGTTCATGGATAGAGGATTGGGTTCATGGGTGGAGGGTTGGGTTCATGGGTGGTGGAGGGTTGGGTTCATGGGTGGAGGGTTGGGTTCATGGATAGAGGATTGGGTTCATGGGTGGAGGGTTGGGTTCATGGATGATGGAGGGTTGGGTTCATGGATGGTGGAGGGTTGGGTTCATGGATGATGGAGGGTAGGGTTCATGGATGGTGGAGGGTTGGGTTCATGGATAGAGGATTGGGTTCATGGGTGGAGGGTTGGGTTCATGGATGATGGAGGGTTGGATTCATGGATGATGGAGGATTGGGTTCATGGATGATGGAGGGTTGGGTTCATGGATGGTGGAGGGTTGGATTCATGGATGATGGAGGATTGGGTTCATGGATGATGGAGGGTTGGGTTCATGGATGATGGAGGATTGGGTTCATGGATGATGGAGGGTTGGGTTCATGGATGGTGGAGGGTTGGATTCATGGATGATGGAGGGTTGGGTTCATGGATGGTGGAGGGTTGGGTTCATGGGTGGTGGAGGGTTGGGTTCATGGGTGGAGGGTTGGGTTCATGGATGATGGAGGGTTGGGTTCATGGATGGTGGAGGGTTGGGTTCATGAATGATGGAGGGTTGGGTTCACGGATGGTGGAGGGTTGGGTTCCTGGATAGAGGATTGGGTTCATGGGTGGAGGGTTGGGTTCATGGATGATGGAGGGTTGGATTCATGGATGGTGGAGGGTTGGATTCATGGATGATGGAGGGTTGGGTTCATGGGTGGTGGAGGGTTGGGTTCATGGGTGGAGGGTTGGGTTCATGGGTGGTGGAGGGTTGGGTTCATGGGTGGAGGGTTGGGTTCATGGGTGGAGGATTGGGTTCAGGTTCACGGCTGTCAGGAGTTTTCTGTCTCAGCAGGAACTTCACGTCTTTTTCTGTTTTTTTCTTTGACTTTCCATGTGTCTGTAGTAGTTTTCAGTTGTCACATGTCCTGTTAGCTGTTTTTACTCATTATTTCAAGTTGTTTTTTCCTTGTTTGAAGTATTTGCATCTGTCTGTAGTTATGTTTTCAGTCGCGCTGGACCTGAATATCCGAATATTCGGTCACGACGGTGGTATCCAGATATTAATTTTGAGATCCGAATATTCCACCCCACCACCGTCGGACGTTACGGAGCGGACCGAATATTCGGATATTCGTCATTAATAGGGCCCAAATAGCCAGAGCCCAGAAACTGCTATTCCGGCCAGCCCTAGTTTTCAGTCTGTTTTTGCTTGTTTCTTTTGGTTCCTTTCAGGGAATCTCACTGAGGAAGGTTCTACTGCAGAACTACCTGTTTCCAAACAGGAAGAACAACCCCAAGAACGACCTGGCTGAACTGGGAGCTGCAGGTAAACGAAGCCTTTCATCAAGTTAGGGTTGATTTGGTAAAATGTCTGATGAACAACCTAAAGCTCAGCAGCAGAGGAACTAAACTAGTTCAGAAATCACCACAAAGAGATTAAAAGAAAACACTACAGAGACAAGAAACGACCTGAAGGAGGTTAGTGTGAATGTCTGAGTGTGTGACGACATGAGAACATGAAAACATGAGAACATGTCTGATAATCCGTTGGTGCTTTTTGTCATCAGGAGGGGAACAGGAACGTGATTGGACGGCGGTGGCGGCGGTTCAATGCCGTCTGGACCGAGAAGGAGGAACGAAGCTGTTCACTGATCTGGTGATGAGCACCAAGAACGACAAGATCTTCCAGGAGAGCATCCAACTGGCCATCTGTCTGCTGGAGGGAGGCAACACCGAGATCCAGGTAACTCACCTGGACGCCAGGTATCTCACAGACTGAGGCAGGAAGAGGTTTAACCCAACTGGTCTGTAACTGATCTGAACATTCAAACCAGGAACCAAATAAACACGAAGAAATGTTCATAAATCCAGAACCTTCCTGAGAATCAGAACATTTCTCAGTTTTATTCAGTTTCACCATCAGGAGGCGCTAATTCTGCTTCTTAGAGGCACCAAAATACCTTAAAGTGTTTCTGGATTTGGTTTATATTTGGTTTTAAACTGGTTTCAGACCCAGGGCTGTACAGTGGCGTAGTGGTTAGCACTTTCGCCTTGCAGCGAGAAGATCCCTGGTTCGCGTCCCGGCTTTCCCGGGATCTTTCTGCATGGAGTTTGCATGTTCTCCCTGTGCATGCGTGGGTTTCCTCCGGGTACTCCGGCTTCCTCCCACAGTCCAAAAATATGCTGAGGTTAATTGATTATTCTAAATTGTCCGTAGGTGTGAATGTGAGAGTGATTGTTTGTCTCTATATGTGGTCCTGCGACAGACTGGCGACCTGTCTAGGGTGTCCCCTGCCTTCGCCCGAGTCAGCTGGGATAGGCTCCACCCCCCCCCCGCGACCCTAGTGAGGATTAAGCGGTGTATAGATAATGGATGGATGGATGGACATCATAGTTTAGTATGTTGTCCAAAATGTGGCTAAAACATCATAGTTTAGTATGTCTTCCAAAATGTCTTTAAAAATCATAATTTAGTATGTCGTCCAAAAGGTCTCGGAAAAGTCATAGGTTAGTATGTTGTCCAAAATGTCTCTAAAAGGTCATAGTTTAGTGTGTCTTCCAAAATGTCTCTAAAATGTCATAGTTTAGTATGTTATCCAAAATGTCTCTCAAACGTCATAGTTTAGTATGTCGTCCAAAACGTGACTAAAATGTCACAGTTTAGTATGTTGTCCAAAATGTCTCTAAAACATCATAATTTAGTATGTCGTCCAAAATGTCATAAAAATGACTTAGTTTAGTATGTCGTCCAAAATGTCTCGGAATCAGAGTCTAGTATTTCGTGCAAAATTTCACAAAAACATCATAGTTTAGGGCTGCACAGTGGCGTAGTGGTTAGCACTTTCGCCTTGCAGCGAGAAGATCCCTGGTTCGCGTCCCGGCTTTCCCGGGATCTTTCTGCATGGAGTTTGCATGTTCTCCCTGTGCATGCGTGGGTTTTCTCCGGGTACTCCGGCTTCCTCCCACAGTCCAAAAATATGCTGAGGTTAATTGACTATTCTAAATTGCCCGTAGGTGTGAATGTGAGAGTGATTGTTTGTCTGTATATGTAGCCCTGCGACAGACTGGCGACCTGTCTAGGGTGTCCCCTGCCTTCGTCCGAGTCAGCTGGGATAGGCTCCACCCCCCCGCGACCCTAGTGAGGATTAAGCGGTGTATAGATAATGGATGGATGGATGGATGGTTTCAGACCCAGTTTCAGACCCTGTTTTGGACTCAGTTTTATTTTAGACTGATATTTGACTTGGGTTGTCCTCGGTGTTGGACTTGGATGAAGACTTGTTCCAGACTAGTGAGTAGACTCTGTAGAATGTGTTCTAATGGGAGCTAGCTTCAGTCCTTCTGTGGATCCAGAGTTTCTCAGACTGAGACCAGAACTCTGTTACTGGACCACTGGTACTGCTCTACATGGACTGTACTGATGTATGAACAGAACCTCTGTGCTCCTCCAGAACTCCTTCTACAAACTGATGATGGGTGACAACAAGTCGGAGAAGTTCTTCAAAGTTCTCCATGACCGGATGAAAGAAGCTCAGACAGACATCAAAGCTACAGTTTCTGTGAATGTTGGAGAGATGACGCACAAAGCCAATGAGAAGGAGCTGGAGAACGGTACTAAAGTCCTGTTAGAACCCGACAATAAACCAGAACATTCATCAGTTTCCACTGTTCTCTGGGTTCCACTGTTAAATGTCAGATAAACTCGTTATATTAGTCATACTAAAATAACGTTTTACAGGAGGCTCTACAACGCTGGTACTTCCTGGTTCAGGAGGTCACCCCTTATTGGTCCAGGGTCAGTCCATCGCCCCGGTAACCGGCGCCTCCGCCCTGCCGACTCAGCCAGTCGTAGAGCAGCGAGAAGTGGAGACGGAGATGGGACCAGCGGTGATCATCATGAAGCCTATTCTGAGGTTCCTGCAGCTGCTCTGTGAGAACCACAACCAGGACCTGCAGGTAACTAGCGAAGTAACTGTTCGGCTAACTAACTGACTATAGATAGATAACTACAAAACTGACTCACTATCTAACTTACTAACTAGCTAGCTAACTAACAAGCTAACTAACTAATTAACTGGCTAGCTGACTAACTAACTAACTAACTAACTAACTAACTAACTAACTAACTAACTAACTAACTAACTAACTAACTAACTAACTAACTAACTAACTAACTAACTAACTAACTAACTAACTAACTAACTAACCAGCTAACTAACTAACTAGCTAGCTAACTATCCATCTCTCCTTGTATCTGCAGAACTTCCTGCGTTGTCAGAACAATAAGACCAACTACAACCTGGTCTGTGAGACGCTCCAGTTCCTGGACATCATGTGTGGTTCCACCACCGGAGGTCTGGGTCTGCTGGGCCTCTACATCAACGAGTCCAACGTCCACCTCATCACCCAGACCCTGGAGACCCTCACCGAGTACTGCCAGGGGCCCTGCCAGGAGAACCAGGTAGAACCACACGAGGGAGAACCAGGTAGAACCACACGTAGGGGAGAACCAGATAGAACCACACGAGGGAGAACCAGGTAGAACCACACATGAAGGAGAACCAGGTAGAACTACACATGGGAGAGAACCAGATAGAACCACACATGGAGAAGAACCAGGTAGAACCCCACATGGAGGAGAACCAGGTAGAACCAGACATGGAGGAGAACCAGGTAGAACCCCACATGGAGGAGAACCAGGTAGAACCCCACATGGAGGAGAACCAAGTAGAACCACACGTAAGGGAGAACCAGGTAGAACCACACATGGGAGAGAACCAGGTAGAACCACACATGGAGGAGAACCAAGTAGAACCACACGTAGAGGAGAAACAGGTAGAACCATACACATGAAGGAGAACCAGATAGAACCACATGTAGGGGAGAACCAGGTAGAACCATACACGTGAAGGCGAACCAGGTAGAACCACACATCGAGGAGAACCCGGTAGAACCACACATAGAGGACAACTTGGTAGAACCACACACGTGAAGGCGAACCAGGTAGAACTACACATGGAGGTGAGCCAGATAGAACCACACATGGAGGAGAACCAGGTAGAACCTCACACATAGACTAGAACCAGGTAGAATTTTATTTGGACTGTTTCAGAACCTGTTTATGGGTTCTGTAGACATGTTTGTAGACCAGTTCTAGTCACAAGCAGAAATTCTGTCCAAAAGTGTGTTTAAAACCAGCATAGGCTGCTGGACCTTCTCAGATCGTTTTTTTTTTTTTTTTTTTTTTTTTTTTTTTACTGAATTATGATTCAGTTCTGGACAGTTTGAGACCTGGTTTTGGCCTGGTTCTGTGTTTGGTTTCCATTCTTTATGGACTGGGATGTGGACTGGTTTTAGAATTTGTTGGACAGTGTTAGACCGGTAGTCCAACTGGTTCTAGTTCACTGAAGGGATGCCAGTTGGTACCAATTCCACAAAAGCTCTTGTGATTCTCAGCAGATCCAGATTGTTTAGTGCCTACAGCATCTCCACATCCTTCATTACCTGCAGAACCACAGGAACAGAACCACAGGAACAGAACCACCAGCACATGTTCATGACTGGCACCAGGAGTTGATTTCTTCTTCATTGGTTGTTTGTGGTGCATCGTCTCTAACCTGAGTGTTTACTGGGTTTGTTCCAGACGTGCATCGTGACCCACGAGTCCAACGGCATCGACATCATCACCGCTCTGATCCTGAACGACATCAGTCCTCTGTGTCGCTACCAGATGGAGATGGTTCTGCAGCTGAAGGTACCTGGATCCCGACCAGGAGAATGTGTGGCGTTCTAATTAGTTTAGAAATAAAAGCCATTCAGTGTAAAATCAACCAAATCTGAAAGATCTCCAGAACCTCCTCAGAACATCTGGTTCTTCATCTGCAGTAACTTTATTAATGATCAGAGTTCTACCTTCATACTGGGAATATTTCCAGAGTTCCAGGTCCTTGAAGTCCATAGAGGAGAACGTCCACTGGAGAAAGTTCTAGAGTAGACCTACCGACAACTGGACAGTTGTCAGTAGGTCTACTCTAGAACTTTCTCCAGTTGTCGGTAGGTCTACTCTAGAACTTTCTCCAGGGGACGTTCTCCTTTCCTGCCTCCAGTCTTTAAGTTTAGTCTCACTTAGAACATTCCAGGTCCTTGAAGTCCATAGAGGTGGGTCCAGATTTATCTGTTTTTAATTGACTTTTTCCATCATTTCAGAGTCTGAAGCTGAGATGTTTCCTCACTAAATCTCTGGTCACGTATTCTGAATGTGGGTTCAGTCCAGATATTGACGCTGATGTCTTCTCTCCGGTTGCCAGGACAACGCCTCCAAGCTGCTGCTGGCCCTGATGGAGAGTCGCCATGACAGCGAGAACGCCGAGCGAATCCTGTTCAACCTGCGGCCGCGAGAGCTGGTGAGACTCTGAGGAGGAAGCAGGTAGGTGGTGGAGGTGGAGGTGATCTGACTGTGCTGTGTGCAGGTGGAGGTCATCAAGAAGGCCTACCAGCAGGAGAACGAGTGTGAGGACGCAGAGGTGTCTCCACGGGAGGTCGGACACAACATCTACATCCTGGCTCAGCAGGTGACCCAGCGCTGGCTTCTCATTGGCTGCCAGGAGGAGCACATGGTGTTCTCTGATTGGTGTTTCCATGATCAGTGGCTGTAAACAAAGTGTTTGTATGTTTGTTTGCAGCTGGCGAGACACAACAAAGTCCTGCAGAACCTTCTGAAGGCCACCAAGAAGAGCAAAGAAGGAGAAGAAGGCATCTCCTCCATGGTAACCCTCCATCCATCCATCCATCCATCCATCCATCCATCCATCCATCCATCCATCCATCCATCCATCCATCATCATCCATCTATCATCCATCCATTCATCCATCCATCCATCTGGTTTTATTCTCTGACTCTGACTGTTCTTGTTTCTGCAGCTGAACCTGAACAACCGTCCTTTGTCCCAGATGTTGAAGTCTTCAGCTCCAGCTGCTGTGGTGGAACAGGATCCTCTGGAGTTCTACGACCAGCTCACCTCCCAGATAGAGGTCCAGAACCTGCTCACGTTACTATTATTCTTATTATCTGCTGCCTGATAGAAAAAGAAAACTCTGACAGTTCTCATTTTCTATGACCGACCTTCAACAGCAGTCTGCCATTTCAGGATTCCAGGACTTTTTATTTCTACTTTATTTAAAGACACAGTCTGTTGTCCTGCAGCTCCACATGTTCTTCTCAAACTGGGCAGGAACCAGAGAGAAACACTGGAAAGGAAAATTTGGTTACAAAAACAACTGTCAGTTGTTGGGCTTCACAGTTAATTGAATAATAATCACAGTTTTAACTTCTCTCAGTTAAATCAACATCTGTGACACTGACGTTTAAAATGCTCCTGACCAAGTAGATGAATCAGAACACCTTATTCTGAACTAGATCAACTGAACCCTGTCCAGAATGACTCAAAGGGTGTCCAGACTGTCCTAACGTTTGTGCAGCAGTAGGTGGACGTGGCTTGTCTTAGTTTGGGAACATGTTTTCTCTGAGTGCAGATCGTTCGTGAGGACCGCAGCATGGAGCAGATCGTCTTCCCGGTTCATCCCATCTGTGAGTTTCTGACTGAAGAGTCCAAGTTCAGAATCTTCAACACCACCGAGCAGGACGAGCAGGGATCCAAGGTGACCCACTTCTTCGAGCAGACGTCCTTCCTCCACGGGGAGATGGAGTGGCAGAAGAAGCTGAGGAGTGAGTACTCAGGTGTTTGGAGGTCCAGGTTCAGGGCTCAGGTGCTTACTGGTCTCTGTGTGCAGGTATGCCGGTGCTGTACTGGTTCTCCAGGAGGATGACTCTGTGGGGAACCATCTCCTTCAACCTGGCCGTCTTCATCAACCTCATCATCGCCTTCTTCTACCCCTACGACTCCGGACAAGGTACAGATACTGTTAACGATCAGATGGTAAACTGAATGTTATCTGCAAGCACTGACTGACGTTCTTCACCATTTTCTGACATTTTACTCTCCAGACGATTGATTCATTGGTTGATTGATTGATTGATTGATTGATTGGTTGGTTGGTTGGTTGGTTGGTTGGTTGGTTGGTTGGTTGATTTATTGATTTGTTGATTGGTTGGTTGGTTGGTTGGTTGATTGATTGATTGATTGGTTGACAGTAATAGTTATCTTCAGGCCTGTTCAGTGATTAGCAGCACCAGTCATACTCCCTTTAGAACACATCCTGAGAGCTGATGCTGGCATGTCTCTGTGTGTCTGCCTTCTTATCCTCTCTCGACCTCGCTGAACTTTGACAACCACTTTGACTGTGTGTTGTTAGAACATCGTGTCAGTGGTATCCAGATGTTTCCAGCTGTTTGTATTGATTAAATCCAGTTACAGAAAAGTCTTCCAGGTCTAATGTTGAGTTTCTCCAGCAGGAGCAATCGACGACTCGCTGCTGCTGATGCTGTTCTGGATCCTCACCGGACTCTCCGTCTTGGCGTTGTTCTCGCAGCGTTACGGCCTCCAGCCGCTCACCCTGGCCCTGATCCTCAGGTCCATCTACCACCTGGGCATCGGCAACACCCTCATCCTGCTGGGATCGCTCAACGTAAGGAACGCTGCGTCACCCAGATGCCACCTGGGCTTTACCGTTAGGTTCCGATTCCACCAGCCTGATCATCTGCTGCTCACTTCCAGCTCATCAATAAGGTGGTGTTCGTTGTGAGCTTTGTGGGGAACAACGGGACCTTCATCATGGGCTACAAGGCCATGGTGATGGACGTGGAGTTCCTGTACCACCTGGCGTACGTCCTCACCTCCACACTGGGCCTCTTCGTCCACGAGCTCTTCTACAGCATCCTGGTAAACACACATCTTCACCAATGTCTGTCCTGCTTCGGTTTCAGGGTCAGTTCGTGTTTTCTGCATCCATGTGCACTGACCAACTCCGAAAGCACATGAGGTTCTAGTCGTACTATAGTTGGTATGAGCTGGACCGTCGCATTACCCTTCAGAGAGAGAGAAATGGGAGGTTGGATATTGGTCTATAGTTAGCTAAAACATCTGGTCCTAGAGTGGGCGTTTGATGTAAAAGTTTGATTGCAGCAACCTTAAAAGCCTTAAAAGAGATTAATCAGATCTAACATTGAAGAACTGGTTAAAGGTAAAGCCTCCTGGAACAGTCGAGTTGGGATAGGATCTAAAAGACAAACCAGAGTTCCTCCAAAGTCCTGCAGTGACTACAGCTCAGTCTACATCTCTCTGAAAGTATCTGAACTTCTGTCCTTGCTCTGAGTGCAGCTGTTCGACCTGATCTACCGGGAGGAGACTCTGTTCAATGTGATAAAGAGCGTGACTCGTAACGGCCGGTCCATCCTGCTGACGGCGCTGCTTGCCCTCATCCTCGTCTACCTCTTCTCCATCGTGGGCTTCCTGTGCCTGAAGGAGGACTTCATCATGGAGGTCGACCCGCTGCTGCAGATCGCTGCAGGTACCGGACAAACCCAGAGACCTTAGCTAGCTAACGTAGCTTTAGCATTGGGGACGACTCTGACTCCTTAGACCTGTTCTCCAGATGTTCCACAGAGCGAAGCCTCTCAGGATTTCCTGGAGTCGTGTTCTGCAGATGGAGTGAGCTGCACCATGGAGGCCGAGGCCATCACTGCCACCGAAGAGGAAGGTAAGGAGAGACGTGATTAGTTCATCCATTCCTCCCGGGCCAACACTGAGTTTAAATATTTAACTAACTGTGAAATCTATCCAAGTAAAGCGTCCTTAGAGCCGGTTCACCAAGTAGACCAGGCTTCATCCAGTTAGCCTGATCTATTGTTGGACTATTTTAGCTCTGTAGTACAAGTTTATCAAATAAACCAACATTTCAACCTGGATCAATCAGAAATACTTTATTGATCCCTGAGGGGAAACTCAGGGATCAATCACTTCACCGCTCATTTATATTTTTGTTATTGACGCTGGAAAACTTTGAGAAAGATTTTGAGAATTTAAAAATATGGCAAAAACAAGACACAAAACGACAAAAGCGAGACACAAAACGACAAAAGCAAGACATAAAACTGCAAAAACAAGACGCAAAATGACAAAAACAAGACACAGAGCAACAAAAACGAGACACAAAACAAAAACAAGACACAAAATGACAAAAATAAGACACAAAACAAAAATGAGACATAAAACAACAAAAACGAGACACTAAATAACCAAAAAAAAGACAAAAAGGAGACAAAATGATTTTAAAAAATTAGACTTTAGGTACACAAAATGACCATAAAGGAACAGAACAGGAGGTAAAATTATCTTCCTGAGTTTGTAAATAGTTTTAAATCTACATCATGTACAGGAAAACAAAACAACAGAAAAGAGAAAAAAGCTGTCCCCAAGAGACAAGAAACTACAAAAAACAACTGGTGACGGTGTTTCTGTTCCAGATGAAGCTAACTCAGAGCGAGCCTGTGACACTCTCTTAATGTGCATCGTCACCGTGTTAAATCACGGACTGAGGAACGGAGGAGGAGTCGGCGACGTTCTCCGGAAACCGTCCAAGAACGTATGAGACTCACCTCAAGCTGAAATACTGCCATCATCAGGTAAGGAGTAGCATCAACAGAGAGATAACTACCTTCATTCATGGTCCAGGAGCCGCTATTTCCTGCCCGGGTGGTGTACGACCTGCTCTTCTACTTCATCGTCATCATCATCGTCCTCAACCTGATCTTTGGAGTCATCATCGACACATTCGCCGACCTGAGGAGCGAGAAGCAGAAGAAGGAGGAGGTCCTGAAGACGACGTGCTTCATCTGCGGTGAGAACAAATTCATCATCAGACTTTTATAGGATCACTTCACCTCTCACTGATGGTGTGTTCTTAAAGCTGGAAAACTTTGACGAACGGTGTTGACAAAACAACAAAAGCAAGAACCAAATTGACAGAAACGGGACACAAAATGACAAAAGCAAGACATTAAATGACAAAAACTAGACACAAAGTGACAAAAATGAGACACAAACGAGAGGAACAAAACAGATTAATCCCTGATCAGCCTACTCCGTCCATCGTCTTACTGACCCGTTTGTGTCGCTGCAGGTCTGGAGAGAGATAAGTTCGACAACAAGACGGTGTCGTTTGAGGAGCACATCAAGCTGGAGCACAACATCTGGAACTACCTGTACTTCATCGTTCTGGTGCGTGAGAAGAACAAGACGGACTACACGGGACCGGAGAGCTACGTAGCCCACATGATCAAGGTAGGAACCTGCAGGAGAACTAGAAAACATGGCCGTGATACGACCACCAACGGCTTCTTCTCTTTCAGAACAACAACCTGGACTGGTTTCCACGGATGCAGGCGATGTCGCTGGTGGTAACCGATGGCGACGGGGAGCAGAATGAGATGAGGATGTTGCAGGACAAGCTGGCGTCGACCATGAAGGTGGTGACGACTCTGACCACCCAGCTGACGGAGCTGAAGGAACAGGTGAGCAGTTTGTACACTTCAATGTGAAGAACTCTGGAACCAAAAGTTCTGGACAGATACAGTTTAGTGTTTTAAGTAATCCTCATGATGTGTTGCTAGATTCAAAAACATCTACAGGATGAGGAGATGGTAGGCGCTTCAGCAGAAACCAGCTGGAGCTGAACCTCCAGTTAGTTTCTCCTGAAGGTCCTACCATCACCAGGACCTGGATGACTGAGAACCTCCACAGAAGGAGGAGGAGACGACATTAGTTCAGAGTTTAAACATCTGAGGAGACGTGGAGATAGAAAAACATCTACAGGATGAGGAGGGGAACTGACCACAAAGAGATGCGAAATGACAAACATTGGAAACAAAATGACAGAAACAAGATACAAAACGACAAAAACGAGACGCAAGACGACAAAAACGAGACGCAAGACGACAAGGACAAGACGCAAAATGACAAAAACGAGACAAGACGACAAAAACGAGACACAAGACGACAAAAACGAGACACAAAACGACAAAAATGAGATGCAAGACGACAAAAATGACAAAAAAACAAAAACGAGATGCAAGACGACAAGAACAAGACAAAAAAAACACAAAAATGAGACGCAAAACCACAAAAATTAGACGCAAAACCACAAAAACTAGAATCAAGAAGACAATTGATTGATTTGAACAACTTTGGATAAGAAGACAAACACGAGACGCAAGACGACAAAACGAGACTCAAGACGACAAACACAAGATGCAAGATGACAAAAATGAGACGTGAAACCACAAAAACGAGACGCAAAATGACAAAAATGAGACGCAAAACCACAAAAACGAGACGCAAAACCAAAAAAACGAGACTCAAGGAGACAGACACGAGACGCAAGACAACAAACGAGATGCAAAACGACAAAAACGAGACGCAGGCCGACAAAAACAAGACAAGAAAACACAAAAACGAGACACAAGACGACAAAACAAGACGCAAAATGACAAAAACGAGACAAGATGACAAAAACGAGACACAAGACAACAAACAAGACAAAAGACGACAAAAACAATGCAAAATGACAAAAACAAGACAAGACGACAAAAATGAGACACAAGATGACAAAAACGAGACGCAAAATGACAAAAACGACAAAAAAACAAAAAAGAGACACAAGACGACAAAAACGAGACACAAGACAACAAAAACGCGACGCAAGACAACAAAAACGAGATGCAAGACGACAAAAAGAGGCACACGACAAAAACAAGATGCAAAATTACAAAAACAAGACACAAGACGACAAAAACAAGACGCAAAATGACAAAAACAAAACACAAGACGACTAAAACGAGACTCAAGAAGACAAAAATGAGATGTGAAATCACAAAAACGAGACGCAAGGCGACCAAAAAAGGACAAAAACGAGACAAAACAATAAAACTTTGACTTTGTGAACACAAAATGAGCACAAAGGAACAGAAAGGAGGAAAAACGATCTTCCTGAGTTTGTAGCGGCTGTAAACATGTAAATAGTTTTATGTGCAGGAAGACAAAACTGTCCCAAAGAGACAACAAACTACAAAAATGACAAACAGAACTACAAAAATAAGACACTACTGAGTGTAACACTGCTCCTTGGACACATTAAAAGACTAAAACAGGACAGAAGTGTCTGTAAAGACTTAAATAAGTCCACATGTTCAGATGAGATCTACCTTCAGACGTTCTCTGGTTGTTGAGATGAACGGTTCCTTCAGGTGTTCTCTGGTTGTGTTTCCAGATGACGGAACAGAGGAAGAGGAGGCAGAGGATGGGCTTCGTGGACGTTCAGGCCGGAGCTACTGGAGCTCTGCCTCCCAGCGCTGCCGGAGGAAACCACCAGATCTACAAGACCTGACCCAACATCTGCAGACCAACCACCTGGACGGATGGACCAGAGGAACACTAGAACACAGCTGGAGGAACATTGTAGGAACATCAGCACTTAGAACCTGAAGCTTCATCCACGCTTCAGGAGTTTAGACCAAGTTTACCCACAATCTGCTCTCAGTTTTCTCTGGAATCCTTCATGAACTCCTTCCTGCAGCCGTTCTAACCCCAACCTGCTCTGGACGTTTCATTTAATACGCTGAAACTTTAATAAGTTCTCCTTTAATAAACACAGAACCAGAATTAGTGACATCAGCTGAGCAGGACTCAATGTGTCTAACTACAAAACAACAAAAACGAGACACAAAATGACAAAAATTAGGCAAAACAACAAAAATTAGACAAAACAACAAAAATTAGACACAAAGTAACAAAAAATTGACAAAACAACAAAAATTAGACACAAAACAACAAAAATTAGACACAAAGTAACAAAAATTTGACAAAACAACAAAAATTAGATACAAAGCGACAAAAATTAAACACAAAACGACAAAATTTAGACAAAACAACAAAAATTAGACAACACAACAAAAATTAGACACAATGACAAAAACAAGATGCAAAACGACAAAAATTAAACACAAAATGACAAAAACAAGACAAAACGACAAAAATTAACCCTTTGATACATAACCTGGGTCAAAAGTGACCCAAATCCAATGGAAAATGGGAATCTCCTCATGTGGTCTACGCATCAAAGGGTTACACACAAAATGACAAAAATGAGACACAAAACGACACAAAACACATGATTAGTGGCATCAGCTGATGGGAACTCAGAAAGTTTAACTGCAATGAGTCCAACTAACGCTAAGGTTCCTCACATCTGCACCAGAGTCCAGAGGTTTTAAAGCTCCTTTAATTCATTACAAAACTACAAATGTCTAATTTCTCAGATTTTTAGTTCATGATCTGCTGTTAATTTGAGGTTTCTTCCTGTTAAAAGGAGTTTCTTCTTCCTCTGAGGGTTCAGGTCTGAGGGGTTCTGTCAGGCGTCTTGATTGGAGCTAAAGAAATAAAACTGAACTGAACTGAAAGTCAGAGAGCTGCAGGCTTCAGTTAGACATGGAGACCAGCTGTAGACGAGGCGTCCGGCCAGCGGGGGGCGCTGCAGGATGGAACCAATGTGAAGGTTCATGATTCTAGAAGCTTCTCATCAGATTCTGCAGCAACAAATAATCATTTCTGAATACTTTTCTCTGAAAGGAAGCATAAAGCAGCACCATTAAAGCAGCAGCATTACAGCCCCAAAATGTAAAAATTAGATGTACATTGTTTAATTTGTGGTTTTATAAAAACCACATCTAGAGATGCAGCTGAAGGATTCTAAACCTCCTCTGACTACAATTCAGTTTCACCTTCAGATAAACTAAATGTGTAAAAGTGATTTAATCTGTAAATAGAAGCAGAAATCTTCCAGCTGTTTGAACCAGTCGTGTGTTTTCATTAATAATCTGGAACTTGTAGTTTTTAGGAGCTCTGTGTTCTGGTTGTGTTTATTTGTGATCCACTTAAAGAACCAGAACATCCTGTGTGTTTTAACCAACTAGTCCATTCACTGGAGAGGAGAACGTCTAGAACATCTGGATATCTAGAAGGAAGAACACGTTTCCTCACCTGGTGATGTTTGTGAAGCTGCAGTGGTTTCAGGTTTATTTAAAGGATACATGTGGATTTAAGGTTAAATATTAAACATGTTAGACGGTTTCAGGTTGTAGTCGACGACAGCTAGACAGCATACTTTGGATGATTTCATAAAACGTAGAAGATGTAAAGATGTTTGTCAGCTAAAAGGAGAAGGGAAATCCTGATCGCAGCAGTAGGAATGTTCTGGAAGAAGATGAATGTGTTGGAATAATTTAATAAAACAGAAAAAAACAATTTGGTTCAAAAAGTCTGTTTTCGTTTACGTATGAACAAGTAAGTAAAATAAGACTGATGTAGTAGGGACATTTTGGACGAAATACTAAACTATGACGTTTTAGAGACATTTCGGACGACATACTAAACTATGACGTGTTAGAGGCATTTTGGATGACATACTAAACTATGACATTTTAGAGACATTTAGAAGTCATACTAAACTAGGGCGCTTTTGTCATATTTTGGACGACATGCTAAACTAAGACGTTTTTATGACATTTTGGAGGACATACGAAAGTATGATGTTTTTGACACATTTTGAACAACATACTTAACTATGACGTTTTAGTTAAATTTTGGACGACATACTACACTATGATGCTTTAGAGACATTTTGGAAGACATACTAAACTAGGGCATTTCAGACGACATGCTAAACTAATACGTTTTTGACACATTTTGGACAACATACTAAACTATGACATTTCGCAGGGCCACATATAGGGACAAACAATCACTCTCACATTCACACCTACGGGCAATTTAGAATAATCAATTAACCTCAGCATGTTTTTGGACTGTGGGAGGAAGCCGGAGTACCCGGAGAAAACCCACGCATGCACAGGGAGAACATGCAAACTCCATGCAGAAAGATCCCGGGAAAGCCGGGACGCGAACCAGGGACCTTCTCGCTGCAAGGCGAAAGTGCTAACCACTACGCCACTGTGCAGCCTTAAACTATGATGTTTTTGTGAAATTTTGCACGAAATACTAGACTCTGATTCCGAGACATTTTGGACGACATACTAAATTATGATGTTTTAGAGACATTTTGGACAACATACTAAACTGTGATGTTTTAGAGACATTTTGGACAACATATTAAACTATGATGTTTTAGAGACCTTTTGGATGACCTACTAAACTATGAATTTTCAGAGACATTTTGGACGACATACTAAACTATGATGTTTTAGTCCATTTTGGACAACATCCTAAACTATGACATTTTAGAGACATTTTGGACGACATACTAAACTATGATGTTGAAGAGCCATTTTGGACAACGTACTAAACTATGACGTTTTAGTCACATTTTGGACGACATATTAACTATGACATAATTCTATTGAGGACAACATGCTAAACTATGACGTAGTAGAGAAATTTTGGACGACATACTAAACTATGATTTTTAAAGACATTTTGGACAACATACTAAACTATGATGTTTT
This sequence comes from Amphiprion clarkii, assembly GCA_027123335.1. Classification (NCBI taxonomy): domain Eukaryota; kingdom Metazoa; phylum Chordata; class Actinopteri; family Pomacentridae; genus Amphiprion; species Amphiprion clarkii. The sequence continues at coordinate 37,279,763 of CM049574.1, forward strand.
AGAGACATTTTGGACAACGCACTAAGCTATGACGTTTTAGTCACATTTTGGACAACATACTAAACTGTGACGTTTTAGAGACATTTTGCACGACACACTAAACTATGACGTTTTTGTCCAATTTTGGACGACATACTAAACTATGACGTTTCTGTGTCATTTTGGACGACATACTAAACTATGACGTTTTTGACCAATTTTGGAAGACATACTAAACTATGACGTTTTTGTCCAATTTTGGACGAGATACTAAACTATGATGTTTTTGTCCAATTTTGGACGACATTGACGTGTTTGTCCAGTTTTGGACGACATACTAAACTATGACGTTTTTGTATCATTTTGGACGACATACTAAATGATGAAGTTTTTGAGACATTTTGGACGACATACTAAACTATGATGTCATTGTCCAATTTTCGACGACATACTAAACTATGATGTTTTTGTCACATTTTGGACGACATACTAAACTATGACATTTTTGTGACATTTTGGACGACATACTAAACTATGACGTTTTTGTCACATTTTGGACGACATACTAAACTATGACGTTTTTGTGACATTTTGGACGACATACTAAAATATGACGTTTTTGTCCAATTTTGGACGACATTCTAAACTATGACGTTTTTGTCCAATTTTGGACGACATACTAAACTATGGCATTTTTGTCCAATTTTGGACGACATACTAAACTATGGCGTTTTTGTGTCATTTTGGACGACATACTAAATGATGAAGTTTTTGAGACATTTTGGACGACATGCTAAACTATGACGTTATTGTCCAATTTTGGACGACATACTAAAGTATGATGTTTTTGTCCAATTTTGGACGACATACTAGACTATGACGTTTCTGTGACATTTTGGACGACATATTAAACTATGATGTTTTTGACCAATTTTGGAAGACATACTAAACTATGACGTTTTTGTCCAATTTTGGACGAGATACTAAACTATGATGTTTTTGTCTAATTTTTGTCGAGATACTAAACTATGACGTTTTTGTCCAATTTTGGACGAGATACTAAACAATAACGTTTTTGTCCAATTTTGGACGACATACTAAACTATGACGTTTTTGTGACATTTTGGACGACATACTAAACTATGACGATTTTGTCCAATTTTGGACGACATACTAAACTATGACGTTTTTGTCCAATTTTGGACGACATACTAAACTATAACTTTTTTGTCACATTTTGGAGGACATATTAAAATATGACGTTTTTGTCCATTTTTTGACGATATACTAAACTATGACGTTTTTGTGAAATTTTGGACGACATACTAAAGTATGGCGTTTGTGTCCAATTTTGGACGACATACTAAACTATGACGTTTTTGTGACATTTTGGACGACATACTAGACTATGACGTTTTTGTAAAATTTTGGACGACATACTAGACTATGACGTTTTTGTGAAATTTTGGACGACATACTAAACTATGGCGTTTTTGTCCAATTTTGGACGACATACTAAACTATGGCATTTTTGTACAATTTTGGACGACATACTAAACTATGATGTTTTTGTGAAATTTTGGACGACATACTAAACTATGACGTTTTTGTGACATTTTGGACGACATACTAAACTATGACGTTTTTGTGACAATTTTGGACGACATACTAAACTATGACGTTTTTGTGAAATTTTGGACGACATACTAAAGTATGGCGTTTTTGTCCAATTTTGGACGACATACTAAAGTATGGCATTTTTGTACAATTTTGGACGACATACTAAACTATGATGTTTTTGTGAAATTTTGGACGACATACTAAACTATGGCGTTTTTGTCCAATTTTGGACGACATACTAAACTATGACGTTTTTGTCCAATTTTGGACGACATACTAAACTATGACGTTTTTGTGACATTTTGGACGACATACTAAACTATGGCGTTTTTGTCCAATTTTGGACGACATACTAAACTATGACGTTTTTGAGACATTTTGGACGACATACTAAACTATGACGTTCTTGTCCAATTTTGGACGACATACTAAACTACTGCCTTTTTGTCCAATTTACTATGACGTTTTTGTGACATTTTGGATGACATACTAAACTATGACGTTTTTGTCCAATTTGGACGACATACTAAACTATGATGTTTTTGTGAATTTTGGACGACATACTAAACTATGACGTGTTTGTCCAGTTTTGGACGACATACTAAACTATGACGTTTTTGTCAATTTTGGACGACATACTAAACTATGACGTTTTTGAGACATTTTGGACGACATACTAAACTATGACGTTTTTGTGACATTTTGGACGACATACTAAACTATGACGTTTTTGTGACATTTTGGACGACATACTAAACTATGACGTTTTTGTGACATTTTGGACGACATACTAAACTATGACGTTTTTGTGACATTTTGGACGACATACTAAACTATGACGTTTTTGTCCAATTTTGGACGACATACTAAACTATGGCGTTTTTGTGACATTTTGGACGACATACTAAACTATGACGTTTTTGTCCAATTTTGGACGACATACTAAACTATGACGTTTTTGTGACATTTTGGACGACATACTAAACTATGACGTTTTGTCCAATTTTGGACGACATACTAAACTATGACGTTTTTGTCCAATTTTGGACGACATACTAAACTATGACGTTTTTGTGACATTTTGGACGACATACTAAACTATGACGTTTTTGTCAATTTTGGACGACATACTAAACTATGGCGTTTTTGTCCAATTTTGGACGAAATACTAAACTATGACGTTTTTGTGACATTTTGGACGACATACAAAACTATGACGTTTTTTTGAAATTTTGGACGACATACTAAAGTATGGCGTTTGTGTCCAATTTTGGACGACATACTAAACTATGACGTTTTTGTGACATTTTGGACGACATACTAGACTATGACGTTTTTGTGAAATTTTGGACGACATACTAGACTATGACGTTTTTGTGAAATTTTGGACGACATACTAAAGTATGGCGTTTTTGTCCAATTTTGGACGACATACTAAAGTATGGCATTTTTGTACAATTTTGGACGACATACTAAACTATGATGTTTTTGTGAAATTTTGGACAACATACTAAACTGGCGTTTTTGTCCAATTTTGGACGACATATTAAACTATGACGTCTTTGTCCAATTTTGGACGACATACTAAACTATGACGTTTTTGTGACATTTTGGACGACATACTAAACTATGGCGTTTTTGTGACATTTTGGACGACATACTAAACTATGACGTTTTTGTCCAATTTTGGACGACATACTAAACTATGACGATTTTGTCCAATTTTGGACGACATACTAAACTATTACGTTTTTGTCCAATTTTGGACGAGATACTAAACTATGGGGTTTTTGTCCAATTTTGGACGAGATACAAAACAATAACGTTTTTGTCAAATTTTGGACGACACACTAAACTATGACGTTTTTGTGTCATTTTGGACGACATACTAAACTATGACGTTTTTGTGACATTTTGGACGACATACTAGACTATGACGTTTTTGTGAAATTTTGGACGACATACTAGACTATGACGTTTTTGTGAAATTTTGGACGACATACTAAAGTATGGCGTTTTTGTCCAATTTTGGACGACATATTAAACTATGACGTCTTTGTCCAATTTTGGACGACATACTAAACTATGACGTTTTTGTGACATTTTGGACGACATACTAAACTATGGCGTTTTTGTGACATTTTGGACGACATACTAAACTATGGCGTTTTTGTCCAATTTTGGACGACATACTAAACTATGACGATTTTCTCCAACATTGGACGACATACTAAACTATTACGTTTTTGTCCAATTTTGGACGAGATACTAAACTATGGGGTTTTTGTCCAATTTTGGACGAGATACAAAACAATAACGTTTTTGTCAAATTTTGGACGACACACTAAACTATGACGTTTTTGTGTCATTTTGGACGACATACTAAACTATGACGTTTTTGTGACATTTTGGACGACATACTAGACTATGACGTTTTTGTGAAATTTTGGACGACATACTAGACTATGACGTTTTTGTGAAATTTTGGACGACATACTAAAGTATGGCGTTTTTGTCCAATTTTGGACGACATACTAAAGTATGGCATTTTTGTACAATTTTGGACGACATACTAAACTATGATGTTTTTGTGAAATTTTGGACGACATACTAAACTATGGCGTTTTTGTCCAATTTTGGACGACATATTAAACTATGACGTCTTTGTCCAATTTTGGACGACATACTAAACTATGACGATTTTGTCCAATATTGGAAGACATACTAAACTATTACGTTTTTGTCCAATTTTGGACGACATACTAAACTATGACGTTTTTGACCAATTTTGGAAGACATACTAAACTATGACGTTTTTGTCCAATTTTGGACGAGATACTAAACTATGATGTTTTTGTCCAATTTTGGACGACATTGACGTGTTTGTCCAGTTTTGGACGACATACTAAACTATGACGTTTTTGTGTCATTTTGGACGACATACTAAACTATGACGTCATTGTCCAATTTTCGACGACATACTAAACTATGATGTTTTTGTCACATTTTGGACGACATACTAAACTATGACGTTTTTGTGACATTTTGGACGACATACTAAAATATGACGTTCTTGTCCAATTTTGGACGACATTCTAAACTATGACGTTTTTGTCCAATTTTGGACGACATACTAAACTATGGCGTTATTGTCCAATTTTGGTCGACATACTAAACTATGGCATTTTTGTGTCATTTTGGACGACATACTAAATGATGAAGTTTGTGAGACATTTTGGACGACATACTAAACTATGACGTTATTGTCCAATTTTGGACGACAGACTAAAGTATGATGTTTTTGTCCAATTTTGGACGACATACTAGACTATGACGTTTCTGTGACATTTTGGACGACATATTAAACTATGATGTTTTTGACCAATTTTGGAAGACATACTAAACTATGACGTTTTTGTCCAATTTTGGACGAGATTCTAAACTATGACGTTTTTGTGACATTTTGGAGGACATACTAAAACATGACGTTTTTGTCCATTTTTTGACGACATACTAAACTATGACGTTTTTGTCCAATTTTGGACGACATACTAAACTATGACGTTTTTTGAAATTTTGGACGACATACTAAAGTATGGCGTTTGTGTCCAATTTTGGACGACATACTAAACTATGACGTTTTTGTGACATTTTGGACGACATACTAGACTATGACGTTTTTGTGAAATTTTGGACGACAAACTAGACTATGACGTTTTTGTGAAATTTTGGACGACATACTAAAGTATGGCGTTTTTGTCCAATTTTGGACGACATACTAAAGTATGGCATTTTTGTACAATTTTGGACGACATACTAAACTATGATGTTTTTGTGAAATTTTGGACGACATACTAAACTATGGCGTTTTTGTCCAAATTTGGACGACATATTAAACTATGACGTCTTTGTCCAATTTTGGACGACATACTAAAGTATGGCGTTTTTGTGACATTTTGGACGACATACTAAACTATGGCGTTTTTGTCCAATTTTGGACGACATACTAAACTATGACGTTTTTGAGACATTTTGGACGACATACTAAACTATGAAATTCTTGTCCAATTTTGGACGACATACTAAACTACTGCCTTTTTGTCCAATTTACTATGACGTTTTTGTGACATTTTGGATGACATACTAAACTATGACGTTTTTTTCCAATTTGGGACGACATACTAAACTATGATGTTTTTGTCTAATTTTGGACGACATACTAAACTATGACGTGTTTGTCCAGTTTTGGACGACATACTAAACGATGACGTTTTTGTCTAATTTTGGACGACATACTAAACTATGACGTTTTTGAGACATTTTGGACGACATACTAAACTATGACGTTTTTGTGACATTTTGGACGACAGACTAAACTATGACGTTTTTGTGACATTTTGGACGACATACTAGACTATGACGTTTTTGTGACATTTTGGACGACATACTAAACTATGACGTTTTTGTGACATTTTGGACGACATACTAAAATATGACGTTTTTGTCCAATTTTGGACGACATACTATAAACTATGGCGTTTTTGTGACATTTTGGACGACATACTAAACTATGGCGTTTTTGTCCAATTTTGGACGACATACTAGACTATGACGTTTTTGTGACATTTTGGACGACACACTAAACTATGACGATTTTGTCCAATATTGGAAGACATACTAAACTATTGCGTTTTTGTCCAATTTTGGACGAGATACTAAACTATGACGTTTTTGTGACATTTTGGACGACATACTAAAATGTGACGTTTTTGTCAATTTTTGGACGACATACTAAACTATGGCGTTTTTGTCCAATTTTGGACGAAATACTAAACTATGACGTTTTTGTGACATTTTGGACGACATACAAAACTATGACTTTTTTTGAAATTTTGGACGACATACTAAAGTATGGCGTTTGTGTCCAATTTTGGACGACATACTAAACTATGACGTTTTTGTGACATTTTGGACGACATACTAGACTATGACGTTTTTGTGAAATTTTGGACGACATACTAGACTATGACGTTTTTGTGAAATTTTGGACGACATACTAAAGTATGGCGTTTTTGTCCAATTTTGGACGACATACTAAAGTATGGCATTTTTGTACAATTTTGGACGACATACTAAACTATGATGTTTTTGTGAAATTTTGGACGACATACTAAACTATGGCGTTTTTGTCCAATTTTGGACGACATATTAAACTATGACGTCTTTGTCCAATTTTGGACGACATACTAAACTATGACGTTTTTGTGACATTTTGGACGACATACTAAAATATGACGTTTTTGTCCAATTTTGGACGACATACTAAACTATGGCGTTTTTGTGACCTTTTGGACGACATACTAAACTATGGGGTTTTTGTCCAATTTTGGACGAGATACAAAACAATAACGTTTTTGTCAAATTTTGGACGACAGACTAAACTATGACGTTTTTGTGACATTTTGGACGACAGACTAAACTATGACGTTTTTGTGACATTTTGGACGACATACTAAAATATGACGTTTTTGTCCAATTTTGGACGACATACTACACTATGGCGTTTTTGTGACATTTTGGACGACATACTAAACTATGGCGTTTTTGTCCAATTTTGGACGACATACTAAACTATGACGTTTTTGTGACATTTTGGACGACATACTAAACTATGGCGTCTTTGTCCAATTTTGGACGACATACTAGACTATGACGTTTTTGTCCAATTTTGGACGAGATACTAAACTATGACGTTTTTGTGACATTTTGGACGACATACTAAACAATGACGTTTTTGTGACATTTTGGACGACATACTAAACAATGACATGTTAGAGGCATTTTGGACGACATCCTAAACTATGACATTTTAGAGACATTTAGAAGTCATACTAAACTAGGGTGCTTTCGTCATATTTTGGAGGACGTGCTGAACTAGGACATTTTAGACGACATGCTAAACTAAGACGTTTCTATGACATTTTGGAGGACATACGAAAGTATTATCTTTTTGACACATTTTGAACAACATACTTAACTATGACGTTTTAGTTAAATTTTGGACGACATACTACACTATGATGTTTTAGAGACATTGTGGAAGACATACTAAACTAGGACATTTCAGACGACATGCTAAACTAATATGTTTTTGACACATTTTGGACGACATACTAAAGTCTGACGTTTCTGAGACATTTTGGACGACATACTAAACTTTGATTTTTAAAGACATTTTGGACGACATACTAAACTATGACGTTTTTGTGACATTTTGGACGACATACTAGACTATGACGTATTTGTCCAATTTTGGCGACATACTAAACTATGACGTTTTTGTGACATTTTGGACAACATACTAAACTATGACGTTTTTGTGACATGTTTGACGACATACCAAACTATGACGTTTTTGTCCGATTTTGGACGACATACTAAACTATGATGTTTTTGTCTATTTTTGGATGACATACTAAAGTATGACGTTTTTGTCCAATTTTGGACGACATACTAAACTATGACGTTTTTATGAAATTATGAACGACATACTAAACTATGGCGTTTTTGTACAATTTTGGACGACATACTAAACTATGACGTTTTTGAGACATTTTGAACGACATACCAAACTATGACATTTTTGACCAATTTTGGATGACATCGTAAACTATGATGTTTTTGTCTAATTTTGGACGACATACTAAACTATGACGTTCTTGTCTAATTTTGGACGACATACTAAACTACTGCCTTTTTGTCCAATTTACTATGACGTTTTTGTGACATTTTGGACGACATACTAAACTATGACTTTTTTTTCCAATTTGGGATGACATACTAAACTATGATGTTTTTGTCTAATTTTGGACGACATACTAAACTATGATGTTTTTGTCCAATTTTGGACGACATACTAAGCTATGACGCTTTTGTGACATTTTGGACGACATACTAAACTATGACGTTTTTGTCTAATTTTGGACGACATACTAAACTATGACGTTTTTGTCTAATTTTGGACGACATACTAAACTATGACGTTTTTTTTCCAATTTGGGACGACATACTAAACTATGATGTTTTTGTCTGATTTTGGACGACATACTAAACTATGACGTTTTTGTCCAATTTTGGACGACATACTAAGCTATGACGCTTTTGTGACATTTTGGACGACATACTAAACTATGATGTTTTTGTCTAATTTTGGACGACATACTAAACTATGACGTTTTTGTCTAATTTTGGACGACATACTAAACTATGACGTTTTTGTGACATTTTGGAGAACATACTAGACTATGACGTATTTGTCCAATTTTGGACGACATACTAAACTATGATGTTTTTGTCCATTTTTGGACGACATACTAAACTATGACGTTTTTGTGACATTTTGGACGACATACCAAACTATGACATTTTTGACCAATTTTGGACGACATAGTAAACTATGATGTTTTTGTCTAATTTTGGACGACATACTAAACTATGACGTTTTTGTCTAATTTTGGACGACATACTAAACTACTGTCTTTTTGTCCAATTTACTATGATGTTTTTGTGACATTTTGGACGATATACTAAACTATGACGTTTTTGTCCAATTTTGGACAACATACTAAACTATGATGTTTTTGTCTAATTTTGGACGACATACTAAACTATGACATTTTTGTCCAATTTTGGACGACATACTAAACTATGAGGTTTTTGTCCAATTTTGGACGACATACTAAACTATGACGTTTTTGTCCAATTTTGGACAACATGCTAAACTATGGCATCGTTGTCCAATTTTGGACGACATACTAAACTATAGCGTTTTTGTCCAATTTTGGGCGACATACTTAACTATGACGTTTTTGTGACATTTTGGACGACATACTAAACTATGATGTTTTTGTGACATGTTTGACGACATACCAAACTATGACGTTTTTGTCCAATTTTGGACGACATACTAAACTATGATGTTTTTGTCTATTTTTGGACGACATACTAAAGTATGACGTTTTTGTCCAATTTTGGACAACATACTAAACTATGACGTTTTTATGAAATTATGAACGACATGCTAAACTATGCGTTTTTGTACAATTTTGGACGACATACTAAACTATGACGTTTTTGAGACATTTTGAACGACATACCAAACTATGACATTTTTGACCAATTTTGGACGACATCGTAAACTATGATGTTTTTGTCTAATTTTGGACGACATACTAAACTATGACGTTTTTGTGACATTTTGGACGACATACTAAACTATGATGTTTTTGTCTAATTTTGGACGACATACTAAACTATGACTTTTTTGTCCAATTTTGGACGACATACTAAACTATGACGGATTTGTCCAATTTTGGACGACATACTAAACTATGATGTTTTTGTCCAATTTTGGACGACATGCTAAACTATGGCATTTTTGTCCAATTTTGGACGACATACTAAACTATGGCGTTTTTGTATAATTTTGGACGACATACTAAACTATGACGTTTTTGTGACATTTTGGACGACATACTACACTATGACGTTTTTGAGACATTTTGAACGACATACCAAACTATGACATTTTTGACCAATTTTGGACGACATAGTAAACTATGATTTTTTTGTCTAATTTTGGACGACATACTAAACTATGATGTTTTTGTCTAATTTTGGACGACATACTAAACTACTGTCTTTTTGTCCAATTTACTATGACGTTTTTGTGACATTTTGGACGACATACTAAACTATGACGTTTTTTTTCCAATTTGGGACGACATACTAAACTATGATGTTTTTGTCTAATTTTGGACGACATACTAAACTATGACGTTTTTGTCCAATTTTGGACGACATACTAAACTATGACGCTTTTGTCCAATTTTGGACGACATACTAAACTATGATGTTTTTGTGACATTTTGGACGACATACTAAACTATGATGTTTTTTACATATTTTGGACGACATACTAAACTATGACGTTTTCGAAACATTTGGACGACATACTAAACTATGACATTTTTTACTACATCCTATTCTATGACATACTTCCTGACATATGTTCTCTAACTCCATTGTAACTTCCAGGCAACAGGTTGAGTTTGTGCTGCTTTTCTATTAATAAAGTTTATTGTTCTCAGCTCCGTCTGGCTGATCTCATGTCGGTCTGGACGTATGCATGACCTACAGGCATGAATCATTGTTCCACCGTGTTCCCAGTAGAACAGGTGATCTCTGTTCCCGATGTTTTAACGTGTGTGGAGCCTCCAGCAGGATTTGGAAGCTTTACCGTGGAGCCTCAGAGGAATGTGGACCAGAGACCGACCAACCAGCTCGTCCTGCTGTCATCACACACATGTCGTCTCCGTGTTGCAGCCGTGACGTGTCAGACCGGTTCAGGCGTGTGTTCGTGACCCATATACCTCCTGAAGGTCGTTCCTGGAAGGCCGATCTTATCTCCTGATTGGATCAATAACCTCCAGCTGCTCTCATCAAACCGACCAGGGAGCTGAAGTGTCTTTAGCTGCAGAGACGACAGTGGAAAAAAGAGACGGACTTACCAATAACAGAATCACTTTGGCCATTTTAAATGGAATAAATCCAATAATGTCATAAGTTGCTGCTTTAATGACCAAGCGTTAAAACATCCTGCAGCCAATAAAGTAATAATACATGAGTAGGACTTTGAAAATGACGGATCATTCCAGAACTGGAGAACATTTAACATCCAATAATCCACGTATAAAACCCTAAAACATGCAGTAGTGTGTAAATGTTCTTGTCCCGAGACCAAATCTAAAAAAAACTAGGAGAAAAGAATGTTTGAAATGTTGTTTTTGCAATTTTATGTCTCATTTTTGTTGTTTTGTATCTTGTTTTGTCATTTTGTCTTTTGTTGTTTCCTGTTTTGTTTTTTGTCGTTTTGTGTCTCTGTGTCGTTTTGTGTCATTTTTGTCATTTTGTGTCTTGTTACTGTCGTTTTGTGTCTCGTTTTTGTCGTTTTGTGTCATTTTTGCTGTTTTGTGTCTCATTTTTGTCATTTTGTGTCATTTTTGTTGTTTTGTGTCTCATTTTTGTCGTTTTGTCTCCTTTTTGTTGTTTTGTGTCTTGTTTTTGTCGTTTTGTCTCCTTTTTGTCGTTTTGTGTCTTGTTTTTGTCGTTTTGTCTCCTTTTTGTCGTTTTGTGTCTTGTTTTTGTCGTTTTGTCTCCTTTTTGTCGTTTTGTGTCTTGTTTTTGTCGTTTTGTGTCTTGTTTTTTTCGTTTCCATCATCCATCAGTGTTCCTATATAATGTGTAGAGCAAAGCTATGTCCTCTCTTCTATTTTCCATCTTTTCATCCCATTGTCAGCATTGATTGAATGTCTCACTCTACCTCATATTATCAGGATCAGACTAATTCTTTGGACTGTTTTCCATCAGTCAGTTTGTCCTCTTGGTCAGCAGTAACAGCAGCTAAATATCGAGCTTCTACTGCTGAGAAAAAGATCACATTAGCATGGATTAGCAACCCTGTTACTGTGATTAGAGTAGGGTTAGCAAACAACACAGAAAACATGGAATAAAAATGCTGCCATTGATGTGGAAGCTGATCCAATCAATACCTATTATTGATGAATATGGAGCAGTAAACTGGAGAAGAGAAGCTTGTGTGTGTGTGTGTGTGTGCGTGCGTGCGTGCGTGCGTGTGTGTGTGTGTGTGTGTGTGTGTGTGTGTGTTATTCTGACTGACGGGGATTGAAGGATTGAACTCTGGGTTTTGTGGCGTCTCTCTGTTGTTCAGCTAAAATAAGTTTATAGTAAGTAGCTCCATTGTTCTGGGATCCACGGAGTGTGTGTGTGTGTGTGTGTGAGTGTGTGTGTGTGTGTGTGAGTGTGTGTGTGTGTGTATGTTTATATGTAACAGCATTACCAGGTCTTTACTCTGAGCAGCTGCTGTGTGTTAGAGTCTCTCCTGTTGTCTGTAAATATCTAATAAATAATTTATGAGAAATTAAATGAAGCTTGGTGAAGATGAGGAGCTGCTGGTGGATAAAAACAGAATAAATGATGAAGAACCAAACATCACGTTGGTTGGTCCAGAGTTTAACGTCTGATGAGATACAAAGATGACACGTTTTTACAGTTTTTCTTCAATAAATGCTGATTGAACGTCTCTCTGATTCAGATCAGGTTCTTCTGTTTCCACAGAGCAGCAGAACTTTATAATCTTCACATTCAGATCTTCTGAAACCCTGAAATGTTGCGACTCCAGTTCTGCAGCGACTTTTAAAGACAAACGTGATGAACCCAGACGCTGCTGTTCAGTGTTTCATTGTGTTCCTGGTTTGTGTTCCTGCAGCTCAGAGGATTATTTCAGCTCTCAGTCGGTATTTCAGCTTCACAGTAACTCCTCCTGGATTAGAGCGACTCAGCTGCACATAGAGGCATGACGAAGGGATGAACGGCAAATAAACGGAACATAAAACTGAACACTGGCTGACAGAGGTGAAGAACAGTCAGCTGATCTGTGGGTCACTAACAAGAAAAAAAGAAACTAACTGTCCTGGTAGACAGAAATAATAGAACCTGCAACAAACATCAGAAAGATGCTGCAAAACTGCAGCAAACCTGCAACAAAACAGTAAAAATAGTTTCAGATCTGAGCTGAAAGCTTCGGTTTAATTCATCATTCATTTAACGGAGAAATCGAACCTCCTGTTTTCTCTGAATGAAACTCGATGATTCATTAACGTCACACCCTGGAGGATCACAGAGGCATGATGGGAGATTAGCAGTAATATGATCCTCCATCAGATAAAATTAATAACAGAGATCACTACCGCTAGCATGCTAATCAGAGCCCTACCTGCAAAGGCTCCACCTAGCATAACATTAGCTAGCAACATTACAGAAAGCCTCATTCAGGACTGGAACATGTTAGGCTAACGTTAGCAGCTCAGTCCTGATCATTGCTTGATAATGCTAACTGCTAATGCTAACCAATGCTGTTACAATATTTACTTCTTGTTTAGGCTGATCTTCTTAAGGCTTCCATGATCTTGTTTTAACCAATGTAGCAAGATGTAGCAGCTAATGTTAAGCTAACATTATGTTCTAAGCTAATGCAGTGGCTGCAACATCTAGCTTAATCAAAGGTTATCAGTCTTAAGCTAGCATAGCAGCTAAATTATCTTACTTAGGCTAACATGAACTAATGATGCAGCTAACAGTATCTTCTTTATGCTAATGTTATCTTGTGCATGCTAACATTATCTTGTTTTGCTAACATTATCTTGCTCATGCTAACACTATTTGTTCATGTTAATGCTATCGTGTTCATGCTAATGTTATCTTGTTTTGCTGTTTTCTTGTTTATGCTAACAGTATTTGTTCATGCTTATGCTATATTGTTCATGCTAGCATCATCTTATTTATGCTAATGTTATTTGTTCATGCTAATGTTATCATGTTTTGCTAACATTATTGGTTTCATGCTAACATTATCTTCTCCTTGCTAACACTATTTGTTCATGCTAATGCTATATTCTTCATGCTACCATTATTGTGTTCATGCTAACGTCATCTTGCTCATGCTAACGCTATTTGCTCATGCCAACGTTATCTTGATCGAAAACAAAAAGTAAAATGAATAATTTGATCAAATAAAATTCTAATCTTGTGATTTTCTTTGTCTTTATTGTGTTTCTTTTCCTTTTTTTCATTCTGTCTGAATCCATTTGTTGTTTGTTGGGAATTAAAGCTTCATCCTGCTGGATTCTGTATTTGTTGGAATTAAAGGTTCTGTGTTTGTGGAATAAAAGGTTCTGTGTTTGTGGAAAAAAAGGTTCTGTGTTTGTGGAATTAAAGGTTCTGTGTTTGCGGAATTAAAGGTTCTGCGTTTGTGGAACAAAAGTTCTGCGTTTGTGGAATTAAAGATTCTGTGTTTGTGGAATAAAAGGTTTTCTGTGTTTGTGGAATAAAAGGTTCTGTGTTTGTGGAATAAAAGGTTCTGTGTTTGTGGAATAAAAGGTTCTGTGTTTGTGGAATTAAAGGTTTTCTGTATTTGTGGAATTAAAGGTTCTGTGTTTGCGGAATTAAAGATTTTCTGTATTTGTGGAATAAAAGGTTCTGTGTTTGTGGAATTAAAGGTTTTCTGTATTTGTGGAATAAAAGGTTCTGTGTTTGTGGAATTAAAGGTTTTCTGTCTTTGTGGAATAAAAGGTTCTGTGTTTGTGGAATTAAAGGTTCTGTGGTTGTGGAATAAAAGGTTTTCTGTATTTGTGGCATTAAAAGTTCTGTGTTTGCGGAATTAAAGGTTCTGCATTTGTGGAACTAAAGGTTCTGTGTTTGTGGAATTAAAGGTTCTGTGTTTGTGGAATTAAAGGCTCTGTGTTTGTGGAATTAAAGGTTCTGTGTTTGCGGAATAAAAGCTTCTGTGTTTGTGGAATAAAAGGTTATGTGTGTGTGGAATAAAAGGTTCTGTGTTTGTGGAATAAAAGGTTCTGTGTTTGTGGAGTAAAAGGTTCTGTGTTTGTGGAATAACAGCTCCATCCTGCTGGCTCAGGTCTCAGTCAGGAGGAACTACCAGCAGTGAATCAGTTTCCATAGATAGAAGTTCAGAGGGAGGAAACAGAGCTTTACTTCTGACCACAGCAGACCTTTTATGACCCTCCATCCTCACCACCTGACCAATCAGCTGCAGCCAAACGGGTCACATGGTCGGAGGACTTTCATGGGGAGGTTATAAAATGGAGTGATGCTCTGAGCATCCCTCAAAAACCTGAAGAGTTAAATCCTCCAGGAGCTTCAGAGCAGAGTGACCCGGCACGGTGAGTACAGACCTGAACACTACATTACCCATCAGCCCCAGAGCTCCAGCTGGAGAAGATGTTCCACCACCAGCTGTAGGTAGATGTTCCACCATCAGCTGTAGATGTTCCACCATCAGCTGTAGATGTTCCACCATCAGCTGTAGGTAGATGTTCCACCACCAGCTGTAGGTAGATGTTCCACCACCAGCTGTAGATGTTCCACCACCAGCTGTAGGTAGATGTTCCACCACCAGCTGTAGATGTTCCACCACCAGCTGTAGATGTTCCACCATCAGCTGTAGATGTTCCACCATCAGCTGTAGATGTTCCACCACCAGCTGTAGATGTTCCACCACCAGCTGTAGATGTTCCACCATCAGCTGTAGATGTTCCACCATCAGCTGTAGATGTTCCACCACCAGCTGTAGATGTTCCACCATCAGCTGTAGATGTTCCACCACCAGCTGTAGATGTTCCACCATCAGCTGTAGATGTTCCTCCATGCTGGATGGATCTCCAACAACCTGCTCCTCTGTTCTCTGTTTCTGCTGCTTTTATTTATTCATCCAGGTGTTTTGTGGTTTTTCTTTTCAGTCTCTCGTCATCTCTTGTTGTTTTGGGTCATATTTGTGTTTTTTTGTTGTGTTTTTTGCTGTTCTGTGTCTTGTTTATTTCATTTTGTATTTTGTTTGTGTTGTTTTTGTCATTTTTCTGTCACTTTGTCTCATCTTTTTCCATTTCCTGTCGTTTTTTGCTCTGGTTTTTGTCGTCTTTTGTGTGTTTTGTGTCATCCTGTGTCTATTTTTGTTGTTTTCTGTCATTTTTTGTGTCTCGTTTGTCATTTTGGCCTGATTTTTGTTGTTTTGTGTAAAATTGTTATTGTTTCATCTTGTTTAATGGTGTTCTGTCTCTTTTCATGTCTAGTTTGTGTTGTTTTATGTCTCGCTTCTGTCAGATTGTTTTGTTTTTTGCAATTTTATGTTGTTTAATTGGTCTAATTATTGTAATTTTGTGTCTTATTTGGGTCATTTTATGTCTCGTTTTTGTCATTTTGCATCTAGTTTTTGTCATTTTCTGTCTTGTTTTGTCATTTTCTGTCTTGTTTTTGTCATTTTCTGTATTGTTTTTGTTGTTTTGTGTCTCCTTTTTGTCCCTTTCTGTCTCGTTGTCATTTTCTGTCTTGTTTTTGTCATTTTATTTCTTGTTTTTGTTGTTTTGTGTCATTTTTGTCATTTTATGTCTAGTTTTTATCAGTTTCTGGCTTGTTTTTTGTTGTTTTGTTTCTTGTTTTGGTTATTTTGTGTCTTGTTCTTGTCGTTTCCATCATCCATCAGTGTTCCTGTAGAATGTGTAGAGCAAAGCTATGTCCTCTCTTCTATTTTCCATCTTTTCATCCCATTGTCAGCCTTGATTGAATGTCTCACTCTACCTCATATTATCAGGATCAGACTAATTCTTTGAACTGTTTTCCATCAGTCAGTTTGTCCTCTTGGTCAGCAGTAACAGCAGCTAAATATCTAGTTTCTACTGCTGAGAAAAAGATCACATTAGCATGGATTAGCAACCCTGTTACTGTGGTAGAGCAGGTTGTGGGTTTGTTGTGTTGAAGCTCCTTCACGGTTAAAGGTTTGGTCTGTCTCTGGTCACAGCTGTCTGGTTATATTTAGCTGCTGAAAGCTGGAGATCAGTGGAGCTGATGTTGCAGCTGTTGGTTCTCTGAAAGCCGGATAAGAACCAAGCTGCTGGAACATCTCAACCATGTTCAGCTGCTGAGCTCACCCAACGGTCTGCTCTGTTTGGCTTTACCTCGCTCTAAATAAAGATTTACGGAGCTGTAAAGATGTGAACGATGGTGGAACTGTAAACACCATGAACCTGCTCAGGTTCTGGGTTCTTCTCAGCAGAAAGAACACTGACTGCTCTCAGAATAATAAATATTAACTGGAACTGAAGACAAAGAGGCCACAGAGGAACCATTTTTAGTTCCATAAAGAACCTTTTTGTAAAAAGTTCTATCAAACATCCCAAAAATCTCTCTAAGAACCATCAAGATGTGGTTCCATCAGGAATCCATTCAGATCTTTGAATGGCACCAAACATCTTTAGAGAACACTGGTTATTTAAGGAGACGTTTCTTCAAAAGATTTCAAAAGAACCCCCAAAGGCACCTGAAAGAACCTTCAAGAAACAATTCCTTTAATGCCAAATGGTGCTCAGAAGAACTCTGGGAACAACCGGTTCTTCAGGAAATCATTCTGCATATAGGAGTTTGTGGATCCAATGGGTTCTACTTTGATAACAGGACAAATTATAGAGCAAAGAAAAGTCAAATGTAAGAACTTTCAGCATTTATGGGTTCCTTCCAATAGAACGCACTTAATATTCTGGTTCTGGACTG
This sequence comes from Amphiprion clarkii, assembly GCA_027123335.1. NCBI lineage: Eukaryota > Metazoa > Chordata > Actinopteri > Pomacentridae > Amphiprion > Amphiprion clarkii. Next base: position 37,297,559 of record CM049574.1, read on the forward strand.
TTGGTCACACAGAACGTCACATTCTAAAATGCCAGTTAGTAGAACATTTCTCTGTTCTCTGATGTTTATCGACCAGCTGATTGATCAAGAATAAAGTTCAGCTGCAGCTCTGACAAACCAAAGAACCTGAATAAGCCTGAAGAACCTCTAAAGAACCTGATACGGCAGGTGAAGAACCCTCCCCTAAATATAGAGCTTCTTTAGTTGGTTACAAATTCCCCCCAGATGTGGATTCATCCTCCAGTGGAACTCATCAAACCTGAAAGTCTGCTGATCTAGATCCAACCTGTTTAATGACAACGTTTTGTTTATCTGACAATCTCGTTTTTGTCATTTTGTGTCTCATTTTTGCTGTTTGTCTCATTTTTGTCTTTTCATGTCTCGTTTTTGTCATTTTGTGTCTCGTTTGTGTTAATTTGTGTGGTGTCTCCTCATACTTCTGTGGAGGTTCTCAGTCACCCAGGTCCTGCTAATGGTAGGAGCTTCAGGAGAAACCAGCTGGAGGTTCTGGAAAACATTTCTAGAAACGTCTTCCAGAACCTCCAGCTGGATTCTCCTGGAGCTCCGATGATCTCCTCATCCTGTAGATGTTTTTCTGTCTTGTTTTGATGATCAGAACAATTTAGCCCCACCTCCAACAGCTGTGATGTTCACTTCTAGTTTATGAAGACAGAAAATAAAGAGTTAAAACAATCAGAGTTCCTGAGGTTTAAAGACAACCTCACTGACGGGACGTTATCTGAGGTTCACATCCAAACCCTCCAGCAGCTAGAAAACTCACGTAAGCTTCAAGAAACGACCAACAGGACGCCGTTTAGCAGAACCACAAACACAAAGAATCAAACTTTCAGAGTCGAGGTTTGGTGGTTCCATCTGAGAAAACTGTCCCAACGAGATACAAGATGACATAAACGAGACAAAACAAGAAAAATGATGGAATAGAGACAAAAAACCCAACAAAAACAACAAAAACCGGACACCGAATGACCACAAAGAGAAAAAAACCTGGAGCAAAGACACTTAAAATAAAAAAACTAAGACACAAACAACGCAAAGTGACAGAACAGAGACAAAAACTAACAACAAGACAAACCTGTCTCCAAACAGGCACTGGACTACACAAAATGAGACAAAACAAGAAAAATGATGGAATAGAGACAAAAAACAACAACAAAAACAAGACGCAAAATAACCACAAAGAGAAAAAACCTTAGCAAAGACACTTAAAATCAACAAAATAAGACACAAAACAACGCAAAGTGACAGAACAGAGACAAAAACAAGATGCAGAACAGCAGAAATCAGATAAACTGTCCTTTCTGAGAGTGTCGAGGCTGAAAACAGGAACTAGTTCAGTATCTACAGGAAGACAGGACTAAAAAACACCCAGAAGCTGTCAGAAGTTCACATTGATGCTTCTAAACGTTCTAACGTTAGCTTGTTAGAACCGCTGTTTGTAATGTTCTTGTTTCTGGAACCGAAAAGCAAAAGAAACTCAAACACTGATGAGTTTTCAACGTGTTTTCAACTGTTGTGGTTCTCTGTTTGAAGAACCGTTAGAACATGTCTCTATCCAGTCAGAGAAGGTTCTCTGTAGAACCTTTACAACATGTCTCCATCCAGTCAGAAAAGGTTCTCTGTAGAACCGTTAGAACATGTCTCTATCCAGTCAGAAAAGGTTCTCTGTAGAACCTTTAGAACATGTCTCCATCCAGTCAGAGAAGGTTCTCTGTAGAACAGTTAGAACATGTTTCCATCCAGTCAGGGAAAGTTCTCTGTAGAAAAGTTAGAACATGTCTCCATCCAGTCAGAGAAGGTTCTCTGTAGAACCGTTAGAACATGTCTCCATCCAGTCAGAGAAGGTTCTCTGTAGAACCGTTAGAACATGTCTCCATCCAGTCAGAGAGGTTAAATTCTGACCCTCTAAATCTCTGGTTCTCCAGATGTCTCGGTTTCTGGACATGAAGGAGTTTGGAGAAGCTGCTCGCTACCTTCGGCTCACCAACCTGGAGCATCTGGCCGCCAAAGCCCAGGCCTTCGATGGTACGTATCCCTCAGGATGTACTCTTTAGAAGTACTGAGTACTACATGAATATTGCGTGATGTAGTACTAGTGCTGATTACTACATAAATACTGTGTAATCTGGTTCAGGTACCAAGAGGATCTGGATGCCGGACGACGTTGAGGCATATATCGAGGTGGAGGTTAGAGAGCTGAATGGAGACAAGAGCACCGTGGAGACCAAGGATGGACGGGTTAGTTAACTAGTTAGAGGACAGATGGGTTAGTTAACTAGTTAGATAACAGACGGGTTAGTTAACTAGTTAGAGGACAGATGGGTGAGTTAATTAGTTAGAAGACAGGCGAGTTAGTTAACTAGTTAGAGGACAGACAGGTTAGTTAAGTAGTTAGAGGACGGACGGGTTAGTTAACTAGTTAGAGGACAAACGGGTTAGTTAACTAGTTAGAGGACAGGCAGGTCAGTTAACTAGTTAGAGGACGGATGGGTTAGTTAACTAGCTAGAGGATAGCCGACTTAGTTAACTAGTTAGAGGACAGACGGGTTAGTTAACTAGTTAGAGGACAGACGGGTTAGTTAACTAGCTAGAGGACAGACAGGTTAGTTAACTCATTAGAGGACAGACGGGTTATTTAACTCGTTAGAGGACAGGCGGGTTAGTTAACTAGTTAGAGGACAGACGGGTTAGTTAACTAGCTAGAGGACAGACGGGTTAGTTAACTAGTTAGAGGACAGACTGGTTAGTTAACTAGTTAGAGGAAAGACGAGTTAGGTAACTAGTTAGAGGACAGTTAGTCATTGAACTCATGTTTGTTGACTATCCTTTACTGTCAGAACAGTCATGTTCAGGTCAACAGGAAGTCCAGTCATTGCTCCAGGAACCTCCCCAGATGTTTAACTGGAAGCAGACCTCTGATGGAGCTGAGGAAGTTTTAGTGACTTTATTAGAAGAACTTTTATTTACTGACTCATTGTCTTCACTGGACATGGACTGATTACCTGATGACTGGATCTCTTACGTCTTTTTGTGGTCACTTTGTGTTAAATTTAGGTTCTCTTGAGTCTTTTATCGTTGTTTTGTGTCACATTTTGGTCAGTTTTTGTGTGTTCTTGTGGTAGTGTTGGTCACATTTTGGTCTTTTTGGTGTTTTTGGTCATATTTTGGCTGTTTTTGTGGTGGTGTTGGTCACATTTGTTCTGTTTCAGTTCCTAATAGTGAAAGAAGACGACCTGCAGCCCATGAACCCTCCAAAGTTTGACATGATGGAGGACATGGCAATGCTGACTCACCTGAACGAAGCTTCGGTGCTCTTCAACCTGAGGAGGAGATACAGCATGTGGATGATCTATGTGGGTATCTCCTGGTGCTTTTCTTCTCTGCTGACTGGATGCTTCCTAACGGACTATTTCCTCTCCAGACCTACTCGGGTTTGTTCTGCGTGACGGTGAATCCCTACAAATGGCTTCCGGTCTACTCCGCTGAGGTGGTGACGGCCTACAAAGGGAGGCGTCGCACCGATATGCCACCTCACATCTACGCCGTGGCCGACAACGCCTACACCGACCTGCTGCAGAGTGAGTCCACCTCAACCTGGAGAACATTCTGAAGCAGGAAGTGACTGCAGCCAATCAGCATCCAGTAGACAGAAAACATCATTCCGCTGGAGGACGACTTTCATTAAGAGAGAATAAGAAACTTCATCCAACATCATCGTATTTTATTACCACAACTCTGAACCCGTCGCTCTTCTTTAACCCTCATGTCGTCCTGCGGGTCAAAACTGACCCGTTTAAAGTTTGAAAATGTGGAAAAAAAACATATTTTCACAGTGAAACTTCTGATGTCCACATTTTCAACATTTTTGGGAAATCTTTGAACATTTTTTGGTGGAAAAAAATAAATATTAAAAATATTTCTTAAGAACATTCACCTAAAAATCAACCAAAATCCAGTGAGTTTTTTCTGGATTTTGGTTGATTTTTATGTGAATGTTCTTAAAGAAAATAAAATAAATAAAAAATAATAAAATAAAGTATTACTGATATATATGGAATCACTTTAGATATTTTTAGGATTTTTTGGAAGATTTTTACTCATTTTAAAGAATTTTCTTGCCAAATTTGGGGGATTTTTTTAAAATAAAACTTTTAAGGAATTATCGGAATTTTCTTCCTGAAGGTTTTGCAAATTTTCAGAAATTTGGGGAATTTTTTGGTGAATTTTTGGATTTTTTTTTTAGACAAGGAAACTATATTTTTGGTGGCCATAAATGAGGACAACAGGAGGGTTAACATCCAGAAGCAGAACAGGAAGTTCTGAAGTGTCAACAGTTAGAACTCAGATCAGTTTCCAGAACAAACTGCAGCTGGTTTCTCTGATTTTGACTGAATCTTGGTTTCATTTCCGTCCACAGATCGAGAGAACCAGTCGATGCTCATCACGTAAGTAAAAACAGCTTTAAGAACTCAGATCGTTGCCAGCTGATCAGATCGTTACCTCATTCTGAATCACAGGAACATGAATCTGGGAAGGAAAAACATGTGTGATCATTTTTCACCAAACATCTGATTCTGTTTCTTTGTTTAAATACAAAAACTGTTTAAACTGTGAGTAACAAACTATCTGCACATTTCTTGACACAGTTTTAAGTAAGTGAAGTTAAACAGAAATAGAACCAAACCGGAGGAGAGTTCTGGTATTAAAATATGCTGGAGTTATTTTGAAAAAGGAAAACTTTCAGATGAATCAGACTGAATTTCTGGTTCCAACTTTAAAACTGTGAATCCCAGAACAGTTTATAGGAAGAACTCTGGTTCTGTCAATAAATCAGAAAAACATCAAAAAACTGGACAATACTAATAAAATAATCTGGTTTATTTCTGATTTATTTATGGTTTATGTCTGATTCATTTTTTAATTTATTTATGGTTTATTGTCTGATTTATTTCTGTTTTTTTAATTTCTGGTCTATTTCTGATTTAATTCTGGTTTATTTCTGATTTATTTCTCTCTTTTTTCTCAGCGGTGAATCCGGAGCAGGAAAAACGGTCAACACCAAGCGGGTGATCCAGTATTTCGCCATCGTCGCTGCTCTGGGAGACACCGTGAAGAAAGGAGTAAATCTGAGCTCTTTGTGTCCCTGAAGCTGATGGACCTGTAGACCTTCAGATCTGATCAGTGTTCCTTACTCTTTCTGCAGGGTTCTCTGGAGGATCAGATCATCGAGGCCAATCCGGCCATGGAGGCTTTTGGAAATGCTAAAACCATCCGCAACGACAACTCGTCTCGCTTCGTGAGTCCAGATAAAGTTCATGAGATGGTGGAGGTGGAAGGTTCCAGATCATAAAGGAAGTGTTTGTGTTTCAGGGAAAGTTCATCAGGATCCACTTCGGTCCGACGGGGAAGCTGGCGTCAGCCGACATCGACATCTGTGAGTCTGAAGACATCCATTAATCAATAAATAATTAATAAAATCTGATATTCGTGACGTCAAGGTCGGAGGTCAGACGGTAAAGTTTGTATCTATTGTTCCATCAGATCTTCTAGAAAAGTCCAGAGTTGTTTTCCAGCAACCCGGAGAGAGAAGTTACCACATCTACTACCAGATCATGTCCAATCACAAGCCAGAGCTGCAAGGTAACCACGCCCACTTCTAGAATCTGTCCAATCACAAGCCAGAGCTGCATGGTAACCACGCCCACTTCTAGAATCTGTCCAATCACAAGCCAGAGCTGCATTGTAACCACGCCCACTTCTAGAATCTGTCCAATCACAAGCCAGAGCTGCAAGGTAACCCCGCCCACCTCTAGAACCTGTCCAATCCCACACCACTGTGAGGTACCTGTTTGATAGTATTAGATGGTGAACTTTGTTTACTTTTAGCAGCAGCCAATCAGATTCATCCAAGACACTGATTTTTTTTCTGTCCATCAGTCAACAGAAAACGAATTTCAGAATAAAAACGTACCAAAATCCAGAATATAAATGAAAATGTTCTTGTTTGCCGGTTTTTACCTGAAATAAATAAAAACAAAATCAGTTTATTGAAGTCCAGAGAACAAATCCAGAAAATCGTTTCCTAAGAAAGACCGTCTGCAGCTGGGGGGCACTGTTCCACTGAAATACAACCTGAACCACAGAGATCAGACCACCAGGGGGCGCCGTTCCACTGAAATACAACCTGAACCACAGAGATCAGACCACCAGGGGGCGCCGTTCCACTGAAATACAACCTGAACCACAGAGATCAGACCACCAGGGGGCGCCGTTCCACTGAAATACAACCTGAACCACAGAGATCAGACCACCAGGGGGCGCCGTTTCACTGTGAAATACAACCTGAACCACAGAGATCAGACCACCAGGGGGCGCCGTTACGCTGAAATACAACCTGAACCACAGAGATCAGACCACCAGGGGGCGCCGTTACGCTGAAATACAACCTGAACCACAGAGATCAGACCACCAGGGGGCGCCGTTTCACTGTGAAATACAACCTGAACACATCAGACACCAGGGGGCACTGCTGAGGTCACATAAATGTTGATTAAATACTGTATTTATTCATGTGATTATTGATTTCCTGATGTCATCTTTATCTATTTATTCAGAGCTCCTGATTGGCTGTTTACAGGTTCAATCCCCTGATCAGTAGTATTGATTATTAATTACTGATTGATTATCTCTCCAGACATGTTGCTGATCCATAGTATTAATTTTTGATTATTGATTGATTATCTGTTGTAGACATGCTGCTGGTCAGTAGTATTGATTAGTGATTATTGATTATCTCCTCCAGACATACTGTTGGTCGTTAGTATTGATTATTGGTTATTGATTATCTCCTCCAGACATACTGCTGGTCGGTAGTATTGATTACTGATTATTGATTATCTCCTCCAGACATGCTGCTGGTCAGTAGTATTGATTATTTATTATCTCCTCCAGACATGCTGCTGATCGATAGTATTAATTATTGATTATTGATTGATTATCTGTTGTAGACATGCTGCTGGTCAGTGGTATTGATTAGTGATTATCTCCTCCAGACATGCTGCTGGTCGGTAGTATTGATTATTGATTATTGATTATCTCCTCCAGACATACTGTTGGTCGGTAGTATTGATTATTGGTTATTGATTATCTCCTCCAGACATGCTGCTGGTCACCACCAACCCCTTCGACTACCACTTCTGCTCTCAGGGTGTCACCACGGTGGAGGGGATCAGCGACGGAGACGAGCTCAAGCTCACGGACGTAATTAAACCTTTGATCATTAGATAGAGTCTGTTAGCGTGTTGGCGTGTAACACGTGTGTTCTGTGCAGCACGCCATGGACACGCTGGGCTTCACGCCTGAGGAGAAGTACGGCTGCTACAAAATCGTTGGAGCCATAATGCACTTTGGAAACATGAAGTTCAAGAAGAAGCAGCGAGAAGAGCAGGCCGAGGCCGATGGCACTGAGAGTACGGAGGGTTTTAATGCTGTTTTAACGTTACTTTAACATTATTTTAACATTATTTTAACACCGTTTTATTCTCTGTAGATAATTTCCTGTTTAAACAACATAACAGGATGGAACTTTAGAAAACTTGTTCTGGACTTGGTTTTATGAAGGTTCTGGACTTGGTTCTGGTCCTATATGTGACTACTTCTGGAGTAGTTCTGGGCTAGTTTTAGATATGTTAAAGGTTTCTAGCTCCAGTTTTTAATCCATTGTCTCACATTTGTCCAAAATACCAAATTTAGTTCTACTTTCATGACCTGGGAGGACCTTTTTGAGCAGAAAGAACAGTTTCCATTCAAGTCTTTGATCTTCAGCATCTTTAGTTCCTCCATAGAGGAGGTTTGTTGTTGTTCCAGTAAAATACTGTAGAATCCTCAGAAGGTGAAGGTCTAATGTTTGGTGTCAGGTTCTTCTTGTCCTCATCATCCATTCAACTAAGTTTCTAGACCTGAGCTGCTGCTGTGTGTCCAGGTGTGGATAAGGCAGCGTACCTGATGGGCATCAGCTCCGCCGACCTGCTCAAAGGCCTCCTGAACCCAAGAGTCAAAGTTGGAAGCGAGTTCATAGTTAAAGGACAGACTGTAGAACAGGTAATCAATCAATCGATCGATCAGTCAACACTACATCACCCTGACAGTGTTCCTCACAGATCATCCTGTTTTCAGGTGAACTACGCCGTCGCTGCTCTGGCCAAAGCTACCTATGACCGGATGTTCAAGTGGCTGGTCGGTCGCATCAACCTGTCGTTGTACACAGCGCTGCCTCGCCAGTACTTCATCGGCGTTCTCGACATCGCCGGCTTCGAGATCTTTGAGGTAAAGATGAGACGAACGCATCAACCCTGAAACCCAGCCAGAACTAAGAGAGATGCTTAACCTGTACTCAGAAAATAATATTCAACACGAGAGAAGCACCTCCCACGAACTGCCTCGATTCTAAGATCTCCTTCAATAAACAATTAAAAACTAATGCTTTCAAACGCTGCTCAGACCCCAGAGTAGAACCTCACTGCAACTAAAGCGACTCCAGCTGTGGAAAAACATAAATGAGTTGGGCTCAGATGGAGTCCAGATGTTTGAACCTGACCAGGACTACCACAGTGAAGGCATAGTCCTGACAATGAAGCACGGAGGAGGCGGTATGATGATATGGGGCTGTGAGGTGAAACAGTTTAGGACTACCTGTTAGCTTTTCTGAGTGTTCCAGGAATTTATTTGTGGTTAGACCAGGGGTGTCCAACATGCGGCCCGCGGGCCAAAAGCGGTCCTCCAGAGGGTCCAATCTGGCCCCAAAGTGTAAAAATTATTGAGAAGACATTAACTGCAGATTGTAAATTAGTAAAACTAGAAATTTAAAATCATTTCTAGACCATGACAAGTTGTTTGGATCATAAAGTAAAATACTAGACTGTTTTTTGTTCTGTTGTCGTTTTGTGTCTCATTTTTGCAATATTTTATTGCATTTTTGTTGTTTTTTTTGTCCTTTGTTATCTGACTTTTGTCATTTTGATCATATAGTGAAAACTGGTCCAGTCCACTGGCGCTCAAACTGGGCTGAATGTAGAACCTGAACTAGAATTAGTTTGACTTCCCTGGGTTATCAGATAGTCTTTATGACATTTTCAGGAAGTGCTGTTAGCTTTTAGCTTATATGAAATTCCCAGGAATCATTGTGGTATTTAGATTATATCTGTTTTTAGTTATGGTTGCAGGAATCAACACTAGCTTGGATTAACTTTTCTTTACAAAGACAGTCAAGGTCCAGTTTTCTTTTATTTAACCCTCATGTTGTCCTGTGGGTCAAAATTGACCCGTTTAAAGTTTGAAAATGTGTGTGTGTCTGTGTGTGTGTGTGTGTGTGTGTGTGTGGGGGGGGGGGGGTGTGGGGGTGTGGGGGGGGGGATTCACAGTGAAACTTCTGATGTCCACATTTTCAATATTTTTGGGAAATCTTTGAACATTTTTTGGTGGAAAAAAAGAAATGTTAAAAATCACTCAAAATCCAGCAAATTTCGCTGGATTTTGGTTGATTTTTATGTGAATGTTCTTAAAGAAAATATTAGAAGTTTTACTGATATAATCACTTTAGATATTTTTAGGATTTTTTTTTTTTTGAAAATTTTTCCTCATTTTTTGAAAATATTTACAAGAATTTTCTTGCCCAATTTGGGGGATTTTTTTTAAAATAAAACTTTTAAGGAACCTTTTAAGGAATTATTGGAACTTTCTTCCTGAAGGTTTTGCAAATTTTCAGAATTTGGGGAATTTTTTTGATGATTTTTTTCAGGTGAGGAAACAATATTTTTTGGAGCCCGTAAATGAGGACAACTGGAGGGTTCTTTTCATGTACAATTTAACAAAATATTTTGCTGGATTTTCCAAAACTCTTTTAAAAGAAACCTCCTGGATTGTTGGATGGTTGCATAGAGTTCAGATAACTTCCTACTTCTGATGCTCAGCTACAAAAACCCGTTTGTTTCTTTCTGCAGTTCAACAACTTTGAGCAGCTGTGCATCAACTTCACCAACGAGAAGCTGCAGCAGTACTTCAACCACCACATGTTCATCCTGGAGCAGGAAGAGTACAAGACCGAGGGCATCGAGTGGACCTTCATAGACTTCGGTCTGGACCTGCAGGCCTGCATAGACCTCATCGAGAAGGTGAGGCAGATGTTACACAGATGTTTATTCCTGTAAAGGTACAGCAGATTAACCAGAGCTTCCTGTCCAGCCGATGGGCATTCTGTCCATCATGGAGGAAGAGTGCATGTTCCCGAAGGCCACGGACCTCAGCTTCAAAACCAAACTCTATGACAACCATCTGGGAAAGTCGCCCAACTTCCAGCGGGCGCGACCAGACAAGAAACGCAAATACGAGACTCACTTCGAGGTGGTTCACTACGCCGGAGTGGTGAGTTCCTGAACGCTGCTGCTAATGTTGGAGTTGCTTTAAAAACTGGAATTAGCTGAATGAGATTCTGGTTCCTGGTCAGGAGAGCTAGCTAGCAGGTCAGTAAAGCTAGCTAACAGGTCTGTAGAGCTGGCTAACAGGTCAGAAGAGCTAGCTAACAGGTCAGAAGAGCTAGCTAGCAGGTCAGTAGAGCTAGCTAACAGGTCAGTAAAGCTAGCTAACAGGTCAGAAGAGCTAGCTAACAGGTCAGAAGCGCTAGCTAACAGGTCAGGAGGGCTAGCTAACAGGTCAGCTAATGTCAGTAGAGCTAGCTAACAGGTCAGTAAAGCTAGCTAACAGGTCAGTAGAGCTAGCTAACAGGTCTGTAGAGCTGGCTAACAGGTCAGAAGAGCTAGCTAACAGGTCAGAAGAGCTAGCTAGCAGGTCAGTAGAGCTAGCTAACAGGTCAGTAGAGCTAGCTATCAGGTCAGTAGAGCTAGCTAACAGGTCTGTAGAGCTAGCTAACAGGGCAGAAGAGCTAGCTAGCAGGTCAGATAATGTCAGGAGAGCTAGCTAACAGGTCAGTAGAGCTAGCTAACAGGTCAGTAGAGCTAGCTAACAGGTCAGTAAAGCTAGCTAACAGGTCAGGAGAGCTAGCTAACAGGTCAACTGGTGTCATGAGAGCTAGCTAACAGGTCAGAAGAGCTAGCTAGCAGGTCAGCAGAGCCAGCTAACAGGTCAGTAGAGATAGCTAACCCGTCAGTAGAGCTAGCTAACAGGTCAAGAGAGCTAGCTAAGAGGTCAGCTGGTGTCAGGAGAGCTAGCTAACAGGTCAGGAGAGCTAGCTAACAGGTCAGTAGAGCTAGCTAGCAGGTCAGCTAATGTCAGGAGAGCTAGCTAACAGGTCAGCTGTTGTCAGGACAGCTAGCTAACACGTCAGCTGGTGTCAGGAGAGCTAGCTAACAGGTCAGAAGAGCTAGCTAGCAGGTCAGATAATGTCAGGAGAACTAGCTAACAGGTCAGAAGAGATCTGTGGATGTTCTCAGTCATCCAGGTCATGATAAGTCTCAAGCAAGCATAAGTTATGGCAACTGGACTAACCTCGTGTGAGTCGAAAACGTTTCACCTCTCATCCAAGAGGCTTCTTCAGTTCTAAAAGCCTGGTGGGGAGTACCAGATATTTATCCACCAGGAGAGTGGTGGCAAAAACAAGTGGACAAAGACCCGAAACCAATAGACTCGTTAGATGTTAATGTGAGTCGTTACCCCTCCTAGCCCTCTGGGAGGGGGTGGGGTGGTTGGGGGTCACCTGACTGCAGGTGGGACAGATGGCTGCACCTCCTTGGGAGGGCTCTAAGAACGGCGTTGTAAGTGGGAGACAAGTGGTGTCTGAGGCCCCCTCCTCTGTTCAAAGATGGCCGTTCTAGTTTGACATGAATGGCTTCTTTTACCCCTCTCTCAAACCATCTGTCCTCTCTGGCTAGAACGCGCACCTTATGGTCATCAAAGGAGTGCCCCTTCTCCTTGAGGTGGAGGTGGACTGCTGAGTCCTGGCCTGTGGTTGTGGCCCTCCTGTGTTGTGCCATGCGCTTGTGTAATGGCTGCTTAGTCTCTCCAATGTACAGGTCAGAGCATTCCTCATTGCACTGCACTGCATACACCACATTGCTCTGTTTCTCCCTTGGAATTTTGTCCTTGGGATGGACTAGCTTTTGCCTCAGAGTGTTGCTGGGCTTGAAGTGTACTGGGATCTGGTGGGTGTTAAAGATCCTCCTGAGTTTCTCTGAAATTCCTGCCACATAGGGGATGACAATGTTGTTTCTCTTTTTGTGGTCCTCGTCTTTCTTATCCTCCCTGCGCTTTTTTGCTGTTTTGATAAAAGCCCAGTTTGGATAGCCACAAGTTTGAAGAGCAGAGTGAATATGTTTGTGTTCCCTTCTTTTTCCATCCGCTTCTGATGGGATGTTCTGTGCTCTGTGCTTTAAGGTACGGATCACCCCCAACTTGTGTTCTAGTGGGTGGTGTGAATCAAACAGGAGGTACTGGTCTGTGTGAGTGGGTTTTCTGTAGACCCCAATGTTGAGTTCCCCATTGGTTTCAATGCGTACTTCGCAATCTAGAAACGCCAGACAGTTGTCTTGGACATCCTCTCTTGTGAACTTGATGTTCTTATCCACCGAGTTGAGGTGTTCTGTGAAAGGTTCAACCTCACCCTTCCTGATAGTGACCCATGTGTCATCCACATATCTGAACCAGTGCCTCGGGGAGTGGCCATTGAATGTTCTCAGTGCCACAATCTCCATTTCTTCCATGTACAGGTTAGCTACAATGGGGGATACAGGGGATCCCATGGCACAGCCGTGTTTTTGCCTGTAGAAACCGTTGTTGTACTGGAAATAAGTGGTGCTGAGGCAAAGGTTAAGGAGGTCACACACCTGTTCGGGGGAGAGGTTGGTCCTCTCAGACAGAGAGTTGTCAAGCAGCAGTTTTCTCTTTACTGTCTGTATTGCATCCCCAGTGGGAATGCAAGTAAAAAGCGAAGTCACGTCATATGACACCATAGTTTCCTCAGGGTCTAAGCTGATTTCCCTGACCTTGTTTGTAAAGTCCATCGAGTTCCTTATGTGGTGGGGGGTGTCCCCCACCAATGGGGAAAGGATGGTGGCAAGATACTTAGCAATGTTATACGTCACAGAGTTGATGCTGCTTACAATTGGTCTCAGAGGGGCGCCCTCTTTGTGAATTTATGGCAGCCCGTATATGCAAGGGATAGCATCGCCTGGATAGAGTTTGTAGTACAGGGCCCGGTCGATGATCTGACCTTTCTCCAGTTTTTGCAGGCAGTTAACCACTTTGAGTTTGTAGGTGTTGGAGGGGTCTCGTTTTAGGATCTCATAAGTTGCTGAGTCAGATAGGAGGCTGCTGACCTTTGAGTGATAGTCAGTTGTGTTAAGGACAACAGTACATCTCCCCTTATCCGCAGGTAGGATTGTGATGTTGGGATCCTTCTGCAGAGTTATCAGTGCCCGTTTCTCCTGTGCAGAGATGTTGGACGGGGGTAACTTGGCACTGGAGAGTGCTGCCGACACCTTAAGTCTGATCTGTTCCGCCTCTGTCTCTGACAACCTATTGTTCCTAATGGCCGATTCTGTGGCCGTCACCAAGTCCACCACCGGTAACTCATCTGGTGTGACTGCAAAGTTCAGTCCTTTGGCAAGGACCCCCTGCTCGGCTGGAGTGAGCTCTCTGTCTGACAGATTCTTAACCCATTTGTCATAGGTGTCCAGTTCCGCTGTTCTGCTCTGTGTGGCCGCCTGAGAAGGACTGCCGCCAGTCCTTCCTTCAAAGCTCTGTATTTTGTCCCATTCTTGTTCCCCCCTGGAACTATAGAACCGGGACTCAAGGTTTGTCCACTTGTTTTTGCCACCACTCTCCTGGTGGATAAATATCTGGTACTCCCCACCAGGCTTTTAGAACTGAAGAAGCCTCTTGGATGAGAGGTGAAACGTTTTCGACTCACACGAGGTTAGTCCAGTTGCCATAACTTATGCTTGCTTGAGACAGGTCAGAAGAGCTAGCTAACAGGTCAGGAGAGCTAGCTAGCAGGTCAGCTAATGTCAGGAGAGCTAGCTAACAGCACAGTAAAACTAGCTAACAGGTCAGTAGAGCTATCTAACAGGTCAGGAGAGCTAGCTAACAGTTCAGTAAAGCTAGCTAACAGGTTAGGAGAGCTAGCTAACCGGTCAGTAGAGCTAGCTAACAGGTCAACTGATGTCATGTTCCTGCTGCTGTTTCCACCATTGACCTCGATTCTGATGAAGGAGTCGACTGGGAGCCAGAAAGCAGAACTTTTCATTTCTATTGTCTTGATGACAGTTTCTCTGTTTCTGCTGCAGGTTCCGTACAACATCACCGGCTGGCTGGACAAGAACAGAGATCCTCTGAATGAGACGGTGGTGGTCCTGTTCCAGAAGTCCTCCAACAAGCTGATGGCTGGACTGTTTGAGAACTACATCAGCTCAGAGATGGGTACCTGAAGAACCGAACCAGTGTAGATTTAACAGCTTACAGAGACTGCAGCAAGTTGAAATGAAAGAGTTGATCGATTGTTCCGTCTGTTTGCTGTCTCAGCCAGCGATCCGAAGGCCGAAACCAAACACAGGAAGAGGAAAGGAGCTTCTTTCCAGACGGTTTCACAGCTGCACAAGGTCTGGAAACCAACAAACTCACATTTCTACCAGTTTTAATACATCCAGGTGTCAGTCTGAACACTAGACCTGGTTTCTGTTCATTTTAAAGCCATTGTGGACAATTCTTGAGTAATTCTGAACGTTTCTAGAGTAGGTCTGAATAGGATTTTGTCATTTTGAACACGTTTTACTTCCATTTAGAGAAATCTTAAATCATTCTTTACATTTGAATAATTTTTGGGCATTTTTGGGTATTTTTGAACAGATTTTGGTCGATGCTGGTTGTCTTTTTGAGTCATTGTGGACTCAACTGTACAGTTGTCGGCAGGTCTACTCCAGAACTTTCTTGAGGGGACGTTCTCCTCTATGGACTTCAAGGACCTGGAACTCTGGAAATATTCACAGTATGAAGGTAGAACTCTGATCATCGATCAAGTTCCTGAAGTTCTCGACTTGTTTGTTTGTGATTCCAGGAGAATCTGAACAAACTGATGGCCAACCTCCGCAGCACTCAGCCTCACTTTGTTCGATGCATCATTCCCAACGAAGGCAAGACTCCAGGTAAGAAGAAGAACCACCAATGTTCCTGTGGAGGTTCTCAATCATCCATTAGATTAGCTCGTGGTAATCCTGAGTAGAAGCTGCTGGACGTCCTTTTGGTTCTTAGAGATCTTTCATCCAAGACATTTCCACGGTTCTAACTGATTCCTCAAGTGAGTTTTCCAGGTCTGTTTACAGGAAGTAGGTAGTTTATCTCCACCAAACCAGTCCTAAAGAGGTTCTAGAGACCTGGTTCTTGTGGTCAGAACAAAGAGAGAACAGCCTTTGGAAGGACTGAACATCTGTAAACTCTTCTTGAAGCTGTTGCTGAGGCTCCTCCTGGTTTGTTCCAGGTGTGATGGATCCCTTCCTGGTTCTCCACCAGCTGAGGTGTAACGGAGTCCTGGAGGGGATCAGGATCTGCAGGAAGGGTTTTCCGAACCGGATCCTGTATGCAGAGTTCAAACAGCGGTGAGTCCTGAACCAGACCAGAAACATCTCCGTTCAGGTTTCTGGACCTGCTGCTCTTCACTAACATGACGTCTTCCTCAGTTATCGCATCCTGAATCCGTCTGCGATCCCAGAGGACTCGTTCATGGACAGCAGGAAGGCCGTGGAGAAGCTGCTGGGTTCTCTGGACATCGATCACAATCAGTACAAGTTTGGACACACCAAGGTACAGCAGCTCTTCATGCTGCTTTAGCTAATAATGATGCCCGTTGCTAGATAAACTCATCCAGGTCCTGGTGGTAAGTCCAGCTGGTTTCTACTGAAGCTCCTACAACTAAAAGGTGGTGTAGGAAGAACGTTCTCACATCAGCTCTCAGGACTAAACATCTTCATCCTTCTCCTCAGGTGTTCTTCAAGGCTGGTCTGCTGGGCCAGCTGGAGGACATGAGGGACAACCGCCTGTCCCAGATCCTCACCACGGTCCAGGCCATGTGCCGAGGGAAGCTGATGAGGATGGAGCGAGAGAAGATCATGTTGCAAAGGTCAGTACGACAAAAACACTTCATCTGATGAACCAGACAGAGAACCTTCAGAAGCTCCGAAAAATGACAGAATGTTGGAGAAACGTCTTGGAGCCTGAACGGTCTGTTGTGTGAAGAAGTCATAAAGTTCTGGAACTGACCTATAAAAGTTAAAAATCAAACCAAGTTACTTCAAAGTCGTCTCTTTGTGCAACAATTAAGGATGTGAATCTTCAATAAGTTTCATAATTGACTATTGGCAGAATAACCAATCAGTAATCACTTTAGTAAATAATGCCATTAACACAACTAGACTGTTCTGTGTGAACTGTCACAGGTAGTCATGAACGTCCACATGAGTCTTTGTCATGGTGCCCATTGCTGCTAAACTCATCCAGGTCCTGGTGATCGTAGGATATGAGTATGAATTGTTTAAAATCACTTTAAAATTGTTCTGAAACTCATCTAAAATTATCCAGCAAACATCAAACTTACCAGAAATGCCACACATCAGCTCTGGTTGGAGGTCATTAACCACCACAGAAGTCTTTGTCATGGTGCCCATTGCTGCTAAACTTCCACAATGCTCTCTGCCTTAGCATGAGTGATGCCTCCTCTGGTCTTTACAGTACTAAACAGGACGAGGCTCCACCTGGTTGAAAATATTCTGAAAATGATCCAAAACGTGTCCAAGTTTACTTAAAATCTGCCCAAAATAACTCAAAATATGTCTAAAATGACCAAAAGCTTCTTCAAAATGATTCAAAATGAGGCCAAAATGAAACTTTGTCCAAGACTGCTCGGAACTAGTTTAAAATGACTTACAACTTGTCCATAATTGCTTGAAACTAGTCCACAATGTGTAGAAGCCTGCTAGCTAAACTCCCACAATGCTCTCTGCTTTAACATGAACTGTAGTCTGAGTGACGCCTCCTCCGGTCTCTACAGTAAGTCCATAGAGGAGAACGTCCCCTGGAAAAAGTTCTAGAGTAGACCTACCGACAACTATCCAGTTGTCGGTACTCTACTCTAGAACTTTCTACAGGGGATGTTCTCCTTTTCTGCTTCCAGTCTTTAACTCAAAACGACTGACTTTAGTTTCGTCTAAACAAAGTAAAGGAGTGAAGTTCATGTGTTTCTTGGTCTCAGGGACGCTGTGATGGTGATCCAGTTCAACCTCCGGGCGTTCTTCTCAGTGAGGACCTGGCCGTGGATGAGGCTGTTCTACAGGCTTCGCCCCCTGCTGAGGAGCGCCCAGGTGGAGAAGGAACTGGCTGCTCTGCATGAGGACTTTAACAAACTGAAAGAGGCCTTCGAGAGGTTGGTCCACCGGTCTGCTGGGATCAAACTGAAACTAGCTCCACTCAGATTTTTAAAGCCGCATTCTGGTTTGTTTCTCCTCCGTCAGGTCGGAGGCGAAGCGTCGGGAGGCCGAGGAGCGGCAGGTGGTCCTGGTTCAGGAGAAGAATGATCTGGCTTTGCAGCTCCAAGCTGTAAGTCACGGTTTCTTCTAGTTTCATTTTGAAGTATCGCATCAGAAAATGTTGATGGAAAGCTGAAAAATATCATCAATACAAGTTCTTATCCTGACTGGATTTTTTTTCAAAAACTTGTTCAAGTTCTTCGTAGTAGATGGAATCAGTGTTTCTGAATAAGTAGCAAGAATTTAACTCACCACTGATCTTCTGTTTCTGGATTTAGAAACTCCAACAAACATGATGACATCACCTGGCACCAAATAATCATTAGAACTTTCCCAAATTAATTTCCAGGAGATGTCTCTCTCTTTTCTCATTGCATATAAAGCTAACATAAGATATAAAGCTAATATAGAATATACAGCTAACATAACATATAATGCTAATATAGCATATAAAGCTAACTCCACTATATTCAGCCTTATTTGTTTGTTTTAAAGCAGCTCATGGAAATGTCTATTTTGCATTTTCTTTAATTTGTATAAAGTTTCTGCTACATTTCTAAAGTTTGTATGAAGTTCGCTTCACATTCATGAGTAAATGTTCCTGACATTTTTCACTCTTCCTGGATGAGTTCATGTCGTTAGATGTTTTTACGTTTTCTCCATGCTGCTGTTCCAGGAGCAGGACAACCTGACGGATGCAGAAGATCGATGCAATCAGCTGATCCAGTCCAAGATCTCTCTGGAGTCTAAGCTGAAGGAGATGCAGGAGCGTCTGGAGGACGAGGAGGAGGTGAGCGCCACTCTGACCTCCAAGAAACGGCAGCTGGAGGACGAAGTTTCCTCCCTGAAGAAAGACGTGGACAACCTGGAGATGACTCTGGCCAAAGTGGAGAAGGACCGACACGGAGTTGAAAACAAGGTTGGTTCAAACCAGCCGAACGTCGCTGAGAAGCTCCTCCATGCTGAGAATAACACGCTTCCTTTCTGGCATCCAGGTGAAGAACCTGTCCAAGGAGATGTGTGTTCTGGACGAATCCATTGCGGCTCTGAGCAGAGAGAAAGCTGCTCTGATGGAAGCCCACCAGCAGGTGCTGAACGACCTTCAGGCCCAGGAGGACAAGGTCAACATGTTGAACAAGGCCAAGACTCGACTGGAGCAGCAGGTCGACAGCGTAAGCAAAGATCCACCTCAGAGGTCTCCAGTAACGCTGTGAAGACAAACTTGAGAACACTAGAACCAAACCCAACCTGTAGCATGTTAGCAAGGCCAGGTTCCTCCACAGGAATCAAACATTTAGATGTTTTAAAACTATTTCCACAGCAGGAACGTCTGGGTTGTCGATGAAACTTCAAACTTTTTTAAAGGTCGTTTATGGGGAAAACAAAGTTCTACTCGATGTTCATGAAGACCTGTTGGACCCACAGAACTTCTGAATTTAGGAAATGGAGATCAGGTCTTAATTCTTAAATCAAAATTCTGATTCTAACTGATCTGAGGTGAAACATCTGTGGAGATTCTCAGTCATCCAGGTCATGATCATCGTAGGAACTTCAGTAGAAACCAACTGAACTTCTCTGGTAGGTTCTTGAAGATGTTCCCCTCTCATCAAGATGAGAGGTGGAACATCTTCAAGAACCTACCAGAGAAGTTCAGTTGAACCTCTTGTCCCCTTGTAGGTCTTGAAGATGTTTCACTACTTATCTTGGATGAGAGGCGGAACATCTTCAAGACGTTCTATCAACTGGACTTCTCTGGTAGGTTCTTGAAGATGTTCAATGAGAGGTGGAACGTCTTCAAGAACCAGAGAAGTCCAATTGAACCTCTTATCCTCTTGTAGGTTATTGAAGACATTCCATCAACTGGACTTGGATGAGAGATGGAACGTCTTCAAGAACCTACCAGAAAAGTCCAGTAGATTTCTACTGAAGCTCTTACGATCCGAGGTGAAGTTCATGTGGATTCTGTCCTCCATCCAGGTGGAAACGTCCTTGGAGCAGGAGAAGAAGGTTCGAACTGATCTGGAACGAACCAAGCGGAAGCTGGAAGGAGATCTGAAGCTCTCCGTGGACTCAGTGAGGGACCTGAAGAACCAGAAGGAGGAGCTGGAGGAGCGACTGAAGAAGTAGGAACATCACCTTCTACTATGCCTCGTCAGAGATTTTAACTGACTGTGGTTCACTTTAAGGTCCTCCAGCTCTGAAGGACCAGAACATCATGAAGAACGAGAGAACTCAGAGATGTCTTCTGGCTGTAGGACTCACATAGAATGATGGAAACCAGAAGAAATATTACAATTTCAGGCTCAGATTTGTACTTTTTCTGGCAAAGTGGATGAGTAGTTGGTGGATCGTTGGACAGCTGAAGATCAGTCTGTTCTGTTGTTAGAGTTTCTGGATGTCATCTTGGAGATGTTTGAAAAAGACAAAATGCTGGTTTTGGGTTCAGATGTTCTTCTTTCCCCACCCCTTTCTAAAGGAAAGACTTTGAGTTCGGTCAGCTTCAGTCCAAGATGGAGGACGAGCAGGGTCTGGTGGCTCAGCTTCAGAAGAAGATCAAAGAGCTTCAGGTTTGTCCACAGCAGGTCTCCAGACCTTCATCTCCATCTCTGCTGTTGCTACAGTGTTGTCTGTGGTTCCTCCTCAGACTCGTATCGAGGAGCTGGAGGAGGCTCTGGAGGCCGAACGAGCCTGGAGGTCTAAAGCGGAGCGCCAGAGGAACGACATTACCCGAGAGCTGGAGGAGCTGGGAGAGAAGCTGGAGGAGGCTGGAGGAGCTTCAGCTGCTCAGATCGCTCTGAACAGGTCCACAGATGTTTCTCCTGTTTTATAGGAATCCTGCAGAGTCAGCAGCAGACGGAGCGTTCAGGTCCATCACCTAAAGGAGAACTTCACATTAGTGTCTTCATCAGTTAGTGAAGGTTTTAGTTTAGTTTGTTGCTTCCAGCTGTTTAGGAGTCTTTCTTCTGGGTTTATTAACTATCTAACCCTAACCTTCCTGTTGAACAGGAAGCGAGAGGCGGACTTCCTGAAGATGCGGCGGGAGCTGGAGGAGGCGGGGCTTCACCATGAGGCGACAGCCGCCACCCTGAGGAAGAAGCACTCGGACACGGTGGCGGAGCTCAGCGAGCAGATCGACGCTCTGCAGAGGACCAAGCAGAAGCTGGAGAAGGAAAAAACCGAGTTCAGGCTGGAGGCCGATGACCTGGCCACCAACGTGGAGCAGCTGACGAGAGCGAAGGTAAGAACAGGAAGGAGAACGTCGCCTTAAAGGTGCAGTAACTACAGGTGTATATTGTCAGCGAATGTTACTCAGGTGTACCGAGGTCAGTAGGAAGTCATGGCTCATGTTATCTGGAGAATTTGTAGCTTCTCACTGTGTTTGGACTGAAAAAATGATCGAATCAATCCAACATTTAATGATGATGAAGTTCTACTTGTCCACCTACTTTGCTTGGCACCTTCACCACAGTCCAAACACAGCGAGAAGCTCTGAACTCTCCTGTGTGACGGGTTATCTGGAGAATTTAGAGCTTACTACTTTGTTTGAGCTCCACTGATTGTGTTCACATACTTTGCTTGGCACCTTCCATGGAGCCCAAATACAGTAAGAACTCTAAATTCTCCTGTGTGACGGGTTATCTGGAGAATTTAAAGCTTCTCACTGTGTTGGATCTCCGTTGATCGAAAAAAAAGAACAAATCAATCCAACACTTTATGATGACTAAGTTCTATGTGTTCACCTGCTTTGCTTGGCACCTTCAACGGAGCCCAAATACAGTAAGATGCTTTAAATTCTCCAGATAACCTCAGGTTATCTGGAGAATTTAGTGCTTCATTGTTGGAGCAGTGAAGCTCTAGAGCTTCATTGCTGGAGCTCCATTGATAGAAACGAAGGACAAATCAATCCTGCTCGGTGCTCCATCAGAGCAATCAAACATTTAATCCTGATGAATTGTTTGTGTTCCAGGCAGCCGTGGAGAAGATGTGCAGGGTTTACGAGGACCAGCTGAATGAAAGCAGAACCAGAGGAGATGATCTGCAGAAACAACTGACCGAAGTCTCTGCTCAGAAAGCTCGAGCGCTCACTGAGACCGGTAAACTGAACACCTCACATCTGGGTTCGGGGTTTATTTCCACATCCGCCTTCTGCACCACAGTGTTAGACCGAAAAAGAAAAGAATGAATCATAAAAGGTGGATCTGGTATCTCTAAGACTTACCTGGACGTTCCTCTTTTCAGCTGAGTTCAGTCGCCGTCTGGAGGAACGGGATGCTATGATTGGTCAGCTGCAGCGGTCCAAGGCGGGAGTTTGCCAGAACTCTGAGGACCTGAAGAGGCAACTGGAGGAGGAGAGCAAAGTAAAGAAAACTCTGATCCGTCCTTTCAGTCCAGAACCACCTGACCGCTAGCTTAACTAGCTGATGTTTCTAAATGTTCATTGTAACGTAGACCGTCTATAAAAGATGGATGCAGAAACCGAGACGTCACCCGTTGGTTTGAGGAGTGAAGTTCTGAAGCCTCAACTTTAGAATTTGTCCGTCATTATTTTGTTTTGTTTTTTTAAACCAAAGATAAGTCAGAATTCAAAGACGCTAAAGTTAGTGATGCAATCTGTTAATCAGAAGGTCTAATTCAAATCAATTTTATTTATATGGCACCAGTTCACAACATGTCATCTTACAGCACTTAGCGTATTTTCACCTAAGAACAGAGAACCCAACAATCCAAAGCTGTCTTTAGATTCTCCATGAGCTGCAAGTCAGACGGAAGAAACCAAAAGAACCTCCAACAGAACCAGGCTCAGGGAAGATCTGCCTCGATCTAATATTTAATAAGCCACATTTAACTGTCCTGTTTTTGGGTTCTGATGAAGTCGTAAAGGAGGTCCTCGACTTACGTCAGAGTTCCGTTCCTACGGATCGATGTAAGTTAGCACTCCAGTGAAAATGAAATCAAAGCTGTTCCGTGCATCACAATATCAATCAGTTCTTCATAAAAGTCCTGAATGCCAACGACTTTCATGCATGTTTGAATCATTTTACTAGGAGATAACAGAACATGTTTCACTGTTTATAGACCTGGAGCATTTTATTCTAAGTTCACTTCCATGGAGACGGCTTTCCTTTTCTTCCAAGCATCAGAAGAGTCTGACTTACGCTGGGAGCCATAATGAAGGACAAAAAGTTAGTGAATGCAGCACAATCCAAGGTGGTGTACAACCAGAGAATGGAAACAAAGCCGTCTGATAGCACCATGATGATGTATTCATCTGCTCTGCTCATCAACTAGTTCCACGTAACCAGTTCTGACGTAACGATGAAACGCTGTAGGTCTTAAACTAAGGACCTCCTGTATTAAATTGGATAAGGTTGTTATGAACAGATAATGTTAGATTTATATATTCTGACTCAATCTCTGTGGATAATGAGAAGGTTTTAGTTTAAGATGAAACTCTACTTCCTGGTCTCACTTCTGGATGGGTTTAGGTCCTAAATCATCGCCTGCTTTAACATTTAGTTTCCTCTAAATGGAACCTAAACTGAACCTCCTGCTGTAAAATGAAAATATTGATCAAAGCACCAGATCAGGGTTAGAGACTCGAAGGAAGAGGGAAGCGAACAAATGTTTACAGTAGCTGTTTTTATCATGTTAACTCAGAGAGACTGAAACAAACAGCAGATACTGATGTACCTCTGGTTCTACCAAACACTGGAAGGTTTATTTTGTTTATCTAGACCAGGAGAGTCCAACTCCTGTTAGTCCAGGTTCCACATCCAGTCCAGTCTGATCTCCAGTGGACCAGACCAGTAAAACCAGTAAAACCACAGCATATTAACCTATAAATCACCACAACTCCTAATGGTTCCTAATGTTCACATTTAAGGAATTATCTTTTTACTAAATATCATCAACAACCTGACGTTTATGAAGAAAAATTAATTCAGTTTGAGCAACATTTAGCCTCAGTTTATCATTTCCACATTACAACTTCCAGATCACAGAGTGTCTACAAAAGAACACAACATTTAGTCATCTGGAACTGAACCATAGAGGATTTACTGGAGGATCAGAACCACAAAAATCAGACAAAAAAAGACAAAAAAACAACAAAAACAAGACAAAATATTACAAAAACAAGACACAAAAGGACAAAATTTGATTAAAAAGTTACAAAGCGGCAAAAAATGGATAAAAACGAGACAAAAAATGCCAAAAGTGAGAAACAAAACAACTAAAAAATAGACAAAAGACACGAAATGACAAAAACGATGCACCAAACAACAAATAAAGCAAAACACAAAATGACAAAAACATGAGACAAATGACAAAAGTCAGACAAAAAACGACAAAAAAAACAAAAAAAACAAGACAAAATACTACAAAAATGAGACACAAAATGACAAAAGAACAATCTAGTATTTTACTTTATGATCAAAACAACTTGTCATGGTCTAGAAATTATTTTAAATTTATAGTTTTACTAATTTACAATCTGCAGTTAATGTCTTCTCTGGAATTTTTACACTTTAGGGCCGCATTGGACCCTCTGGAGGGCTGCTTTTGGCCCGAGGACCACATGTTTGACACCCCTTACCTATACGGTGAAGTTCAGGCTTCACTTTTCAGACCTGGAAGCTGCGTCCATCTTTTATAAACAGTCTTCTAGAGGCCACTGTGGATTCTCCTAGGAGCATTTAGATGCAGTCTGCCTCCTCACCACTAGGTGCCACTGTAGGCGTGTGAACTTGAACATACATGACTCTTCCTAACACGGTGTGATGAACATGTGTCCTGCTCCAGGCTCGCGTTGCGTTGGCTCACGCTGTTCAGGCGTCGCGTCACGACTGCAGTTTGCTCAGAGAGCAGCTGGAGGAGGAACAGGAGGCAAAGGCTGAACTGCAGAGGGCGCTGTCCACCGCCAACAGCCAGGTGGTCCAGTGGAGGACCAAGTACGAGACCGACGCCATGCTGAGGATAGAGGAGCTGGAGGAGGCAAAGTAAGAACAACAGCTGCTGGAGGGTCCTACAGCAACCAGACAGAGCAGGAGCTATGCTAACCTGGAACCTAAATCTAATCTGAAGCAAACTCAAGGAAACAAACTAAACTTTGTCCACCAACAAAGTCCTCAGGAACTGTTTACCTTGACCACTGATTAAATGTTAACATGTTAACTTTAGCATTTAGCTACAAAAACGTTTCACCTGCCAGGTGTAGAGCTCCACTAACGTGGAACCTAAAACAAATTTACATCAAATTCGTTTTATGTTAAGGCAAACCTGGTGTCACTCCGTCCACTGATTAGATTTTAGCATGCTAACTTTAGCTTTAGCATTTAGCTGCAAAAACATTTCATCTGCCAGGTGTACAGCTATGCTAACGTGAAACTTATAGCAAATCTGAAGCAAATTTGCTTGAAGTTCCATGTTCAGGCAAAGCTGGTATCACTTCGTCCACTGACTAGATATTAGCATGCTAACTTTAGCATCTAGCTACATAAAAGTTTCATATGCCAGGTGTAAATATTCAGTAATCTATCAGTCATATACACCAGAATGTTAGTGAAACGTACTGATGGGTTGCTGATCTCTAGAGGTTAACCTAGAACCGTTGTTAGGAACAAACTGAAGAGTTTTTCTATGATTTCTCCGTTTTGTTGTGTGCAGGAAGAAGCTGGTTGTTAAACTGCAGAACGTTGAAGAAGCTGTGGAGGCGTCTCAGGCTAAAAACTCTTCCCTGGAGAAGACCAAGCAGCGTCTGCAGACCGAGATCGATAATTTGGTGGTGGAGCTGGAGAGGTCCAATGCTGCTGTTCTGGTTCTGGACAAGAGGCAACGCAACTTTGACAAGGTTGGTCAGGAGAACCAGCTGAGCACCGAGATAGATGAGATAAATGAGATAGATGCGACAAATGAGATAAATTAGGTAAATGTCAAAAAATGAGATGAATGAGATAGACAAGATGAATGAGATAAATTAGATAAATTTGAAAAATTAGATAAATGAGATAAATGAGAAGAATGGGATAAATGTGATAGATGGGACAAATGAGATGAAAGAGATGAATGACATAAATGAGATAGATGAGATGAATGAGATAGATGAGATGAATGTGCTAGATGAGATAAATGAGACTAATGGGATGATTGAGATAGCTGAGATGAATGAGATAGATGAGATGAATGAACTAGATGAGATACATGAGATGAATGAGATAGATGAATAGATGAGATGGATGAGATAAATGAGAGATGAGATAGATTAAATAATAGAGATGAATGAGATGAGATGAATTAGATAGATGAGATGAATGAGATAGATGAGATAGATGAACTTGTAGATGAAATGAGCTCAGATATGAGGCTGTCGGTTTGATGCAGCTGCTGAGCGACTGGAAGCTGAAGTTTGAGGAGAGTCAGACGGAGCTGGAGGCATCGCAGAAAGAGTCTCGCAGTCTGAGCACGGAACTGTTCAAGCTGAAGAACTGCTATGAAGAAGCTCTGGACCATCTGGAGACGGTCAAACGAGAGAACAGGAACCTCCAAGGTACCATTCTCCTCTATCAGCAGCCACGCAGGGACACCTAGCGTTATGAGGACTTCGAAGTCCAGTTTAGAGACTTTAAGAGGAGAATCTAAACCAGAGGTGTCCAACATGCGGCCCACGGGCCAAAAGCGGTCCTCCAGAGGGTCCAATTCGGCCCTCAAAGTGGAAAAATTCCAGAGAAGACATTAATTGTAGATTGTAAATTAGTAAAACTATAAGTTTAAAATAATTTCTCGACTATGACAAGTTGTTTTGATCATAAAGTAAAATACTAGATTGTTCATTGTTCTTTTGTCATTTTGTGTCTCATCTTTGCAATATTTTGTCTCGTTTTGTTGTTTTTTTTGTCTGACTTTTGTTGTTTGTCTCATGTTTTTGTCTTTTTGTTTCTCGTTTTTGGCCTCATTTGTCCAATTTTTTGTCTTTTTTGTCTTTTTTGTTTTGCTACGTGTCATTTGTCTAATTTTTTTTGTCATTTTGTTTCTTGTTTTTGTTATGTGTTTCCTTTTTGTCTTGTGTTTTTTTTGTCTATTTTTTTGTTTCTCGCTTTCGTCATTTTTGGTCTCATTTTTTGTCGTTTGTCCATTTTTGTCTCTTTTTTGTTTTGTTTTGTGTCGTTTTTCTCATTTCTGTAATATTTTGTCTTGTTTTTGTTGTTTTTTTTTGTCTTTTTTGTCTGATTTTTGTGGTTTTGATCCTCCAGTAAATTCTCTCTGGTTCAGTTCCAGGTGACTAAATGTTGTGTTCTTTCTCGACACTCTGCAGTCTGGAAGTTGTAATGTGGAAATGATGAACTGAGGCTGAATGTTGGTGAAACTGAATTAATTTTTATTCATAAATGTCAGGTTGTTGATGATGTTTAGTAAAAAGATAATTCCTTAAATGTGAAATTTAGGAACCATTAGGAGTTGTGGTGATTTATACGTTATTATGCTGTGGTTTTACTGGTTTTACTGGTCTGGTCCACTAGAGATCAGACTGGACTGGATGTGGAACCTGGACTAAGAGGAGTTTGACTCTCCTGGTCTAAAGAATCTCCTGATAGAGATGAACGTTTCTAAGACTGTTCACATCTTAGACGGCTTTTCACTGCAGGACCTCCTGGATCGGTCCTTCTAGTCTTTCTGTTTTCAGTGGATCCAAAACGTCAGTATTAACTCAGAGTGACAAGAACCAACAGTATTTGTTGGACGTATCTCCACTTCTAGAATGATGGAGGTTCATGTATCTGAGTTAACGTCACAGTGGAAGCCGATGAACTGAACCAGAAGGACTAAAGGTTGATTCATGGATTCGTTCCTGTAGAACTCCATCTGATGGTTCCTCACTGAGCAGGTAGAGGTGTTCACGTGGAAAAGCATTCTGAATATGGTTGTTTTCCAGAGGAGATCCTGGACCTGACAGACCAGATCAGTCAAGGAGGGAAGACCATCCACGACCTGGAGAGGATGAAGAAGATCCTCGACGTGGAGAAGAGCGACATCAAGTCTGCCCTGGAGGAAGCAGAGGTAACTACCTACCTGCTGCAGTTCACACCTGTCAGCTGTCCACCATCTCACCTGCTGACTCCTCCCATCAGGGAACCTTGGAGCACGAGGAGAGCAAGACGTTGAGGTTCCAGATGGAGCTGCAGCAGATCAGGGCTGAGATCGAACGCAAGATCTCAGAGAAAGATGAAGAAATCGACAACCTCAGGTATCAAATATAGAAACTCAGAGGTTTTAGACATGGAGAGCACCAGCCAATCAGCTGCTAGATTCAGGTAAACACCTCACACTTGCAGTAATGTGAGCAGTAATTCCAGTTCCGTCCACCAGGCGGAGCCACCAGCGCTCCCTGGAGGCCATGCAGGCCAGTCTGGAGACGGAGGTTCGTAGTCGCAGCGAGGCGGTTCGTCTGAGGAAGAAGATGGAGTCGGACCTGAACGAGATGGAGGTCCAGCTGGGCCACGCCAACCATCAGGCGGCCGAGAGCCAGAGGGTCATCAGACACCTGCAGACACAGGTAAGCTCACCTGGCCTGGTCCTACTGGTCAGAAAAGTGAGAGAGTTCCATTAAACTGATATTGTGCTGGTGAGCACTGATAGACATTTTTTTATATGCAAATGTGTTTAATGTATATATTCATGTAACATTGATTGTTGTTTTTATTGTTGTTTTTGTATGTTTCAGGGACCTGGTCTGCGAAATAGCTGTTAGCTATTGACCTATGAACATGGCATCAGTTATTGTAACAATGCTTCTTGTTCTGTCCCTATTAAATAAATGTATGAATAAATAAATAAAATAAACCACCACAGAAGAAGAAAACAACAGAAAGATTATAAAACCTTATGAATGGTTCTGTCAGGTCCATGTGTAGCTTCTGGATGGTCACGGGTTTTCTGCCCCCTGCTGGTAACAAGACATTTCTGCTGCAGGTTAAAGAGCAGGAGGTGGACCTGGAGGATAAAGTCCAGCTGACCAATCAGCTGCGAGAACAGATCGCCCTGCTGGAGCGAAGCTGTTCGCTGATGACAGCAGAGGAGGAGGAACTTCGCAGCGTCCTGGAACAAACCGACCGCGTCCGCAAGATGGCCGAACACGAGCTGGTGGAGGTGTCCGAGAGAGTCAACCTGCTGACCTCACAGGTACGGAAAATAACCACTGATGTAAGGGTCACAGGTCAGTATAATTACTAAATGTTAAGTATCTGCCAGTTACTGACACCATTTCACTGATAATACACACTTAGATCAGCTGCAGTTCTTGGTTGTTCTACCAGATGGAGCCTCTTCCTGTTTAATCCTGTAGAGACCAGAGGAGGCGTCACTCAGACTACAGTTCATGTTAAAGCAGAGAGCATTGTGGGAGTTTAGCAGAAACGGGCACCATGGCAAAGACTAATGAGGAGGTTAATGACCTCCAACCAGATCTGATGTGAGAATGTTCTTCCTGCACCACCTTTTAGTTGTAGGAGCTTCAGGAGAAACCAGACGGACTTCGCTGAAAGAAATCCTACTACAAATCCACCACTGAGGACATTTTGGGACTTATCCGTCGGAAATGATACAAGAAACAACTGATAAAATTGTGGGGGTGTTTCTGAGTTCCATCAATTCATCCTCATCAGAACAGTCCTGCTGTCTGTGGAGATCCTTAGGCATCCACGTCATGGTGATCATAGGAACTTCAGTAGAAATCAACTGGATGAGAGGTGGAGCGTCTACAAGAATCTTCCAGAGAAGTCCAGTTGAACCTTTTATAGCTCGTTGAAGATGCTGAATCCAGTTCAGTTGATGAAATCAGCTGGACTTCTCTGGTAGGTTCTTGAAGTCCAGTTGGTCTTCTGGACTTCTGGTAGGTTCTTGAAGATGTTCCACCTCTCGTGCTTTCCTTGTTAATTACTGATTAATCGGCTGCTTGCTGTGTTTCCAGAACGCAGGTCTGGTGAATCATAAGAGGAAGCTGGAGGCAGATGTTTCCCTGCTGACCGGGGAGGTGGATGAAGCCCTGCAGGGGAGTCGCAGCGCCGAGGAGAAGGCCAAGAAGGCCATCACCGACGTCAGTCCTGACCCTGATCCAAACCAATGGACTGAATACCTGAGGGCTGAGGGTTCAGGTGTCTTCTCACCTGTTCGTTTGTGTCTCACCAGGCAGCTGTGATGGCCGAGGAGCTGAAGAAGGAGCAGGACAGCAGCAACATGCTGGAGAGGATGAAGAAGAACATGGAGTGTACAGTGAAAGGTACAAAGCTAGAGACAGACTGGTGAGGTCTGAAGGATGGAATGATCTCACCTCCATTTACAGCTCGAGTCCTCCATCCTCAGATAGCTTCACAAACATCTGAGTGGAGTTCAGGAGCTTCACGTGGAAACAAATTATAGATGTCTTCACACGGAGCTGCTTTAGCTCGATGCTAACAGTCGCTTTGTTTCTGACAGAACTTCAGGTGAAGCTGGACGAGACGGAGCAGATGGCTCTGAAGGGAGGAAAGAAACAGCTTCATAAACTGGAGACAAGAGTGAGTAGAACATCTGCAGAGCTTTGGTGTGATGTCCTCAGAGAACATCCAGAAATAAAGATGATGGTGGTGATGTGTTCAGGTGAGGGAGCTGCAGACGGAGCTGATGGTGGAGCAGAAGAAGAGTGAAGAATACCAGAAAGGAGTCCGACGCTACGAGAGGAGAGTCAAAGAGCTAACGTACCAGGTCTGATTACCTGCTGCTGCTGCTGCTGATGTTCTGCAGGTTCTGTGGTTCCTCATTGGTTGTGTCTGTGTTCTGCAGTCGGAGGAGGACAGGAAGACTCTGCTGAGGATGCAGGAGCTCATCGAGAAGCTGCAGACCAAAGTAAAGAGCTACAAGAGACAAGCTGAGACCGCTGTGAGTCTGTAGAACATCTCACATCAGATACTCTCCACTCTGCTCACATTAAACTCCATCTAGAGGAGGTTTGATAACATTCAACCAAGTGATTTTGTGTCGTGCAAAAGTTCTCATAGGTTTGGTTCTTCAGGTTACAGCAGGAACCTCCAGGTTCTCACCACTGTCCACAATAAACTGCAGACCCTTTTAAACTAAAGTAAGTTCTGATGCGCTGCAGATGCAGTCGGAGATCAGGTGGAGAAAGAAGAAAAAGTAGCAGTTAAAGAACCAGATGTTTTAGTCTAGAGGTGGTGGAGACCAAAACCAGAGCTAAAACAAAGTGAATGTTGGACTGCAGAGGAATGTTCCTGAACCTTCTGGATGATGTTAACATGTTAGCCATATGTACTTTGAAGCTAATGGGACATCACAGCTGACTTACAGAAAAGTTTAAATGTAAATTTCCCCTGGCGTGGGGAGAAAT
Organism: Amphiprion clarkii; assembly: GCA_027123335.1. Classification (NCBI taxonomy): domain Eukaryota; kingdom Metazoa; phylum Chordata; class Actinopteri; family Pomacentridae; genus Amphiprion; species Amphiprion clarkii. Next base: position 37,328,474 of record CM049574.1, read on the forward strand.
AAAGGACTTATCCGTTATCTCTTAAGATGCTGTTAATCATAGTCCCTTAATTTGAAAGGTCAGAATCCTTGATGTTTCCAACAACCACTGGATCAGGACTTTAGTTTGATACACCTGAACGTAAACACCTGACTGCTGCCTTATGGTCAGGACATGAGGTTTACCTGCAGGTGGAACCTGGTGGAGAGAAAACTTTACATCACCCCAACCTTCTCCTGTGACCTGAGAAACTTCCCACGTCATGATGCTGCCACCACCGTGCTTCAAAGTGGGGATGATGTGTTTGTGAAGATGTCAAACATATCATCTAGTCTGATGGACACAAAGCTCCATCCTGGTCTTCTCAGACCAAAGAACCTTCTTCCAGAGTCTCCACATGTCTTCTGGTGAACTCTAGTCCAGATTTAATTGGAGCTTTTCCCATCAGAGTCTTTCTCTTTGTCTCCATGAAGCTTTGACTGGTGAAGAACAGACAACAGTTGTTGGATGAACAATCTGAAGCTGGAACTCCTTCAGAGGAGTCATAAGAGTCTTGGTGGCCTCCCTCTCTAGTCTCTTTCTCCTTCAGAGGAGTCATAGGAGTCTTGGTGGCCTCCCTCTCTAGGCTCTCAGGTCTTGAGGATGTCCTGCTCTAGTCAGATTTATTCATGTTCCATCTTCCTTCCATTTCTTAATGATGGATTTAACTGGACTCCAGGAGATCTTCAGGAACTTGGAAATGTTCTTGTATCGTCCTGACTGATGCTTTTCAACAACCTTTTTTCTCAGAGTTTCATGGAGGTTCTTTAGTCTTCATGGTGCAGTTCTATCCAGGAGTACAGGAGTCTTTATCCTCCAATCATCTCGCTCTGACTACCCGGAGATAAATGGATGGATCAACTGTTGTTCCTTTGTTCGTCCACCAGGAGGAGCAGGTGAGCTGCAGCGCCGTTCGTTTCCGGAAGGTCCAACACGAGCTGGATGATGCCGAGGAGAGAGCCGACATCGCCGAGACGACCGTCAACAAACTGCGGATTCGAACCCGCGAACAAACCACGAAGGTCACCATGGTGAGTAGACAGTTTATCGATGTTGAGCCGGTGAATCCGAACGTTTTAACGTGATGTTTCTGTCTCCACAGATCGCAGAATGAAGCTCTGCTGCATCTTCAGACGCCTCCAGTGTTTGTCGTGTTTGACTGCTGTGGTTTTAGTGGTTCTGCTGTAGAGTTCAGGATCGTAGATGCTTCAATCCGCATTTATCTCCATATTTCTTGACTGTGAAGCTTGGTGAAATGGTTTGCAGAGGAAGTGTGGTAGGATGGAGAACGTAGGAGAGCTGACATGGACAGCAGCAGTCCGGTAGTTGGGTTCGTCGTCTCAGCCGTAGGAAGACGTGAACTTTAACAGAGTTTCTGGAATGTTCATCAAATTAAACTGAAGACTTTTAATAACTTTTGGGATCCTTTTTGCTCTGACTCTATTCTCCATCACATTTGATAAACAAAACATCCTGCGCAGACTAGTAGGTGATATTTACTTCAGGTGGACCTTCATGGACCTTCATGGACCTTCGTGTTCTTGTGGATGTAGAACACTGTCCTCAGGTCCATGATGGAGGAAACTAAGTTCAGTGTTTTTAAGACTTTCAAAGACCTGCAGGAACCCTGAAAACTAAACCGTGTGCAACTAACTTTGGTAGCTATTTGTTTGACAGGAGCTAATGTAAGCTAACAAGAGCTAGGACGAGCTAACGGAAGACAACAAGAGCTAAAAGGAGCTATTCAAAACTAACAGGAGCTAGAAGAAGCAAACAAAATGTAACAGGAGCTAACGTAAGCTAACATGAGCTAAGAGGTCTGTGATGGAGGAACCTAAATTCAGTGTTTTTAAGACTTTTAAAAACCCACAGAAAACCTGAAAACTAAAACTAAACCACTAACGTTACCAAACAGCTATTTGCTTGAAATCCTTAAAGACGGTAGCGCTAAAGTGAAAGTAAGAAACTTAATCCTTATCTACTACTCTTGAAGGAATCATCTCAAAGTTAAAGAACATTTGTAATTAAAATAAGACTTTATATGGTGTTAAAACTTAATCATCTACTGTTCTGCTGCTTGTTATTGCTTTAAGGTCTTTTAGGTGAGGAACAGAAGAACCATCAGAACGTTCAACATGAAGTCACTGTGACCACGTTTACTTTATATTTACTCACTTTGAATCCGATGGTTTTGTGTGTCATGTTGAAGGTTTGGATCTCCAGGTAATGGTTGGTACTTTCAGGCTCTCATGTAAAACACAGAAGCAGTTGAGGAAGTAGATGTTCTACTCTGGAGGTGGAGGAGACCAAAGATGGAGCTGAAACAGATTAAAACAGGAAACTGCTGCTTCTCCTTAATGTGGAAACAACATGTTAGCTTTAGCTGCTATATGAGCTAACGCTACATCAGAGCTTACCAGATTGTAAACATCAGAACATGAACCTGCTTTCAGATCGTAGATTACTGATGTGTGGATTTTATTGTGTTCAACTGTTTTGATTTGAATCTTTGGTCTTTTAGGAAATAAAAACTGTTTGATTCAGTTTTCTGTTTTCTGGATTCTTTGAGTTCTCCTTTGAAACCTGCTACACCTGTGACACAAACAGCCACAGTTTCAGCTAACAAGCTAACGAGAGCTAAGAGCAGCTAGTGGAAGCTAACAGGAGCTAAGAGGAGTTGACTTAAGCTAACAAGAGCTAAGAGGAGCTAACGTAAGCTAAGAAGAGCTAAGAGGAGCTAATGGAAGCTAAGAGGAGCTAATAGAAGCTAACGGGAGATAAAAGGAGCTAACGTAAGCTAACAAGAGATAAGAGAAGCTAATAAGAGCAAAGAGGAGCTAATGGAAGATAACAGAAGCTAAAAGGAGCCAACATAATTTAACAGAAGCTAAGAGGAGCTAACAAGAGATAAGAGGAGCTAATAGAAGCTAACGGGAGCTAAAAGGAGCTAATGTAAGCTAACATGAGATAAGAGGAACTCATGGAAGATAATAAGAGTTAAGAGCTGCTAACTGTAGCTAACAAGAGGAAAGAGGAGCTAAGAGAAGCTAACAGGAGCTAACAGGACCTAACAGAATGTGTCTTTTCGTCTCTTTGTGGTGTTTCTTTGACACTTTGTGTTTTTCATCTCTTTGTGGTGTTTGTCGTCTCTTTGTGGTGTTTGTCGTGTCTTTGTGGCATTTTTTCATCTCGTGTTTTTTCATCTCTTTGTGGTGTTTGTCGTCTCTTTGTGGTGTTTTTTTTCAGTTTTTAATCAAACACACTGAGCAGCAGACGGTTGTTTTGGCGTTCAACACTTTATTCACAAACTAAACCAACACGGTGTCCACAGGTGACTGTACAGGTGTGTTAGATCAGTATTATCACATCCTCAACCCTCCAAAGTGCTCTGCAGTTTGTCCTTCAGTGTGTGTGTGTGTGTGTGTGTGTGTGTGTGTGTGTGTGTGTGTGTGTGTGTGTGTGTGTGTGTGTCCAGTCTCGTGCACGTCTTTAAAAAACACACCTACACATTTACAAATACATTCAAACACAACCAGGAGGTTCTTCCTAGAACGTAGTTAGACAGCAAATAGCACCGCAGAGCCGAGACGAGTTAAAGGAAGGAACTCTACGACTGGAGCCGGATCCACACAGGAAGGAAGCAGGGACTGGTTCTACTGGTCCTACTGGTTCCACTGGTCCTACTGGTGTCTTCAAGGGAGAGTACGGGATCAAAGATCAGTAACCAGCTGATGGATACAGGAAGTCTTCATTAAAATGACCTCAGGTTGTTTCTCTGTGGTTGTTTTGTGTGTTTTTGTGGTTGTTTTCCATCAGTTTCTAGTCACTTTTTGTGTCTTTGTGGTCATTTTCACTACAGTTTCTGATGTTTTATTTTCTAGCTTTGTCTTTTCTGACTGAAGTCTGAGACTTTCAAACTAAAACCCGTCTACAGCTTCCTGTGTTCTGATCGGTGGTTATTGATTATTAGGATGCAGGAACATGGAGGAGAACCCTGCAGAAGAACCCAACACCCAGTGATTCATCGAAACCAGGAAGTAGCTGCTGAAAGGCATGCTGGGAGATGTGGGACACAGACAGAGCAGCTGTCATCATGGTAATGCTTCATCTGAAGGTAGAACTGAGGACGTGATGATAAGTTTCCTGGGACGTGTTCACTTCCTGTGTGGATCAGCCACTTTCTAAAGTTATATTTTACATTTTAAACCTTGAGAAACTGAAACGCTGAGAGAAGAAAACAAAGTCAGAAGGTGATTGGACAGTGACGAGATCAGTAATAAAACCATCTGATGATGTCATCTAGTCCTCTTTTTATTGGCTCACGAGGCGTCCGGAGAGTCTTTCTGTTTCCTGGTTGTTCTCTCTCTTCGCCATGCTGCATCGTGGGAACTGTAGTCGCCGGGTTAGTACGACTGTAGCTTCATCGCTACGGTAACTGACTCTTAAGTTAGTGGGGGGCAGAACCATGACATCACAGTGACATCAGTGGTGTCTCAGTTTAGTACGAACACGAACTTTAATGTCTGTTAGAAAGAAACAAGTGAAGAAGAAACCTGAGGAGGAGGAGGAGGAAGAAGAGGAGAAAGAGGAGGAAGAAGAGGAGGGAGAAGAGTAGGAAGAAGAGGAGGAAGAGGAGGAGGAAGAGGAAGGAGAAGAGGAGGGAGAAGAGTAGGAAGAAGAGGAGGAAGAGGAGGGAGAAGAGGAGAAAGAGGAGAAGGAAGAGGAGGGGGAAGAGGAGGAGGAAGAGGAGGAGGAGGAGGGAGAAGAGGAAGAGGAGGAGGAGGAGGAGGAGGAGGTAGAAGAGGAAGAGGATGAGGAGGAAGAGGAGCAGGAGGAGGGAGAAGAGGAAGAAGAGGAAGAGGAGGAGGAAGAGGAAGAAGAGGAGGAGGAGGAGGGAGAAGAGGAAGAAGAGGAGGAGAAGGAGGAAAACGAGGAAGAGGAGGAGGAGGAAGGTCTGATCGGCCTTTGTTTGATTTTCATCTGAAAAACAACCAATGGAGTGTTTCTGTTGTTCTGAGACTGAATCTGTTTTATCAGAAATAACACAAAAATAAAAACATAAAAATCTGAAATGTTTATCTTGTAACAGCAGAAAAGCCGTTTGCTTTAGAATTTGTTTTTATTATTATTAGGTGGATTCCGTTGATAAAGAAGAAGATCCTGTAGATTTTATATTTAATACAATAACATTAATAGTTTTTATTCCGTCACTTTATTCTGAAATACTCAGAAAATATGTCATCGTGAAAAGTTCCGGCTGTAGTTCTGTCTGATTTTAGGTGCTTGCACTCTGAGATTTTGATTAAACCAGGGGTGTCAAACATGCGGCCCGCGGGCTAAAAGCGGCCCTCCAGAGGGTCCAATCTGTCATTTTGCGTCTTTTTTGCCACTTTGTGTCACATTTTTTTCGTTTATTGTCTAGTTTTTGTTGTTTTTATCTCATTTTTATCATTTTGTGTCTTGTTTGACATTTTGTCATTTTTCTCATTTTGTGTCTCATTTTTGTTGTTTTGTGTCTCATTTTTGTCTTTTTTGCCATTTTAATGTCTCATTTGTCATTTTGTGTCTCATTTTTGTCTTTTTTGCTGTTTTAATGTCTCGTTTGTCATTTTGTGTCTCATTTTTGTTATATCTCGTTTTTGTCATTTTGTGTCTCATTTTTGTCGTTTCGTGTCTCATTTTTGTCTTTTTTGCCGTTTTAATGTCTCGTTTTTGTCATTTTGTGTCTCATTTTTGTCGTTATGTGTCTCGTTTTTGTCATTTTGTGTTTCGTTTTTGTCGTTTTTCTTTGGTCATTTTTTGCCTAATTTTTGTCACGTGTCCATCTTTTGTCGCTTTCTAACTTTTAGTCTAATTTTTTTGTCATGTTTTGTCTCATTGTGTTTTTTATTTCTTGGTTATTTACAGTTATTTACGGTGGTTCTACCAGTCCTCTTCAGATCAGACTGAGCTGAATGTGGAACCTGGACTAGGATGAGTTTGACTCCTCTGGCTTAAATGAAAAATACATTACAAATACATTATTATTGTTGTTGTTATTATTATTAATATTATTGATGGATTTATTTCTGTTTTCCAATAAATAATGTGATCAGAAGAATAACGACTGAAGGATTAATGAGGGACGGAAACTTAAATCTCATTTAAACGTCAGATCAGTGAAGTTTCTTTAGAACTCCGTCTGTTTTCAGTCTGAAACTAAAGTCTGGACAAATATGGTCGTGTTTCATGTCTACCTCCCTGACTCCTCCTCCCCGTGGCCCCACCCCCGGATCCCCGCCCCTCCCCGGCGGTGGGAGGAGCCTGTGGGGGGGTGTTTGATCCCAGCGTCTCCCTGAGCAGTGGGGTGGGAGGGGCCTGGTGATGTCACAGAGGTTGCAGAAGCTGATTGGCTGACCGGCGAGGCGGGGGCGTGACGGTAGGTCGGCGCCGTTATCTCGACGACCACCCCCTCCCCCTCCTTCAGGCTGCTGGGGCGGGGCCAGGAGCCTGCTTCAACCAATCAGGACACTTAGCCCTTCCAGCCGTCCCAGATCGGACCACTGCAGGAACAGACACACAACAGGTGAGACAGACACACAACAGGTGTGTGTCTGTGTTGGGTGCTAACAGTCAGATGAGACTCATGCAGCAAAAATAAACAGAAACACAAAAAACACAATTTATAAGGCAGCGACGGACTCACATCCTGAAAACAAAACAAGTGTTCAGCTGTGGTTGGTGTGTCTCTTTGTGGTCATTTTGTGTCTCTTTGTGGTTTTTTGTCTCTTTGTGGTCGTTTTGTCTCTTTGTGGTCGTTTTGTGTCTCTTTGTGGTCGTTTTGTCTCTTTGTGGTCGTTTTGTGTCTCTTTGTGGTCGTTTTGTCTCTTTGTGGTCGTTTTGTCTGTTTGTGGTCGTTTTGTGTCTCTTTGTTGTGTTTTGTCTCTCTGTGGTCGTTTTGTCTCTTTGTGGTTATTTTGTGTCTCTTTGTGGTCGTTTTGTGTCTCTTTGTGGTCGTTTTGTCTCTTTGTGGTCGTTTTGTGTCTCTTTGTGGTCGTTTTGTCTCTTTGTGGTCGTTTTGTCTGTTTGTGGTCGTTTTGTGTCTCTTTGTTGTGTTTTGTCTCTCTGTGGTCGTTTTGTCTCTTTGTGGTTATTTTGTGTCTCTTTGTGGTCGTTTTGTGTCTGGATCTGGAAGGAAACTAGAGACGAGAGGTGAAGCATTAGACAGACAGGTGAGAGGCGTTAGACAGACAGGTGAGAGGTGTTAGACAGACAGGTGAGAGGCGTTAGACAGACAGGTGAGAGGCGTTAGACAGACAGGTGAGAGGCGTTAGACAGACAGGTGAGAGGCGTTAGACAGACAGGTGAGAGGCGTTAGACAGACAGGTGAGAGGCGTTAGACAGACAGGTGAGAGGCGTTCAGGCAGCAGCAGCAGAAGGAGGAGGAGGAGGAGGAGGAGGAAGACTCACAGGGTTCGAGACGATGAAGGTTTCTTGACTCTCGGCCACTTCCTCCTCTCAAACAGCCTGATGCAACAGATACACACCGTGTTACACACACACCGTGTTACACACACACACACACACACACACACACACACACACAGTTAAGCCCCGCCCCCAGCAGCGCCGTCATGCAGCATCACAGCAGGAAACGGTTCATTCATACCTGTAGTCATCAAAGCTGCCATGAGCCCGCCCACCTGCTGGAGACACAGTCTGATTGGTTAGTCAGTAGAGGCCAGCAGTGATGTCACTGATTATGTCACTGAGATATTTATTCTACAGCAGGAAGTAGCCATGTTGGTTCACCTGTAAACAAACGACTGAATGTCTGCTGTAAACAAACAAATAAATAAACAAACAACTGAAAGTCTGCTGTAACAAACAAACAAATAAAAATTTGTTTTGGGAATTTTTGATCTTCAAAGTCAAAATACACAACAGGTTGTTGTGTATTTTGTGTAGTTGTGTAGTTGTATTGTGTAGCGTTGTGTAGTTGCGTAGTTGTGTAGCTGTTTAGTTGTGTAGCTGTGTAGTTGTGTAGCTGTGTAGTTGTGTAGGTGTCGTACCGGGGTCTACTGAGCGTGTGCGGGGGTTACACTGCTTGTGTAGTTGTGTAGTTGTATAGCTGTGTAGTTGTGTAGGTGTCGTACCGGGCTCTACTGAGCGTGTGCGGGGGTTACACTGCTTGTGTAGTTGTGTAGTTGTATAGCTGTGTAGTTGTGTAGGTGTCGTACCGGGCTCTACTGAGCGTGTGCGGGGGTTACACTGCTTGTGTAGTTGTGTAGTTGTATAGCTGTGTAGTTGTGTAGGTGTTGTACCGGGCTCTACTGAGCGTGTGCGGGGGTTACACTGCTTGTGTAGTTGTGTAGTTGTATAGCTGTGTAGTTGTGTAGGTGTCGTACCGGGCTCTACTGAGCGTGTGAGGGGGTTACACTGCTTGTGTAGTTGTGTAGTTGTATAGCTGTGTAGTTGTGTAGGTGTCGTACCGGGCTCTACTGAGCGTGTGCGGGGGTTACACTGCTTGTGTAGCTGTATAGCTGTGTAGTTGTGTAGGTGTTGTACCGGGCTCTACTGAGCGTGTGCGGGGGTTACACTGCTTGTGTAGTTGTGTAGTTGTATAGCTGTGTAGTTGTGTAGGTGTTGTACCGGGCTCTACTGAGCGTGTGCGGGGGTTACACTGCTTGTGTAGTTGTGTAGTTGTATAGCTGTGTAGTTGTGTAGGTGTCGTACCGGGCTCTACTGAGCGTGTGCGGGGGTTACACTGCTTGTGTAGTTGTGTAGTTGTATAGCTGTGTAGTTGTGTAGGTGTCGTACCGGGCTCTACTGAGCGTGTGCGGGGGTTACACTGCTTGTGTAGTTGTGTAGTTGTATAGCTGTGTAGTTGTGTAGGTGTCGTACCGGGCTCTACTGAGCGTGTGCGGGGGTTACACTGCTTGTGTAGTTGTGTAGTTGTATAGCTGTGTAGTTGTGTAGGTGTCGTACCGGGCTCTACTGAGCGTGTGCGGGGGTTACACTGCTTGTGTAGTTGTGTAGTTGTATAGCTGTGTAGTTGTGTAGGTGTCGTACCGGGCTCTACTGAGCGTGTGCGGGGGTTACACTGCTTGTGTAGTTGTGTAGTTGTATAGCTGTGTAGTTGTGTAGGTGTCGTACCGGGCTCTACTGAGCGTGTGCGGGGGTTACACTGCTTGTGTAGTTGTGTAGTTGTATAGCTGTGTAGTTGTGTAGGTGTCGTACCGGGCTCTACTGAGCGTGTGCGGGGGTTACACTGCTTGTGTAGTTGTGTAGTTGTATAGCTGTGTAGTTGTGTAGGTGTCGTACCGGGCTCTACTGAGCGTGTGCGGGGGTTACACTGCTTGTGTAGTTGTATAGTTGTGTAGTTGTGTAGGTGTCGTACCGGGCTCTACTGAGCGTGTGCGGGGGTTACACTGCTTGTGTAGTTGTGTAGTTGTATAGCTGTGTAGTTGTGTAGGTGTCGTACCGGGCTCTACTGAGCGTGTGCGGGGGTTACACTGCTTGTGTAGTTGTGTAGTTGTATAGCTGTGTAGTTGTGTAGGTGTCGTACCGGGCTCTACTGAGCGTGTGCGGGGGTTACACTGCTTGTGTCCTCTACAGCCTCGTAGCTCCATCAGCTGGACGTGAAGTTGGTTCAGAACCGTCCGGTCCAGAGAGCTGACGCCGTTTATCAGCTGCAACACAGTCAGACACACTTAGAGCTGTCTGTGTGTGTGTGTGTGTGTGTGTGTGTGTGTGTGTGTGTGTGTGTGTGTGTGTGTGTGTGTGTGTGTGTGTGTGTGTGTGTGGGTGTGTGTCTGTGTGTGTCTGTGTCTGTGTGTATCTGTGTGTGTCTGTGTGTACCTGGTACGGGTCTGTGTTCAGGTCGAAGTACTCGAGGAACCCGGTGGCAAATTCACAGAACAGGAAGTTGTGCGTCTCGTTGATGGTCCTCAGACACCAGTAGGTGTTGTTGTTGGCGCTGGTACAGGCACAGAACGGACCCACTGTAACACAACAGACACACAATGTCCAACAAAACTGTCTGTAAACTATCACTAATAGTAGCAGCTGTCTTGTGTTTACATATTGGTGTCAAGTCGCCATTATTGAAAGTCGTAAAGTTAAAGTTTCCATCCAGAACCAGTTCGTCAGTCTGAGTCTCCAGAGAGTCCTAGAACCCGGATTATTGTTCAGATGGACTAAAACTGAAGCTGAGGCCTTCAACCCCAAGAATACCAAACCCACCATCAAGCATGGAGGTGGCAGTATCATGCTCGGGAGCTTTCTAGAAGAGCTTCTATACTGGATTCAGACTGGATGTTGGACTGGTTCTGGACTTTCTTGGGACTGGTTTATGTTTGGTTCCAGTCTTGGTTCTCCTGGTTTTGGATGTGATTTAAAGTTGGTTTAGGATTTATTTTCCTCTGGATCTGGTCCCACATGAGGACTGGTTTCAGACTGGTTCTGAACATTTTGTTGGACTGGCTTAAGTTTGGTTTTGGTCCTGGCTTTAGACCTTTTAGGACTGGTTTCAGACTGTCTTAGGTGGGGGTTTTTTAACCCCAAGAACACCAAACCTCCCACCAAGCATGGAGGTGGCAGTATCATGCTCTGTGGAACTGGAGCTTTACACAAAGTAAATGGAATAATGAAGAAGGAGGATTACCTCCACGTTCTTCAGGAAAACCTAAAACCATCAGCAAAAGGTTGATGTTGGACACAGTTGGATGTTTCAACCAGACAATGAGCCCAAACACACATCAGACGTGGTAAAGAAATGGTTCCATCAGGCTAGAATGAAGGTTCTAGACTGGTCTCCCCAAAGTCCTGACTTAGACCCATCAAGAACCTGAAGAACCAAGACAGAAAGACCACAAATGTAGTGGAACGGCACCATTTCTGGTGCCATTCCACTACATTTGTGGTCTTTCTATCTCAGACTTGAGTCTGTTAAATTGATAGTATAATGATACCGCCACCTCCATGCCTGACGGTAGGTATAGAGTCCCATCAGTGTCTGTCTACATGTGTGTCCAGGTTACAGGTGTGCTGGTGTCATACATGTCCAGTAGGGAGGCGTGTGCCAGTGCTGGTTGTCATGCGTGAAGCAGGTGAGTCCTGGCATCGAACACGTGTCGTTGTTTCGGATCCTTTTGATCATCTTCCTCATCTTCTTCCTCCTCTTCTGCTCCTTCAGAAGCCACGCCTTCTTGTCCCGAGCCCCACCCTTCCTGCTGACACACAGGTGAACTGTCAGCATGATGTCAGAGTGATGTCAGCAGCTCTGAGTCCGCTGGTTGGTCGGATCCTCACCTGAAGGGATGAAGGCCTCCTCCTCTCAACCTCAGCTTGTTCTTCAGCTTCGATTTGTACCTGAACGACACAAAGATCCCGTCAGGTGAGAACGTTCTGTTACCTGAGCCGTGTTCTCACCTGGTGGACTTACAGGTATTTATTACAGTCACACTCCAGGGGGCGGGCCTTCTTCAGGTGACCTCGGACCTCCCTCAGGTTCTTGATCTTCGTCTGCAGAGTCTCGATCTGGTAGAAAGAGAAAACCTCAGGATCTTTAATGTTTAGGATCAGCTGATAGAACACTCCCAATGTTCTTCCTAAAAGTCAGAAAACTACAAATGTTCTAAAAAATGTTCTGGAAAGGTTCTAGTAAAGTTTTCAGTGGAACATTTGAGTCCCCACAACATTCTTCTAATGTTCTTAGAAAAATGTTCTGGGAAAGTTCTAGTAAAGTTTCCAGTGGAAAATTTGAGTTCCCACAATGTTCTTCTTAAAAGTTAGATGACTAGAAATGTTCTAAAAATGTTTGGTGTTGATGATGTTGGACTGTTGATTTACTTAACGTTCTTCGATCCAATGTTGTGTTGAGAACGTTCTTCCTTTATTATCATGGAAGGTAATACGTGTTCCTGACAACATCCTCCAGCATTCTCTAAACGTTCCGTTTTAGTTCACTCAGGAGAGAACGGGTTCTAACCTCGTGGTCGATGTGCAGCTTGTGGTCCTTCCAGGCCTGCAGAGTCTGGTAGACTCCAGTATCACACTTCACCGTGGCGTTGAACAGGATGGAACATCTGCAGGAGAACCACACAGAGCAGAACAACTGTTACCACAAACAGTAACATTCAGTTCTAGTCCACATTCACTGGAACACAATCTCATTCATGCAGAATGAAAGAACGTTTCCCCAACATCACCGACACGTTCTAACGATGTTCAAGTTTTAATTAATGTTCAAAGAATGTTCTAAGGACATTCAGCATTTCAAATAATGTTCCTTTAAGGTTAGAATATTCAAGATGATGTTTGGAGGACGTTCTCCTGAGCACAGATTATGTTCCTTGATAAAAAGGAAGAATGTTCACAGTGCAACGTTCTCAAGGTTCTTGAGGCCTGAGATGGTAGAATGTTCTTGTGACGTGTTAACAAAGGTGGAACATTTAGGCTGCAATGACGATGTTATGGAGAGCACATTAGAGAACGTTCTTCAATAGAACATTCCCAGTGTTCCACGTCACAAAGAACATTCGTCATGCAGCATCTCTTTTGAGAACGGTATGGAACATCTCCAGTTGTACTTTAAACTGTAAATAGTCTGTATTCTAGTAGAACTATGGATCCATCCATAGATGAACACTGACAGGAACTTTATGGAGACTCTAGACCACCAAATGTCCATTTTCAAGGACCAATAATTATTGATTTGTGTTATTTTTGAACAATTTTGAGTCATTTTAAACAAATGTTATCTTATTTTGGACAGATTTAGAGTATTTTGGATGCATTTGAAGACATTTTTGTAAAATCTGAGTCATATTTGTCAAGTTTTATGACATATTTGAAAGGTTTTTAGTTATTTTGGACTGTCTTCATCTTCTGTTGAACAAATTCTGAGTAACTTTGGACAAATTTCAAGTCTAAGTATCTGAAAACTGGAGCCTTGTCTGGTCAAACTGTAACACATCAGATTGTACTGATATTAGAGCCTCAACAGTTGGAGAAATGTGGACCAAAGACTGTATTCTAGTAGAACTATGGATCCATCCATTGATAAACACTAACAGGAACTTTATGGAGACACGATACTTTTGAAATTGTCAACTTTTTTCCATTTTTAAGCTCCAATAATTAAACATGTCCTCTTCTGGATCTGTTCAGTGTTTCTCATCTCATGGAACTGTTCTGTCTGTTCTACTTCTGGAGAACCTTTAAATATCTTTACAGGACTTTTCGAGGGTGAAAACGGAAAAACTCTCAGATCTGAAACCAGGAAATTCTCTGAATTCTGTCTAAATGTTGTAGATGAGGGTCAAAATATTAAACATGTAAATTGTGGACAGAACCTTTGAGAACCCTGACAGTCTGAGGTTAGATCTTTGGTTCCTCACTAATCTCCAGGAGAACCTGCAGAACGTCTCAGGTTCTAATCCACACTGACCTGTGGGTGACTTTGATGGAGTTTGGAGGAACCACATCAGGAACCAACCCCCTCCCACTGAACTCGTCCTCAGGCTCCTCTGTGATTGGCTGAGCCAGGCCGGCCCCGCCCCCCAGGCTGCCGTTGCCGGGGTAACTGTTGGACAGCGAGCGGCTGTAGCGGTTCCTGGAGAAGCTCTTCAGGGCTTTAAACTCTGGAACACAAACGGAGAACCTCAAACATCTGAGTCATGGAGCTGCTGCAGTTCTGGTCTCAGACACCAGAGGGCAGAGTTCCACCTCTAACTAACTGAGGAGGATATTTACCTGTTTTGTTTTTTAAGATTAACTGTTAAACTATTACTTTTGTGGGATTTTACTTCCTGTGATTCAAACATTCCAGGTACTTTAGCAGGAAGCTGACTGGATGACGCGTTTTAGTGACAACATTTAGTTTTATCTTGGAGAAACTCTAACTTCAGCCTCTCGGCTAAAAACCAAACATAAGATCAAATAAACACGAAGCTGATCTGATGGAGTTTTTGGACTCAGTGCCTTGCTGGACAAAACGTGATGTTTTTGGACTCAGTGCTGCCCCCTGCTGGATAAAACATGATGTTCTTAGATTCAGTGCTGCCCCCTGCTGGATGAAACATGATGTTCTTAGATTCAGTGCTGCCCCCTGCTGGATGAAACATGATGTTCTTAGATTCAGTGCTGCCCCCTGCTGGATGAAACATGATTCTTAGATTCAGTGCTGCCCCCTGCTGGATGAAACATGATGTTCTTAGACTCAGTGTCGCCCCCTGCTGGACTCACTCTTCTTGAAGAAGGGCTTCCTGTTGAAGGGTCTCAGCAGGCCGCAGTCACAGCCATCAGTATCTGGCAGGTAGAGCTGAGACTTGATGCTGATTGGATGCTGGCGGCCGACCACGCCCCTCTGGAAGCTCTTAGCCCCGCCCCCTTCGCTCTTACACTTGAAGAGTCGCAGTTTCCCGGTGGTGTCCTCCACACACTGCCACTTCTATACAATAACACACAACAACACACAATACATAACAATACATAACACACAACAACACAACACAACACACAATACATAACAATACATAACAACACACAACAACACATTATTATTATTAATTAACCTCAGACACAGTCAGTGAGAATGAAGTTCCTGATTTATTCCAGAACAACAGTTTAAATGTGAGTCATGATGATGGGATCAGAGGAGGACAGAACAGGAAGAACTGGAGGGAGAATAGAAGAACATAAAATAATACAACTGGAATACGATGGAGAATAACGAAAAGTGATGAAATAAATCAGGAATGCAGCAGTGGAACTGGAAGGACAAATATAGATTGGGAATAAAGTCAGGAACAGAACAGTAAAGTTCTAGGATCAGGAGTGAGATTCAGAATAAACGTTTGTGGAATCAGGGATCAGGAATAATTTATTAGAAAGTTTTCAGAGTTAATACAGCTGAGAAGAATCAGATCAGGAATAAAGTGATGGAATCAGGATGAATCAACATAAAGAGAGAAATTCTGGAATAAAGTTATAGAATCTGGAATATAGTTATATAATCTGGAATAAAGCTATAGAATCTGGAGTAAAGATATAGAATCTGGAGTGAAGTTATGGAATCTGTAATAAAGCTATAGAATCTGTAATAAAGCTATAGAATCTGGAATAAAGTAACGGGATGGTAAAGGAACAAAAACATGGGTAAAGTTCTACAGCTGGAGTAAAGTTCTGGGATCAGGAATGAGATTCAGAATAAAGTAAAAGCATTAGAAGTCAGTAAAATTAATTAATTTTGGAATAGAGTTCAGGAATAATGTTACAGTAAAGGGATCAGGAGTCATTTAGTAGAAGGTTTGGAATCAGATCAGGAATAAAGTGACAGAATCAGCATGAATCAGAATAAAGAAACTCTGGAGTAAAGTTCTAGGATCTGGACTAAAGGATGAGAGTGAAGGGAAGTAATGTGATGTCACTTCCTGTGCCGAGGCGTTCCGTCCAGGTGACTCCTACCTGTCCGGTCTGCTGGCAGGGCGTCTGGTACTCGGCTCTCTGACACAGATCTTTGACTCGCTGGTGTTTGGGCAGGAAGTTCTCCTCCTGAGAGACTTCTTTACCTTCGACCCTCTGGTGCAGCAGCTTCCTGTTCAGCCCGGAAATAAACTTATCTCAGTTTGTTCTACCAGAGCAGACGTCTGGAACTAAAGCAGAATATTTACCCTCTCTCCACCAGGAACGAGTCCCGCCACACCTTCGACTTCCTGTTCACCTGGAACCTGCAGAGAGAGTTTCATTCCTGAAGTTAATCTGTTGCTGGGTGTTTAGACTCATCTGCTGTTTACTAAAACGTAGAAATCTGTTTATTAAATGTAAAACCCTCTTTTCTAAAACGTTCTAAGCTCTGATCAGCTGTTCTTCTCCACTGGTTCCTCTTCTGTCTGTCTGGAATTTCATCTTTCAGGATAATATTTAGTTTTTTTCTGCAGTCGGAGGAACGTTGGAACCCTGCAGGATTCTCTGAACAAACAGAAGAACGTCTGGACATCGTGGAAAATGTTTTGTTCGTGTGAAACTCTGGATGAATCATTTTAATCTGACAGTTTGAGTTTTTCCATCACTGATTAATCCGCTAAATATTTACAGTTTCTGTTATTTTAACTCAGAGGAACTTTTATTGGATTTAGTTAAACCTACATCTGACCGGATCATTGTTTTAGATTCATTTTACCGGAACAGAAACTTTCATTTCTGTTATTTATTTGGTTTTAATAGGTCTGAAAGCAGAACATCACCTGGAGGTTAACAAATACAGGAAATAAAGTTAAAACAAGCTAACATGCTAGCACCTAGCACCTAGCATAAAACAAGCTAACATGTTAGCAACTACCAGAAATAGAATAAAGTGAGTTTGATGAATTATTTCCATCCTGAGCCCTGATCTGGTTGACTTCCAGAGAGAACCGTGAGAACCATCAGAGGGTTGAAAATGTGAAGGTTCTGTTAGTTTCTACAGTTTCTGGTTGATAAACGGATAAATGTGGTGATTTTTTATCTTTTGCTTTGGGATTCTGAGGGTTTACCCACCCTGGAGTCAGAACCAGGTTCTACATGGACGGTTCTGGACAAACTCAGAGGTTCAGTTCGTCCTGAAACAACCCAGAAGTTCTGCAGCGTCATGGTTCCAGAAGAACCTTCACTGAGTTAAACAGCAGCAGAAGCTTCTAAAAGTATAGAATCTGATTAAACTGGTTTGTTGGACCTCTGAGGAGAACCGGACTGTGGTCAGAACCTCTCAGACCCAAGAGAACCTCTTTAATCCTCCTGGTTCTGTTAGACAATAAAGACAGAGCAGAAGCTGGACGTTCTTCACGGAACCTCCAGAGCAGGAGAACATTATAATGAGATAAACAGCAACTTATTTCACCTGATGTCTGGACAGTTCCTTCAGAAAACATCTGAACATATAACATCATCTTTAACAACTAAACATCTCCAGAATCAGTCAGAGAACGTCATAACGTGAGTCCGTGACCGTGAGATGAACCGACGTCTAAATTAAATCTATTTCTTGATGTTTGAGATGTAGTAAACAGGAAGTTAGCATGAATCACATGCTAACGCTAAAGCAGCTCAGAACTGCTGATCAACTCGTGGAGCAGTTGAAGCTAATCTGCTTTCAGGATTTATTCTGATGTTTCCCTCAGAAATACAGATTCTAGTCAACATTCAACACAGGAAAACAAGCTAACATGTTAGCATCTAGAAGAAAACAAGCTAACATGTTAGCATTTAGAAGACAACAAGCTAACATGTTAGCATCTAGCAGCATACACAAGCTAACATGTTAGCACCTAGCAGCATATTTATACTGCCAACATGTTAGCATCTAGCATATTTATACTGCTAACATGCTAGCTTGTTTTATGCTAGATGTTAATATGTTAGCAGCAACCAACAGAAAACAATCCAACAGGTTAGCATTGAGCATAAACCAAGCTAACATGTTAGCAACTAGCAGGAAACAATCCAACATGCTAGCATATAGCATAAAACAGGCCAAAATGCTAGCATCTAGCATACAACAAGCTGACATGCTAGCAACCAACAGAAAACAAGCCAACATGTTAGCATCTAGCAGGATATTTATATTGCTAACATATAAGCAACGAATACAAAACAAGCTACTATATAAACATCCAGGAGAAAACAATCCAACAGGTTAGCAACTAGCAGAAAACAAGCCAACATGTTAGTATCTAGCAACATATTTATGATGCTAATATGTTAGCAACTAACATAAAACAGGCCAACATGTTAGTCTCTAGTAGCACATTTATGATGCTAACATGTATGAAACTAGCAGAAAACAAGCTAACATGTTTGCATCTAGCAGAATACACAAGATAACGTGTTAGCAACTAGCATAAAACATGTTAACATGTTAGCAACAGCATAAAACAAGCTAATATGTTATCATGTAGCATAAAACAAGCTAACATGTTAGCAACTAGGAGAAAACAATCTAACATGTCAGCAATCAGCAGAATATACAAGATAACATGTTAGCAACCAGCGTAAAACAAGCTAATATGTTAGCTTGTAGCATAAAACAGGCCGACATGTTAGCATCTAGTATAAATGTTATGCTAGTTGCTAACCCTATCCAACAGCTTCACTAACAGTTATTCTGGATTGAAGGTTAGGATCCAACATCTTCATGGACCAAAACAAATGTAGTTCCTGAACTTGAGTCCAGTTCTGTGGAGAACCTGGAGTCCAGTTCTAGACCAGTTTCACTCCACCTTAGACCAATTTGAGTGATCTTCTAGTATCTTCTGATCATCCAGACCTTCTGATGACTCTGGACATCATTCAGGTCATTGTGAACAAGTTCTTCTGTCAGTATTACAGGATTCTGAGACCAGAACCAACAGCTACCGGATCTGACACTGGTTCTACAGGAAACGGAACCGTGGAGGTTTGTTCTGTTGGAACATCTGGAGAACTTCATGTTGTTGGTGGTGATGTTAGAGGAGACGAGAACATCGAGCAGAAAACAGCTAATCAAAACCCAGACAACAGATCCAAGGGCCAATAAGAAGAGCCTACCCTGGAGGAGGAACTTTATTGTGTCCTGAACCCTCCAGGGTGGTCTTCCTGTTTCTTCAGATGGAACTTCCTGCTACACTTTGTTCAGGAATGTTTGAAGAACATCTGACCTCCAGAACCAAACCTGATCCAGGATCTGCTGATGAACCAGAACCGGTCCGATCCCTGGAGGCTCCACCTGACACCTTCAGAAGGCTGCCGACCAATCAGAGCAGACCTCCACAGAATCAGGAGGCATCTGGATGTGTTCCTACCTGACAGGCAAGTGGACTTCTGCACATGCACAGTAAGCTCACTGGCCCCGCCCACAAGTTCACAGTGTGTGTGTGTGTGTGTGTGTGTGTGTTACTGTGTCTGTGTGTGTGTGTGTGTGTGTGTGTGTGTGTGTGTGTGTGTGTGTGTCCACCTGTTGACAGGTTTGTCGGTGTCCAGCAGTGTCAGGATGGACTTCCCGTCCATGTCTGGAGGTGTGTCGAGGCCGGCGATGTCCAGGATGGTTGGAGCCAGATCGATGTTCAGAACTACATGAGGGTTTCTGACACAAATACACAGATGTATTTATACTGCTAGCATGTTAGCAAGTAGCACAGAGCAAGCTAACATGTTAGCATCTAGCAGAAAACAAGCTAAGATGTTAGCAACTAGCAGAATACAAGCTAACATGTTAGCAACCAGCAGAAAACAAGCTAAGATGTTAGCAACTAGCAGAAAACAAGGTAACATGTAAGCACCTAGCATAAAACAAACTAACATGTTAGCATCTAGCAGAAACAAGCTAACACATAGCATCAAGTGGCATATTTATACTGCTAACATGCAAACAACTAGCAAAAAACAAACATCTGAGCAAGTAGCAAAAACAAGTCAGCATGCTAGCAGAAAGTGAACATGTTAACACCTAGCATAAAACAAGCTAACATGTTAGCAATTAGCATAAAACAAACTAACATGTTAGCAACTAGCATAAAACAAGCTAACATAGCATCAAGTGGCATATTTATATTGCTAACATGTAGGCAACTAGCATAAATCAAGCTAACATATTAACAACTACCATAAAACAAGCTAACATGGTAGCATCTAGCAGAAAGTGAACATGTTAACACCTAGCAGAAAACAGGCTAACCATTTTAGCAATTTAGCATAAAACAATCCAACATGTTAGCATCTAGTATAAAACAAGCCAACATGTTAGCATCTAGTATAAAACAAACTAACATGTTAGCATCTAGCAGAAAATAAGCCAACATGTTAGCATCTAGTATAAAACAAGCCAACATGTTAGCATCTAGTATAAAACAAACTAACATGTTAGCATCTAGCAGTATATTTCTATTGCCAACATGTTAGCATCTAGCAGCATATTTCTGCTGCTGAATAAGACTAAATGGGTTATTATAACAGCTGTTTTTATGGAGGGCTCTCGGTTGATTAGAACGTCTGTTTCTATGGAGGGTTCTCGGTTAGCCGCTGGGGTTCTTACATGCTGCCTTGCTCCACGTTCGGTCCTCGGATGTAAAACGGAACTCGGATGTCGAACTCGTACGGCATCGATTTACCTGCAGACACACAAACACGTCTGAGGCGGGAAAAGAACACATGGTTCTTGTAATGTTCTGGTTTGCCAGAAATAAGACAACTTGTTGAAGATTTTATCGGAGCTTTATTTGCTGATCGGCCACTCACATGGACAACCGTTACTAACTGATGTAAACAACATTTCCCAGCATGCATTGCTGCTCCCGCTTGGACTACGGTGAGTGACAAGGGACAAAGTACTAGCTTGCATTGGTAATACAACAACACCTGCATTCATGTAGTATCTGATCAAAATCTTCCAGCCCTTGAATTCAATAATACATCATGTCCATTTTTTTTTTTTTTTAAACGTTATAACTTGCAGTGCAATTTTAGTGAACCATATGAACTATAGGATCATATAACAAATCGTAACGTGACAGTGTCACAGAGGGCAGCGATCCGCCTACACCCTTTACAAATCACAGGTCAAGAATATTTCTTGGTTTTATGACACAACCTGATCGAGTGGTGGGTAAAATATTCTCATCCCTGTGTGGCGTGCTAGTCTCTTTCACATTTGGTTCTGACTGAAACTGCTGTGGAGTTGTAGGTTGGTCACACGCTGGTTCAGCTGCTGGTGGTTGAGACGGTGTTTTGATAATGTATCGTCGATTTCGGCAGAGTGTCTGTCCTTCACCAGTGCGGATGATGTAGGAGCGTTCCGTTCCAGCTGGTTGGACGATGACAGCTGGTTTCCACATACCAGTCTCCTGTTGGTATCGGATGTTGTCTCCTTGTTGTAGTGTTGATAGTGGCTTGGCGCTGCGGTCATAGTACCATTTTTGTGTAACTTGTTTCTTTTTCCTTGTTGCTTGTACTGTTCTACATCCAGTAACACGGGGTTTTAAGTGTTGGTTTGCCACTGGGAGTACAGAGCGTAGTTGTCGGCTCATGAAAAGTTGCGCTGGTGACTTGAATCCGTCGACAGGCGTGTTACGGTGCTCTAAGATGGACAACTATGGGTCTGTTTTCTGAGCATGAGCTTTGTCCAGCATCGACTTGTCAGTCCTAACAGTTCTCTCTGAAAGTCCGTTACTCTGTGTATAATGGGGGCTTGATGTAACATGCTCAAAATCCCATGAAGCGGCGAACACCTTGAATTCCTGTGAGCTGTACTGCGGGCCATTGTCAGAAATAAGTTTCTCGGGAACACCATGTCGGGAAAACAAAGCTTTCATTTTCTTTATGACTGAGCCTGACGTGGTGGAATGAAGTCTATCCAGCTCGACGTAGCAGCTGTAATAGTCCACAACTATCATGTACTCTTCTCCTTTCCATGTGAAAAGGTCTGAGGCGACGACTTGCCAAGGCCTTTCTGGAATCTGGTGAGATATGAGAGGTTCTTTGGTGTTTGAGGAACATCTCTCCTGACAAATGGAGCAGTTTTCAACAGTAGCAGTTATTGCTTTGCCCATTCCTGGCCAGAAGAGGGCGTCTCTGGCTCTCTGTTTGCTTCTCTCAATTCCCATGTGTCCAGTATGAATCTTCTCCAACATTTTATGTCTGAGGGCTGAAGGTACAATGATTTTGTCACTTTTGAACATCCGTTGTGGTCCTCAGGCCATCCTGACAGTGTAGTTTGTTTCAGCATTTTGAGCTGTGAGTCGTTTTCTGTAGCTGTATGTATTTCTGAGAGCTTTTTGTCACCGACTGTCAAGCTTTTAATTACCGAATGGACCTGTTCATCCATGCCTTCACTGAGTGTCATCATAGTCTTTGAGTGGTTTACGGGACAGCATGTCGGCCACAGGGATGTTTTTCCAGGGACGATGCAGGATTTCAAGGTCGTATCTTTGTAGCTGTAGAAGCATGCGCTGAAGACGAGCAGGTGCACAAGAGATGGGTTTCGTCAGTATTGACTCAAGCGGCTTATGGTCAGACTCGACAATAACTGTTCTGCCATAAACATAGGTGTGAAATCTCTTGCACCTGAACAGCACTGAAAACAGTTCCTTTTCAATCTGTGCATAATTAACCTCTGTCGGTGTGAGTGACTTGGAGGCGTATGCAATTGGTCGACCATCTTACATTAACACTGCTCCCAATCCATGTTTTGATGCATCCACCTGCAAGCGCACTTCTTTTGTATTGTCATAATAATTCAGTACTGGGTCTGGTTCTCTGGTGATGAGATCTATCATCTGTTGATATGCCCTGTCGGGGTTTTGATCCCAAACAAATTCAATGTCCTGTTTGAGTAGTTGACGCAGCGGGGCATTTACTTCAGACAAGCCTGGGGCAAATCTGAACAGGTAGTTTGCCATGCCTAGGACAGTTTCAAGCTCGTTTTTGTTTTCAGGCGGTGGCATTTCTTTGATTGCCTGTACTTTCTTTGGATCTGGTTGGATGCCATCACGTGTGAGTTTGTGACCAAAGTAGCTCACCTCAGTAGCACATATGACACTTTTCTCTGGATTCAGTCATACACCACGTTCTCTGGTGCGTTCCAACATGGCTCGGAGGATGGCATCATATGTTCCTCTCTGGTCCTGCCAAACACCAATATGTCATCAACAATAGCTACAACACCATTTAGGCCACTGTATGTCTCATCTATTTTCCTCTGGAAAATGTCCTGCGCAGATATAATTCCAAAGGGCAGACGGAGAAAGTGGTATCTTCCGAAGATGGTGTTAAATGTAGTGAGCAGGGATGGCTCGTGTGTTAGTTTGATGTTCCAGTAACCTGAGCATGCGTCCATCAAACTGAAGTATTGCGCTCCGGCCAACTTTGGGGTGACGTCATCTAAAGTAGGAAGAGGGTAGTGTGGTCTCTTTATTGCTTTGTTTAGGTCACGAGGGTCAAGACAGACTCTGAGTTTTCCATTGCTGGGTTTCTCTGCAACGACAAGCCCATTTACCCATTCTGTGGGCTCATTTGCTTTGGCAATAATGCCGTTTTTCTCCATGTCGTCCAGGTCGTTTTAAGCGGTCTCTTAGCATGAATGGTATCCTTCATGGCGGGTACACGACTGGCACTGCTGAGGGGTCTGCATGTAGGCTGCATTCACCTGGGAACTTTCCTACCCCTTCGAATACATCAGCAAATTCCTCCGTGATGCTGGTGGGCTCTACTGACATGACCAGTTTGACTAGATTAAGGTCAAGGCATGCTCTTAGCCCTAAGATTGGAGGGGCTGCTGTGTTCACAATGTCAAATACAAATGTGTGGTGACTGTCTTTTCTACTGCATTTGAGCTCACAAGTGCCTTTAATGTCGAGCCTCTCGCCCCCATAGCCTGATAGAGAGCATGTGGCTGGACTCAATTTGACATGTTTGAAAAGTCTGTTGAAGAGCCAAACAGGAATGACGTTAGCGGTAGCTCCAGTATCCAGTTTGAATCGAATACTGTGGGACTGCTCCTACCTGGACGTCTGCAAATGCCTGTTCATTAGTTTCTCCCTCATTTGTCTTGGCAATAGAGTCTATAAACAGTTCGTCTGTGCCACTTGAATTATTTTGTGCAACTGTATAGACATTGTTTGACTTGTGTTGTGATGACTGGCAAACCTTAGCAAAGTGGTTCCTTTTCTGACATTTTTTGCACTTACGCCCTTTCGCAGGACACACATCTTTGTCGCTGTGTTGCAGCGCACATCTCCCGCATGTCTTCTTGGGGTAGTTACAGCTGTCTGTCTTTGTGCTTTTCGGCTGCTTGTCCCTCCTCTTTGAGAAAATGGCGTGTGCTGCCAGTGGTGCTTGGGGACTTGGACGTGGGGCTACCATTGTCTTTAGCTGGTCTTGCACTATTTCGTAAGAGCGAGCAATGTCAATGGCTTTATCCAATGTAAGATCTGAGCCTTGATTTAACAGCTTCTCTCTCACATGGGGCAAGTTAGTGGCAAATACGATCCTATCACGCACCATCTTGTCACTGTTAGCATAGCCGCATTGCTTCACGAGTAGCTTTAGCTCAGTAACGAAATACTCAAAAGACTCCCCTTCGCCTTGCAGTCTCTCATTGAACTTGTACCTTGCAAAAATCGTGTTAGTTTTAGGCATGAGGTACTCTTCAAAGCGCCCGTAATAAGTGTCTAGCTTCTTAGCTTCATCTGCGGTCAATGTCCATGTGTTAAAAATATCGCGGCCTCTTTCTCCTACCCACAAAAGCAAGTAGCTGCATTGGGTCATTTCCTCCTTTCCTTTTAGCGGTCCAGAAAACATGAGCTTTACATGCTGCACGAATCTCCGCCATGCATCGGGAAGGTTTGCCGAATCCCAATCCATCTGTGGTGTAGGCACTCCCGATGGATCCATCATGAGCTCTTTTTTAGAAGCTTACGGTCCGATGAGTCTCTGACACCATGTAATGTTCTGGTTTGCCAGAAATAAGACAACTTGTCGAAGATTTTATCAGAGCTTTATTTGCTGATCTGCCGCTCACATGGACAACCATTATTAACTGATGTAAACAACATATCCCAGCATGCATTGCTGCTCCCACTTGGACTACGGTGAGTGATAAGGGACAAAGTACTAGCTCGCATTGGTAATACAACAACACCTGCATTCATGTAGTATCTGATCAAAATGTCATAACTATCTTCCAGCCCTTGAATTCAATAATACAACAGTTCTGTGGTTCTGGAGGATCTGCTGCTGGTTTTTCAGGGGAACATTTAGCTGGAAAACAAAAGAAGGCTTTTAGAACCCGTCTCTAGAACTAAACGTTCTGTTTGTTCCATGAGAACTGTGTGGTTAATCTTCAGGGAACAGCCTGAAAACATCAATCTGAGGTTAAATCATGTTTTTAGTTTCTGTCTCCAGGTTTTATTGTTCTTCAGAGTTCTAGTAGACGTTAGACGTCTGTCTCTGTTCTAGTTTGTTCAATGTGGGTTCTCTGTGTGTCTGTTTGTTTAGAGTCTCAGTGGTACTTTTATGTGTCTTTACAGTTCTTTTGTGTTTATTTGTGGGTTTTATTCTCGTTGTATTTTTTATGTCTTTGTCCAGTGTTTCTTATTGGTCACGTTGGTTCCTTTGTTGTTTCTTTAATGTTGGGTTCCATTAACTGTTGAGCTTTAACCAGAGCAATGTTCGGTTCTACCTGCCTGGTGGGGAACCCTCTAATAACGTGGTTTATACTCTGGTGATGACTGGATGGAGGTGAGATACCTGGGAAGGAGTCGAGGTGTGAATGTTCCTGAAACTGACCAGAGAGGAACATTTAACGGACTAAATGTGGTGAAACTGGCTGAGATGTTAAACTGAGAGGAGGTTCCACCTGTTACCAGGTACTTAGAACGCAGAACTGAGATCCTTCTGAAGTCATTTCACCACTAATTGCACTCCTTAGGTCTCCCTCACCGAGAGTTCCACCATTAACAAACTGAACTATTCACTCCTAGCAACACCAGTACAGTAGAACCATTAGAACCATTAGAACCAGTAGAATCCCTAGAACCATTAGAACCAGTAGAACCATTAGAACTATTACAACCAGTAGAACAGGTAGAACCATTAGAACCAGTAGAATCCTTAGAACCATTAGAAATGGTAGAACCACTAGAACCTGTAGAACAGGTAGAACCAGTAGAACAGACAGAACCATTAGAACCAGTAGAACCATTAGAAACAGTAGAACCACTAGAACCTGTAGAACAGGTAGAACCAGTAGAACAGATAGAACCATTAGAACCATTAGAAACAGTAGAACCACTAGAACCTGTAGAACAGGTAGAACCAGTAGAACCATTACAACCAGTAGAACCAGTAGAACCATTACAACCAGTAGAACCATTAGAACAGGTAGAACCATTAGAACCAGTAGAATCATTAGAACCAGTAGAACCAGTAGAATCCTTAGAACCATTAGAACCAGTAGAACCAGTGAATATTCTGACGTTCTCACCTTTCACGAGGCCGAACTGTCCGATGTGGTATCCGTGGTCAGACGTGTAGATGATGTAGGTGTTCTCCAGCTCACCTGTTTCCACCAGCATGTTGTACAGCTGCACACACAACACAATAAGACACACAATAACACAAACACACACAACAACACAATAACATACACAATAGCAATCAGGTAAAATAACACACATTAACACACAATAACACAATAAGACACGCGCGCACACACAATAACACATTAATACACACAAAATAATACACACAATAACACACACAATAACAATCACACACAATAACACAATAACACACATTAACACACAATAACACAGTAAGACACACAATAACACACAATAACATTAATACACACAATAACACACACACAATAACACACAATAACACAATAATACACACAATAACAATAACACACACAATAACACAATAACACATTAATACACACACATTAATACAATAACACAATAACACATTAATACAGACACAAAATAATACACACAATAATACAATAACGCACACACACACAATAACACAATAAGACACATTAACACAATAAGACACACACACATTAGCATTAGCTTGTGATAATAAAGGAGGTAGGTGTTGCTAACTTTCTCTGCAGGTGAACTTAAACATGACTTTGTGTCACCTGCAGCTCACCTGTATGTTCCCTGAATGTTGCCTGAGTGTTCCCCGAATGTTCCCTGTATGTTCCCTGTATGTTCCCTGAGCATTCCCTGAATGTTGCCTGGGTGCTCCCTGAATGTTCCCTGTATATTCCCTGTATGTTCCCTGTATGTTCCCTGAGCGTTCCTTGTATATTCCCTGTATGTTCCCTGTATGTTCCCTGAGCGTTCCCTGTATATTCCCTGTATGTTCAATGTGAGTTCCCTGAGTGTTCCCTGAGTGTTCCCTGAGCATTACCTGAGTGTTCCCTGAATATTCCCTGTATGTTCCCTGTATATTCCCTGTATGTTCCCTGTATGTTCCCTGTATGTTCCCAGTATGTTCCCTGAGCATCCCCTGTATATTACTTGTATATTCCCTGTATGTTCCCTGTATATTCCCTGTATGTTCCCTGAGTGTTACCTGTATGTTCCCTGTATATTTCCTGTATGTTCCCTGAGTGTTCCCTGTATGTTCCCTGAGTGTTCCCTGAGTGTTCCCTGAGCGTTCCCTGAGTGTTCCTACCTTCTCCATGCTGTCGTCCACTGACAGCAGCGTCTGCAGCCTCTTCCTCTGCAGGACGTTGGTGAACTCCATGTGGATCGGCCTCATGGCTCCGGTGTAGCGCATGATCCAGTGTTTGTCCGGGTTCGGAGCGTAGTTGTAGCTGGGAGTTCTGGAGGGGTGGAGCCAAAGACACCACCATTTATGGCCAAAGTCCTTCACAGCAGAGTCATGTGACCGCTGACAGGTCATGTGACCGCCGACAGGTCATGTGACCGTCGATAGGTCATGTGATCAGCGGTGCTTTTGTGTGTTTCTGTGTTAAACTCTTTAAGATGCTAACAGTAGCGGCTAACAGAGGAGTGTTGATGGACAGATGTTATCAGCTGGTTAACGGAGACAACGTCTAGAATCTGATAATACGTTAAAGACCCTTGACTCTCCTACACAGACACACAAACTGAAGGACATTGTGTGTCCGTGTCATCATCGTTGTGGTCAATTAGCATCTGTTTGTTGTTTTGTTGTTTTCTGTCTTTTTGTGCTATTTTTATGGGTTCTTGTTTTTTTGTGTCTCGCTGTGGGTTTTATTCTTGTTATCTTAGTTTGAAATCTTGTTGCAGTCATTTTGTGTGTCTTAGTTGTTGTTTAGTGTTTGTGTGTCTTTGCTGTTGTTTAGTGTTTGTGTGTCTTTGTTGTTGTTTAGTGTTTGCGTGTCTTTGTTGTTGTTTAGTGTTTGCGTGTCTTTCCATTTCTTTCTGGTCATTTGATTCTCTCCATCCTGTTTTGTGTCTTTGCAGCGTCTTTGTGTGCATTTTGTTCGTCTGGTTTGTTGTGTAGCGTCTCTGTTTGTTTTTGTTGTGTCTCTCTGTTGTTGTCTCAAGTGGTAAATAATAAACATTCTGCTCTTCTACATCTTCTTTCTACCTCAGAGGTTCTCAGAGCGTTCTACAGTGTTTCTCATTCACGCTCTGCTGCCTTCAGGACCAACTTCAGGTTGAGCTCAGGGACTCTGACATGAGGAGGGAATGGAACCAACGACCTCTGATCTGTGGAGAACCCACTGATCCACCTGATCGTCCTGCAGCTGTGTATATTGTGTGTGTGTGTTATTGTGTGTGTCGTACATGTGCTGCGATGCGTTGGGGAATGCGTTGCTGTACTGTGGAGCCGAGTCTTCAGGTCCATGAGGAGCTGCGTGGCTCAGAACCATCAGAACGGGTCTGTGAGGATAAATCCTCTTAGAGGAGCGAAAATATCTGATGGACTCAGAGGTGATGAGGTCTGTGAAATAGTCCTGGAACAGAAACACACTTTAGTACGGTTCTAATTAGTTTACATCATCTGGTTTAACATTCATTCTAATAATTATTCATAAAACAAACATTATTAAAACTCAATAAAATAAACAGAAATATACATTAAAAACGTCAACATTCTGACTTTATGAACACTGTGTAGTTGTGTAGCAGTGGTTGTGTACCTGTGGGTACTGTGTTTTTGTGTAGCAGTAGTTGTGTACCTGTGGGTACTGCGCTCCGTGTTTCTCTCGGACTCCGTTGCGACTCAGTGTGTAGTTGTAGAAGCGACTGTTCTTGACCAGACCGAGCCATTCCCTCCAGCCAGCAGGAACGTAGGAACCGTTGTACTCGTTCAGGTACTTCCCAAAGAATGCTGCACACACACACACACACACACACACACAATAACACACACAGATACACACACAATAACACACCCACATACACACAATAACACACACAGATACATACAAAATAACACACAGATACACACAATAACACACACAGATACACACAATAACACACACAGATACACACAATAACACACAATAATAATAATAATAATAATAATAATAACACACACAGTCAGTCAGGAGACTCTCAGCAGTAATAAAACCAAATTAAACCCAATAAGAACCCAATAAAAACCCAATAACAACACCTGTCCTGTAGCCGGTGTTGTTCAGGTAAACTCCGAAGGTTCTCGGCTCGTGCTGCCGTTGCCATGACGGCGAGGAACAGTTCTCATTGTTGGTGTAGGTGTTGTGGTTGTGGACATACCTGAAGCACACAACAGAAGGATTTATGGTAGTTTAAACATCAGCAGCTGGTTTCTGGGATTTATTATCAGTTTATACTTGAAGAACATGAATATTAAGGTACTAATACAACAAAAACCTAAATATTAAGGTACTAATACAACAAAAACATGAATATTAAGGTACTAATACAACAAAAACATGAATATTAAGGTACTAATACAACAAAAACATGAATATTAAGGTACTAATACAACAAAAACCTGAATATTAAGGTACTAATACAACAAAAACCTGGTTTTCTGAGGTTTCATTGTTTTTCCAGAACTGTATTAATGAACATTATGGGATGTTTCTGGAACGACCTGCTGGAAAACACCTGGAGATCCTTCAGGTGAGGTCGGAGACTTACTTTCCAGTGAGCATGCTCGATCGTGACGGACAGCACATGGGTGTGGTCACGAAGGCG
This sequence comes from Amphiprion clarkii, assembly GCA_027123335.1. Classification (NCBI taxonomy): domain Eukaryota; kingdom Metazoa; phylum Chordata; class Actinopteri; family Pomacentridae; genus Amphiprion; species Amphiprion clarkii. The sequence continues at coordinate 37,358,179 of CM049574.1, forward strand.
TTGGAGAAGGAAGTCCCGCCTTCCTCCATGATGCGGCGAGTTTTATTCATGGCCTGCATGGACCCTGAGGAGACAAGATGGAGGTTCTAGAGCTGCTACGTTCTTCTACCATCTAGTACTGCATTAGTGCTACATTTACCTTCTAATACTACAGTAATACTATATTTATCCTCCAGTACCACATTAATACTACATTTAACGTCTAGTACTTCATGTACCCTCTAGCACTACATGTACTCTGTAGTACTACACGTACTCTCTAGTACTACATGTACTCTGTAGTACTACGTGTACCCTCTAGTACTACATGTACTCTGTAGTACTACGTGTACCCTCTAGTACTACATGTACTCTGTAGTACTACACGTACCTTCTAGTACTACACATACTCTGTAGTACTACACGTACCCTCTAGTACTACACGTACTCTGTAGTACTACACGTACCCTCTAGTACTACACGTACCCTCTAGTACTACACGTACTCTGTAGTACTACACGTACCCAGCTCCAGGTCCTGGTCGTCCGTCAAGATCAGGATGATGTTTGGTCGGATGTTGCGTCTGTCTCTCTGGAGGCGGGGTTTCAGGCGCTGTCCAGGGGGAAAGTGGGCATGGCCAAGTGTCACAGAGACGCACAGGAAGAGGAGGAGTCGGCCCGCCATGACCTCCAACCCCCCGACAGGTCAACCAATCAGCTGCTTCACCCCAACGGTCCTCAGCTCCTGGAAGATGAAGACAGCAGTTTGTCAGGTTTAGATGGAGATCAGAAGTTTAAAAGTGAATCATGTGAACATTAAAATCCAGAGCAGATCCTGTCTCATCGTTCTTCACTGTGTGTCATTTTAAAGTCCTGCAGCTCTGTGGAACAAGAACAACATGAAGAAGGACAGAGAACTCAGAGATGTCTTCTGTCAGGAGGACTCAGATGTCCAAAAGCTTCACATTAAGACACCAAATGGCAAAAACTGGCTATAAAGACATCAAAATGTCAAACACCTGGACATTAATGCAGCTGAACATCTGCATATTAATACATCAAAAGGCTGAAACCCAGGATGTGAAGACACCAAAACATGCAAACCTCAGGTATTAAGATGCTAAACATCCAAAATTGGGATATAACGACACCAAAGCCTCAAAAACCTGGATATTAAATAAAACACCAGAAACTGTGAATAAAGATACAAAAATGCTAAAAACCTGGATGTTAATACACCAAAATGCTTAAAAGAAAAAAAAAAACTGGCTAGGAAGATATTGCACAACTGACTTCCCCTCTTGACGTCCCTTTAGTTTGTCCCTAGTTATGCTGCTATAGGCCTAGGCTGCTGGGGGACCTCTCTTGATGCACTGAGCCCTTCTCTAACTACTAATGTATTTACTATATATACCATTGTTGCATTACATTCACTCTGTTTCTTTCTGTGTCCTTTCTCCGAGTGTCCCTGGTCCCAGAGCTGGATGCTTCAGATGTGTGGTTGTTCTCCCACCTCCAGCTGCCCATTTCCACCGATCTACTCTGCATTGCCCTTACTATACTTGATTTGCTCATCTACATATTTTTGAATTTACCACCAGCTATATATGTAGTATATTTAATGCCAGAGCTGTACACCATAGCAGTAAACTATAGTTTCCATGTTAGTTGTACTTTGCATATATCATCTGTCTTATCATGCATGAATTATACTGTGTGTTTTATGGTCCTTGTCCCCCCCCCCCCCCTCCCATCTCTACCTCTGTCCCTCTACCTATTCCTCTCTATCTCTGTCTCCTCTATCTCTACCTCTACCCCTCTACCTCTTCCTCTCTACCTCTTCCTCTCTACCTCTATCCCTCTATCTCTACCTCTCTACCTCTTCTGTCCCTCTCAACCCGCCCGGCCAGCAGGCAGATGGGTCCCCCCACATTAGAGCCGGGTTCTGCTCGAGGTTTTTTTCCCTGTTAAAAGGGTGTTTTCCTTGCCACTGTCGCCTTTTGGCTTGCTCTGGGGGTCAGGCATATGGGTTCTGTAAAGTGTCTCGAGACAGTTTGACTGTAATTGGCGCTATATAAATAAAATTGAATTGAATTGAATATCAAAATGTGAAACACATGGACATTAATGCAGCTTAACGTCAAAAACCAGGATATGAAGAAACCAAAAACATCTGAAAGTTAGTAATGAGGACATTGGGATGTCAACTTGGATTTCAAGATCCCACAACCTCATAAACATGGATATGCTTCTTCCAAAATGTAAAAAACTGAGATATTATGACACCAAAATGCCAAAAAACTGTACATGAAGACATCAAAATGTCAAAATCCTGGATGTGAAGACACCAAATCACCCAAAGAACCAGATATGAAGACACCAAAACGTCAAAAACTTCAGTATTAAGATGCCGAAGCCTCAGAAACCTGGATAGAACACCAGAAGACCAAGAAAATGAAAATGTTCAGAACCAGTCTGAAACCAGTCCTAAACCAGTCTAAAACCAGTACAGTATCAGGATACCACTTTGATTAGGAGTAGTTTATACTCCTAATAAAAGTCCAAGACCGCCTGAAACCAGTCCTCATCCAGGACCAGATACAGAGTGAAATAAATCCTAAACCAACTTAAATCACATCCAAAACCAGGAGAACCGAGACTGGAACCAAACATAAACCAGTCCTAAGAAATTCCAGAACCAGTCCAACATCCAGTCTGAAACCAGTCCAGAAGTTCTTCTAGAAAGCCCCAGAGCATGATACTGCCACCTCCATGCTTGATGGTAGGTTTGGAGTTCTTGGGGTTAAAAAAAAAGACACGCCCAAGATGGTCTGAAACCAGTTCTGAACCAGTCCTAAAGAGGTCTAAAACCAGGACCAAACTCAAAACTAAACCAGTCAGAATACAGTCTGAAACCAGTCCTAAAAAGGTCTAAAACCAGTACAATATCAGGACCAAAACTGAACTTAAACTACTCCTAAAACGGTCCAAGACCGACCCCCTAGACAGTCTGAAACCAGTCCTCATCCAGGACCAGATCCAGAGTAAAATAAATCTTTCAACTTTTGCTCAAAATGATTAAAAAAATAAAACAAATAGAAATGTGTCTGAAATAATAAAAAAATGTTCAAGGTTACTTAAAATCAATCTGCTCTAAATGCAAAAAAAAATAACTCAATATGAAGACACCAAAAACAGAACATGTTTAACTTGTTAATGAATTGATCTAACAGCAGGTCATGAAGACATGAAGACAAAGAAACAGCAGCAGAATGTCGTCCAAACAGGAAACTGATTATTATTATTATTCATTCATGAAGCATCGATGCTGCTGATGGAGGAAAATGACGACGCTGCTGATAACCAGAGGGAGGCTGATATTAAACACACAATCATCAGTCACACAAACACACAACCTGCAGCTACACAAACACACACTCAGCAGGACACACATGCTAATGGCCCGCTAATGAAAACAGAGGAGGAGGTTCAGTTTAACACGCAATTTACAGCTACACAAACACACAAACACACAACCTGCTGCTACACAAACACACAACCTGCTGCTACACCGTTAGCTGGATGCTAACGGTTCCAGCTGAGGTTCCATAAACTGATCTCTAGGTTCTGGGTCAGGGTTCTTTATATCTCAAACATGTTTCTAATCAACACATCATCTGCTTCACTGCTTCCCTCCCTCCAGCCGACCAATCATCACTCGTCACCATGGTAACCCAGGAGATGGAGGAGAAGCTACAAACACACATTAAAAGGTTGTTTTTTTAGCCACAAACCAGGATCTTCTCTTAAACTAAGCAGCTAAAGTTGGATCCTGAACTCAACCAAACATCTAACATGGAAACGTGTTCAACAAAGGGAGACAGGAAGTCAGAAAAAAACTGAAGAAAACAACAGAAACATGAATTTCAGCCGCCATTCAACCTCCAACCTCCAACCGTCAACCTCCAACCAACTTCCAACCTCCAATCTCCAACCTTCAACCTACAACCTTCAACCTCCAACCTCAAACCGCCAACCTTCAACCTCCAACCTCCAACCGCCAACCTTCAAAATCCAACCTCCAACCGCCAACCGCCAACCTCCAACCTTCAACCTCCAACCACCAACCTTCAACCTCCAACCTCCAACCGCCAACCTCCAACCTCCAACCTTCAACCTCCAACCTTCAACCTTCAACCTCCAACCTTCAACCTTCAACCTCCAACCTCCAACCTTCAACCTCCAACCTTCAACCTTCAACCGCCAACCTCCAACCTCCAACCTCCAACCTCCAACCTTCAACCAACCAACCTCCAACCTTCAACTTCCAACTTTCAACCTCCAACCTTCAACCTCCAACCTCCAACCAACAAACCTCCAACTTTCAACCTCCAACCTTCAACCTCCAACCTCCAACTTTCAACCTCCAACCTTCAACCTCCAACCTCCAACCTTCAGCCTTCAACCTCCAACCTCCAATCAACCTCCAACCTTCAGCCTCCAGAACCAGCAGATAACAGGAGAACGGGTGTGACTGGTTATTCTGTTTACCAGCTGATCTCAGAACTCTTCTGTTCCACTAATCTTCTCACATGAGGCAGATTTCCACTGCAGTGATTTCATTTCTTTCAACAGCATAAATCAAAGATTAGAGGAACTCTCTCCAGCTGATCTTCTGAGGACCTTCAGACATCTGTAGCGACCCTCTGAACCAGAGGTTGGAAACCAGTGCATTAAATTAGGCTGGTTCTGATGGACTGGATGCAGGACTTTAATGGAGTATTTATGAGACAAACAGCAGATTTGTGCTGCAGCTCAGAGTTTGGAGCTAAATCTGGAATTTTAATCTGTTCTCTGAAATGTTTTTCAGTTTCCTGCTGATCACATGTTCTCAACACGTGAGTCTGAGCCTCATTGATTCAAAACAGAGTCTAGAGAAATGAGATTAGTCTATTAGGTTGACTGTGAGAAGGACCACGGACTCTGAGAACAGAAATATGTTGGACCAGTTCATGGACCAGAAGAAGAACCAACATCTGGACAGAACCATCCAGCTGCTGCTCTGTAATCTGCTCCACTTACTCCTGTTACATCATCCAGCGTCATTATGAAACTGACCTACAAACCAACCTGAGACTCAACCTGCAGGATTATCCTTCAGTCTGGGTCACAGTGGAGCAGAACATGGAGGTTCTCTGCAGAACAATGAGACTAATGCATCAGTAGGAGCTCCAGAATGAGCTGTTCTTAACAGAGCTCATGTGATTCAGGAATTTATCCTCATGCTGCTGTTTCAAGCAGGACAGTCAGACAGGACAGTAAACATTCAGGTTTCTGAGTGAAACGTAAAGACGAGGAACTTCTGAGCTGTTTCCATCAAAGGAACCACAAAGGAATGGATGGAATTTACAGTTGACCAGATTCTCTTAGTTCAGACCGATGTTACTGTCATTAGGAGAGAAGTTCTATATCAGCAGCCTTCATCATTTCTGGCAGCAGGAGGATGAGGAGTTCCTCAGGAGTCGCTGCTGGTTCCACTTCTATGATCTAAACATCTTTTAGGAGAACCCAACATCAGTTTTTATACAGATGATACCACATTCTGTTTATCTTTAACTATAATGAGATTATTTTTCACAATTAAACCCACAACCACTGACATTGTTCTACAGTCCCTGACAAAAGTCTTGTCGCTTGGGTACAAGTTGACCTTAAGTGCCCCTCAAATATATTTCTAATCAATCTTTTTTTTTTTTTTTTTTTTTTTTACAAGAAATGGCTAATTTCAATCCCAACAGCTTTTGAAATAATGTTTTGGTGCCAAACAAAACTGCTGAAAAGCATTCTAACGTTCACAGCTTGGTAAAGCCCGCTGAGTCAGTTTTTGCAAAGACAAAAGTCTTGTCGCCTTGTCATATGATGCACCCAATCCTAGATTACAGCCTCACCTGTGATCAATAATTGATCAATCAATTAATGGGTGTGTATAAAAAGAACCCTAGCACACCAGACCTTCACATCAACTGCAACTTGACCTCAGACAACATGCCTAAGATTCACCCTGAGACCAAAGCGTTGATTATCAAGAGGCTGAAGACCAAATCCACTGCTGAGGAGGCTGACACCTTCAATGTGTCTCAGCATCAAGTACAAAGAATAAGAAAAAGATTTGAAGGGACTGGAGATGCTTTGACAAGCCCAGGTCCAGCAGACCCCGCAAGACAAGTGCTCGGGAGGCCAAGGCCAGCCCCTTTTCCACTGCAGCAGAGCTCCACCAGGCCTGGTCACCTCAAGTCCCCGTGTCAACCAGAACAGTTTGTAGAATTCTGTCTTGAAATGGCCTCCATGGTCGAATCATTGCCCAGAAACCAGCACTAAACAAAAGGCAATTAAAAAAATGTGTGGCATTTGCCAAGGCCCACAGCCTGCTAAAAGGATGGACGCTGGAAAAGTGGCAGAAGGTGGATTTCTCAGATGAATCTTCGGTTGAATTACATCACAGCCGCCGCAAATATTGCAGGAGACCTATTGGAGCCCGCATGGATCCGAGATTCACCCAGAAAACAGTTAAGTTTGGTGGCGGAAAAATCATGGTCTGGGGTTACATCCAGTATGGGGGTGTGTGAGAGATTTGCAGGGTGGAAGGCAATATCAACAGCCTAAAATATCAACAAGTATTAGCTACCTCTTACATTCCCAACCATAAAAGGGGTCAAATTTTGCAGCAGGATGGTGCTCCATCGCATACTTCCATGTCTACATCAAAGTTCCTCAAGGCGAAGAAGATCAAGGTGCTCCAGGACTGGCCAGCCCGGTCACCAGACATGAACATCATTGAGCATGTCTGGGGTAGAATGAAAGAGGAAGCATGGAAGAGGAAACCAAAGAATCTTGATGAACTCTGGGAGGCATGTAAGACTGCTTTCTTTGCTATTCCTGATGACTTCATCAATAAATTGTATGAATCATTGCCGAACCGCATGAGAAACTTTGACGGTTGTTAAGGGCCGGACCAGTACACTTAAAAGCTCTGCTCAATATATATCTCAATAAAAACAGTAAATGAAACAATACAATGATATAATGAAAATGTGGAACACAGAACACAACTATTTAATGAAAGATTTTGTTTTTTCATTCAAACTATGATTGCTGCCTATTGAGTTGTAGATATTTACTGTCATAAAGACATACTTAAAATGTGAAACTGATTTTCCAAGTGCTTTAATTACTTTTCAGCAGTCACTGTTTTTACAAACAAAGTAAGTAAGCCATCACTCAGAATTTATTCTACAACAATATGACCATCAGCTGGCAGAGATTTGAAACTTGCCTTATCATGTCAGTTTTTGTTCATCATGAACGCTATGAGGTGTTGTCAGTTTTTCTAAATCTTCATTAAGATGACTGTGAAGCATAAAGAAAGACAACAGCTCCCCACTACACTTAGAGCAATGTTGAATATATCTCAATAAAAAACAGTAAATTACACAATACAATGATGTACAATGCCCAACTCTTGAATCTCTGCTCTCAGATTCCAAACTCGTTTCAGCACCTTGTCCAGGCTGATCCATCTGACAGCTGTCTGGTAACCAAGGTTACCATGTTCACTGTCATCTCCTCCACAAAGACAACAAACTGTCTGTAATTCAATGCTCCTGCCCTGATGAAGTTAACTACTTTAGCTACAACATCAGTCACGTGGTTGATTTTTAGCACTGACTTACACAGCACCTCCTGATGTATAATACAATGCAAAAATATCAGTTTCTGTTCTGGGTTTATTTCAGTCACTTTATCTTACATCCGTTTCAAAAGTCCAACATTTTTCCCTGTCAAATTCGGACAGCCATCAGTTGTAACACCAACCAAATTCTCCCGTTTTAGTCCCAGTTTGTTCATGCATGTATTTACCTCAGTAAACCGTCGTGGTTCCCTTCATTGGCTGCACAGCTGCCAGCTCCTCCGTCATCCCAAAGGTTTTTGTTAGTCCACGTACAAAGATGAGTAATTGGGCTGTGTCACGGACATCACAGCTCTTGTCCAGAGCCAAGGAGAAAACGTCAAAATTGTCCACTTTGTTGTGCAGCTGAAGCTCCAGATTTTCGGCGCTGCTCTCCACCCGCCTCGTTACGGTTCGCCTCCAAAGGGTCACATTAACGAACGCTCCTTTCTTCTCCGGGCATATAAACGCTGCAGAGTCCACCAGACATTCTTTTATAAACCCTCCATCAGAGAATGGTTTACTGTTTTTGGTGATTTTGTAGGATATTAGAAAACTCGTCTTGACTGCTGCATCCCTTGATGTGAGCTTTGGTAAAACAAAGTCATTGCTGCTTTAGCAGTTTAGCTAGCAAACCTTCAGACATCCTCACCGCTCTGCATCAGTAAATGTTTGTACTTCTCCGCCATGTTTGGTCTCGTAATGTCGATTCAGATTATAATCCTTGAGCACCGCGATCTGTTCTCCACAAACCAGCCCACAGCTTTACCTCTGACTTCAGTGAAGAAATACTTGGAAGTCCATGCCTTGTTAAAAACTCTGCATTCAGAATCAATCTTTCTTTCTTTGCCGTTAGCTGACCAACAAACCAATCAGCGCATAAACCTTATGCTAAGTACGGAAAGCACGCGGGAAAAAACGTTAACTTAGCAGACCTTTCAAAATAAAAGCAGTGCAGGCGTATTGCTTGCATGTATTGTGATGATATATATTTGCATTGACTTTTAATATTTTCCAATGACCTCATACGGGCCAGTCAGAGTCATCCGACGGGCCGGATGTGGCCCGCGGGCCGTAGGATGCCCAGGTCTGTTCTACCGTCATTGATCTCTGGTGAAGCAGAAAAGCTCAACATTAACTCATCCATTATTTGGTGTTCACAGACATGGTTCTTCATAGTGATGCCACCGAGGAACCATGTTTACTTCCTGGAGAACCTTGTAGCAAGCAGTTCTTTAACCCTCCTGTTAGGAGGCAAGAAAATATTTTTTAAAAATTTGTAAAAATCTTCCAAAAACTCCTAAAAATATCTAAAGTGATTCCATATATATCAGTAAAACTTGCAATATTTTCTTTAAGAACATTCACATAAAAATCAACCAAAATCCAGCGAAATTCACTGGATTTTGGTTGATTTTTTGTGAAACTTTTTTTTGACATTTCTTTTTTTCCACCCAAAAATGTTCAAAAAACTTTCCAAAAATGTTGAAAATGTGGACATAAAAATCTATTTTTTTCCACATTTTCAAACTTTAAAATGGGTCAATTTGACCTGCAGGACGGCACGAGGGTTAAAGAACCGTTTCTTATAAAACAGGTTTCTAACAACCTCCAAACGTGCCTGAGAGAACCATCAACATGTCGGGTTCCACCGTACAGATCAGAGAAAACATGGAATAAAAATGGTTCCATTGGTGTAGAAGCTGATCAATCAATAGCTATTATTGATCAATATGGAGCAGAACACTGGAGAAGAGAAGGTCGAAGCCCAGATGTCCTCCAGTTCTGGAATGATCCAGACAGAAAACATCGAAAAGCCCAGTGAGCTGAGAGAATCCTCAACCAGTAAAACCAGTTTGTTTGACTCCATCTCTGCTCTCAAACCCTGACCAGAACTCCAGACTTTTAACTGCAGATAAAAACGATCTTCTCTTTAATGAACTCCACGTCTCTTCTGCTCATTAATCATCTCCATGTTCCTCCTGGATGCTCTACCTGGAACCCAGAGGAAGTCTTCTCTGGAAGCAGTTAGCAGTCCTCCAAGGACCAATATTATCTGGATCTGGAGAGATATGAGCTAATTTGATGCTGAATATTTAATTTTCTGGTTGCAGCTGCTTGTTTCTCCCATCAGAACAGAAGATTAGCTGCTAATAGCTGGTGGCTGCCGTCGGAGGAAGCAGCTAAACGCCCAATAACTGTGATTAATGACTCCCATTAGCATGACCTGTCTGTGGAAATACAGGCAGCGCTGGGATGTAGCGCTAAAGGTGCTTTCTGATGCCAATAACTGGAGAACATCTGCCCAGAAACACCGACTGGGTTCAGTTTCAGAGCTTCTGGTTGGATTTATATACGGAACCCTGATATTCATGGAGCCTGAAAAAAAGCTCCTGATTCCACAGAGCTGCTTTGATTTGATATTCAGTGAAATATTACCTCCTCACCTCGAGGACTGAACACACTGACGCTGAATCACTGGAGAAGCTCCACGTTTTGGAGGAACCACGTTTAAAGAACCACAGTTTGTCTTCAGAGGATGAAATGAACCTGAACGGATCCTCCAGGTGTTGACGGCCCAAGGCAGAAGAGAAGCCTCATAAATATCACATTTTACAAAAAATAAAAGCATGCAAACATCAATAAATTTAAGCTTTGATTTACTTCAGTGAATCATCGTGGTGGGAATATTCTGTTTAGTGGTTTAACACCTCAGAAACCTGCATTATAACACATAAAAACACCAAAAATCTTCATTATAAGGCACCAAAACACTAAAAACATTCATTATAATGCATAAAAACATCAAAAACCTTCATTATAGCACACCGAAACACCAAAAAGCTTCATTATAATGCATAAAAATACCAAAAACCTTCATTATAACGCACCGAAACACCAAAAAGCTTCATTATAATGCATAAAAACACCAAAAATGTTCATTATAATGCACCAAAACACCAAAAAGCTTCATTATAATTCATAAAAACACCAAAAACCTTCATTATAATGCACCGAAACACCAAAAAGCTTCATTATAATACATAAAAACACCAAAAATGTTCATTATAACGCACCCAAACACCAAAACATTCATTATAACGCACCTAAACACCAAAAACCTTCATTATAATGCACCAAAATACCAAAAACCTTCATTATAGCACACCAAAACACCAAAAACCTTCATTATAAGGCACCAAAACACTAAAAACATTCATTATAATGCATAAAAACATCAAAAACCTTCATTATAATGCATTGAAACACCAAAAACCTTCATTCTAATGCACCAAAACACCAAAAACCTGCATTATAATGCACCAAAACACCATAAAACTGCATTATAATGCACCAAAACACCAAAAACCTGCATTATAATGCATTGAAACACCAAAAGCATTCATTATAAGGCACCAAAACATCAAAAACCTTCATTATAACGCAACAAAACACCAAAAACCTTCATTCTAACGCACCAAAACACCAAAAACCTGCATTATAATGCACCAAAACACCAAAAAACTGCATTATAATGCACCAAAATACCAAAAACCTGCATTATAATGCACCAAAATACCAAAAAGCTACACATGGAGACAGTAAAGGAACAAGCAAAGCACTCAGAGAGGAGGCCCTTGACTTACATCCGAGTTCAGTTACTACGGCTCTACGTAAGTCGATTTTCGCCGTAAACTGGAACTCCGGTGAAAATGTAAACAAAGCCATTCCGTGTATCATATGAATCTTCATAAAAGTCATGAATACCAACGACTTTCATCCATGTATGAATCATTTTACTAGAAGATAACAGAATATGTTGCACTGTATTTACACCTGGAGAGTTTTATTCTATCTAAGTTCACTTCCATGGAGACGGCTTTCCTTTTCTTCCAAGCATCAGAAGAGTCTGACTTACGCTGGGAGCCATAATGAAGGACAAAAAGTTAGTGAATGTAGCACAATCCAAGGTGGAGTACAACCAGAGAATGGAAACAAAGCCGTCTGATAGCACCATGACGACGTATTCATCTGCTCTGCTCATCAACTAGTTCCACGTAACCAGCTCTGACGTAACGATGAAACACCGTAGGTCGATGACGTCATACACTGAGGACTTCCTGTACTCCTCCAAGGCTGCTCATTCCCCCACATGCCAGAAATGCAGCATTTATTTATTAGTTATTGATCAGAAATCACAGCACCATAGAATGTGTCCATTTAATATACTGTAGATGTACCCACAAACAAAATGATCTTGCTCTGAGTACAGGCATGTGTTCTGCATGTGTACGTTATGTACAAACACCGAATCACGTGACCTAAATATGTGGCAGGAATTGATGGGACTCACAAACACCCCCACAATTTAATCAGTTGTTCCTTGGATCATTTCTGATGGATAAGTCCTGATAAGTCCTCAGTGGTGGATTTGTAGTAGGATCACAATCATGTGATCATGTAGGGTTCACTTGTTGTCATGGTTACAGTGACGTTGTGCCGCTATCTGGCAATGATACAGAAATCTTTAACAAATCCGTGGATCCACACTATAAGCTGCATCACTGCCAAAATCTAATCACTTGGTCCTTGTGTCATTTCTGACCTTCCCTGAAAATTTCATCCAAATCCGTTGGTCTGTTTTTGAGTAATGTTGCACACAGACAGACAGACAGACAGACAGACAGACAGACAGACAGACCAGCGCTGATCGTCACATAACTCCACCGCATTCCTTGGGGGAGAAATAAAAACCTGGTATTAACCCAAAACATCCACAGCCCAGATATGAAGACACCAAACCGTCAAACCTGGACGTTAACACAGAAAAACATAAAAACATTCAGATATTCAGACACCGGAGCTACAATTAATGCACTCAAATCTCAAAAATCAGACTATTACCATTCCAAAATGTCAAAAAAAAGGACATTATTGCACCAAAACACCAAAAAAACACGATCTCAGGATAACAAAGGGTCAAAAAGCTGGACATTAATGCATTAAAACCTGGAAAAACCCGGGTATTAATGTACTAAAATATCAAGAACCTGGATATTAACACGCTACAAACATGAATAAATGGATATTTAGGATCCAAAGTGTCAAAAGTCTCGATGTTAAGAGACCAATGTGTCAAAAACCTGGATTTAAGGACACCAAAGAGTCAAAATGTTGGACATTAATGCACCAAAACCTGAACATTAAGACTGAATTTGTTTCTTCAGCGTTCAGACGGTTGACTTTAGTGCCACCTGCTGTCTGTTGGAGGGAATGATTCTGTTGTACATTCTACATTTGTTTTAAACGTCACGTTTCCATCAGGACATCCACCTGAGCTCTGACTGGCAGATGAATCAGCCAGTCAGCAGTCTGTTCAGGATTCTGGTTTTAAATCTGCTGCTGTTTAATGGCGTCACGCTCTCCTGAGCTGCAAACAAACCACCAACACCCCAAGGATCATAAATCTGTCGGCTGTCAGCATCCTGAAGCCTGTCCTCCATCACACCTCATTAATATTCATGAGCGGTGGGCGGGACTCCAGCTGCTGCCAACAGACTCACTGAGTGTCAATAAAGAGGCTCCAACTGTTCATTCATATTCATCAGCGTTCCACTAGCAGAGCAGCAGCAGGATGCTAAAAGGGCCTAGTGTCAAGCTAAAGGGCCTATCATCAGGCTAAAGAATGCAGCATCAGGCTAACGGTCCTAGCATCAGGCTAAAAGTCCTAGCATCAGGCTACAGGGAGTAGCATCAGGCTAACATTCCTAGCATCAGGCTAAAGCACCTAGCATCAGGCTAAAGGTTATAGCATCAGGCTAAATGTTGTAGCATCAGGCTAAAGGTCATAACATCGGGCTAAAGGGCCTAGCACTATGTTAAAGGTCGTAGCATCAGGCTAAAGGTCATAACATCAGGCTAAAGGTTAATAACATCAGGCTACAGGTCCTAGCATCAGGCTAACAGTCCTAGCATCAGGCTAACGGTGGTAGCATCAGGCTAATGATCCTAGCATCAGGCTAACAGTCCTAGCATCAAGCTGACGCTCCTAGCATCAAGCTGTATCATCAGGCTAACGGTCCTAGCATCAGGCTAGTGGTCCTAGCATCAGGCTAATGGTGGTAGCATCAGGCTAACAGTCCTAGCATCAGGCTAATGGTCCTACCATCAGGCTCACGGTCCTAGCATCAGGCTAACGGTGCTAGCATCAGGCTAACGGTGGTAGCATCAGGCTAAAGGTCCTAGCATCAGGCTGACAGTCCTAGCATCAGGCTAAGAGTCCTAGCATCAGGCTGTAGCATCAGGCTAATGGTCCTAGCATCAGGCTAACGGTCCTAGCTTCAGGCTAACGGTCCTAGCATCAGGCTAACCGTCCTAGCTTGAGGCTAACGGTCCTAGCATCAGGCTAACAGTCCTAGCTTCGTGGATGAAATGACAGATTAGCTCCTCGGTGTTTACTACGGAACCTCCTGCTACGTGATGAATATCAGACACAACGATCAATAGGAATTTTTCCATTTGCCGCTGATCAATACGTCAGCTGATATTTCCTGACCTTTATCAATAAACATGTCAGCTGGTGTTTAGAGCCCAGAGTTTATTTCCAGTCAGTAATCAGTGAACAGAGCCTCGGTTAGGAGAGGACAAAATGTATGAATCTGATTTAATACTCCACAGATCTGTCGAATAATAATAATAATCTTTATTATGCAGACTATGGTTTTAACCGCAGACTGAAGCTGCAGCTGATGATCAGTTTAATATTTTACTCTTTAATTAATGGAATAATCTGCTTTAGGGTTCACCTGAAATAAATGGATATTTAGGCACCAGTGTGTCAGAAACCTGGATATTAATATACTAAAAGGTTAAAAACCTGAACATAAGAACAACAAAGAGTCAAAAAATGGACATATTGGACGATCTCAAAAACTCTGGCTGTTTCCATAATGAAATGGGGGGAAAAAAGGATATTATTGCACCAAAAAACTAGATATAACGATAACAAAAGGTCAACAAAAATGGACAATAATGTGCCGAAACCTCAAAAACCCGGGTATTAATGTACTAAAATCTCAAGAACTTGGATATCAACACACTAGAAACATAAATAAATGGATATTTAGGCACCAAAGTGTCAAAAGTCTCAATGTTAAGAGACCAATGTGTCAAAAACCTGAAAATAAGGACAGCAGAAAGTCAAAAAACTGGACATTAATGTACCAGAACTATATATAAAGATAACAAAAGGTCAAAAAGCTGCAATTAATGCATTCATATCTCAAAAATCAGGTTGTTACCATAATAAAATGTCAAAAAAAAGGATATTATTGCACCAAAACCTCAAAAACCCAGGTATTAATGTGTTAAAATTAGTGGTGGGACGCGATTAAAAAATTAATCTAATTAATTACAGGCTTTGTAATTAATTAATCGCAATAATTGCAGTTTTGTCAAATAGCAATATTTGACACAATAAGTGAAGTTTTTCAATTCAAATAAAATTGTGGATGACAGTTGAATCAATGAATAGACATATATGTGTTTATAATTTAAAATTTATTTTAAAAAAAGGAAAATGGGACATATAGGAAAAAGTGGTTTTGATTTAAAGCCTGAATTTAGTTGTTTTTTCTACTGTATGGCACATAAAATCAGCATAAGTTGTTCAAGGAGCTTCAGAAAGTTGAAAATCCAGAGATTCATTCTGTTTTCATCTTTTCTGGGTCTGATAAATGGTGTAATTTTCATGGTTCTTTTTATAGGAATATCAATTTTTATTTATGTATTTTTTTTATCAACAAAAAGTTTATAATTAAGTTATTAAAAGAGATATTTTTGTTGTTTAGGTTATTCCTCCTCCAAGGAGGCAGAGCCTCAACGGAGTAAAAACTTAAACCACAAAAATGTTTCATTTCTATTTATCTGCATTTTTCATCTGTCTGCTACATTCACAGATTACTGCAAATCTAAGTGCAATTATAGCGATTTTATTCAGCATTTGAAGACTTTCTGTAAACTCAAGCACTGTCTAGAAAAGTGGTCTATTATGGGATGGCTCCACCGTTAGCCGTTAGCATGACTCGTAGCTAACGTTAGCTCTGGTGCTAACAGCAACATGTTTTACATTGAGGTGATACTGTCGGCTTGAAGTGATGCAGTGATCAGAAAACTCTTTGTTGTACAATTTACACACAACCAGGCTTTTATCCAAGCTGCCATCAGGAAGATTTTTAAAAGGAAACTTTTTGTCCAACAAGCTCAATCTGGTCTTCCTTCACTGTTCACCAGAGCCTGACTTCACTCAGTACTTCCTGTGCTTCCTCTTCATGGCTACAAACAGACTTTAGGTTCATTACCGCCACCTACTGGGCTGGAGTGTTCATCAGAGTTACCGGTGTGCCAGAAATGAGGGAACTGAGGAGGGTGCAATTAATCGCGATATTTTTAACACGTTATTTTCGCTGTAATTAATTAATCGAAATTAACGCGTTAAAGTCCCAGCCCTAGTTAAAATCTCAAGAAACACACATTAAAAACATAATTAAATGGATATTTAGGCACCAATGTGTCAAAACCTGGATATGAAGACAATAATGTCTTGCAGTCCGAATACTGAAATACCAATAAAGGATATTATTATTATTTTTTAACAAAGAGTAAAACCTGGATGTGACTGCACCAAAATGCTTCAGCAGGATTCTACACGTTCTACTGTCGAGTACTGGATCCTTTTCTTGTTTGTATCATTTTTATTAAATCTTTGGTCATCTGAATAAGGAGACGTAAACATTCATCTCCTCTGCAGGATCTTCTTCCTTCTGCTGTTTAGATCATCAGAGAATCTCAGAAATGACTTCACTGTGTTCTGAACTTTTCTCAGCCGGATCACGTTACTGCCGGCTTTAGGGAAGCAGAAATAGGAAACTGAGCGAGTAGCACGAACCCGGACAAACAGCGAGTCAGAGGAACCCTGGAGAACCACTTTCAGTTTCTGTGAACCAGCAGATCCACGGAACAGTTTAGTTTACTGAACCAGGAACAGCAGAACAACCCAGATCTGCTGCTACAGGCAGTACTTCTACTGGTTTAACAGTTCAGGAGGTCCTCCACTTACTGCAGAGTTCCGTTTCTACGGATCTACGTAGAGTCGATTTTCACTGGAAGTCAGAACTCCGGCGAAAATGTAACCAAAGCCGTTCCATGCATCACGATATCAATCAGTTCTCCATGAATTCCAACGACATTCATGCATGAATCATTTTACTAGAAGAAAACAGAATATGTTGACCTGTTTTTACAACTTGACCCATGTTGGTCGGTGTTTCTTCCTGTTCCCAGCGTTTTATTCTGTCTAATGTCACTTCCATGGAGACGGCTTTCCTTTTCTTCCAAGCATCAGAAGAGTCTGACTTGCGCCGGGAGCCATAATGAAGGGCAAAAAGTTAGTGAATGTAGCACAATCCAAGGTGGAGTACAACCAGAGAATGGAAACAAAGCCGTCTGATAGCACCGCGTGACGACGTATTCATCTGCTCTAATCGCAACTCGTTCCATGTAACCAGTTCTGACGTAACAAAACGGCGTAGGTCGATGACGTCGTAAATGCATGTTGTATATACAGGGTGTCCCTAAAGTCTGGACACACAGGAAATCTCAGTAACTATATTTTTTTGCCTCCACACATTAAATACAGCTTTTTGTGGAAAGTACAAAAAGTTGAACTGATACTTTTCGGTGGACGTGAAGGATGGACATATGGAAAGACAGCAGATGAATTTAATGCACGTCATTAAAGGAGAGTTCCACTTGGCTTTTCCACCATGGTGAAGGTGGTTAAAGAGTTTAAAGGCTTCTGTATTAAATACAGCAGCTTTTTTGTGTTGATAAATTCGCTCTGGAGTCCCACAAGGTCCAACCATCGGCCCACTGTCTTTATTCTCTACAACATCCTACTCAGCAATAGCATTAATGATAAAAAAAACACCCATACGCAGATGACACTCCACTCTACAGCTCTAATAGTCTCAGTGAACTTAGTCCAACTGATAATGTGGTAAAAATACAGCAGGAAGAAAAAATTTTCACAGCTAAACATGAATAAAACTGAGGTGGTTGGTCTCAGGATGAACCTTAAAAGTAGACGAGCAGCTCAGAAACTTCAGTGTGACGCTAAAATGCAAACTGAACTTCGAAAATCACAAACATTTAAAGATTAAAATCAGAAACAAGGTATATAAAATAACCAGCAGCATCACTTTGGATATGAAACATTTCTGGGTTTCTCTGATCCTGATCCTATTCCTGCTGATCAGAAGATCAACCATGAACTGTTCCTCTAGCGCCACCTTCAGGTTTTTATCTGTGTTTAGTAACGTCCAGGTGAACTAGTCGATTGATTGATTGAAATGAACACACCAAATGTCAAAAATGTCAATATTAATGCAACTGAAGCTCATAAACCTTAATATTAATGCACAAAAACCTCAACAACTGGATAGTAAGAAACCATCATATCAAAAAGACAGATATTTATACTCTAAAGAATAAAGCACTTTGATATTAATACACGAAAGAATCAAAAACCTGGATATTAACACATCAACATGGGAAAAATCTGGATATTAAGACACCACAGTGTCAAACACCTGGATATGAATGGATGAAAATGTAAAAAAAGCTCAAAATTAAGACACCAAAATGTCAAAAACGTCAATATGAATGCACCAAAAGCTCCTAAACCAGGATATTAAACTCCAGAGAGTAAAAAAACAGGATATTAAGAACCGACCTGACGTTAACGTACGGAACCGTCTGGTCCTGGACGGCTCACAGCAGACTGACAGGAGATTTGTTAACAATAAGGAACAGATAGTATTATTCTTCCATGGTGTGAATGAACCAGAGACGAGGCTGAAATGAATCTCAGAGCCGACAGACTTACTGTGCCGGAGCTGAACATGAAGAAACGAGGGGAAGTCAGAGAAGAGACGACAGAAAGCCTGAAACTCTGCATCACTTCTGTCTTTCTGTTCCTCTTTCGTTTCCTGCTCTTTGTCCCTCCGGTTACGTCTCCTCCATGCTGCCTTGCTCATAGGCGCCGACCCCGACAACCTCCTCGTCCTCCTCCCAGATCAGGTCCTGTTGGCCGTTGCCGTGGCGGCAGACATGTCAGTAATCCCCGTGGCAACAGCCCAGCGCCCTCGACGACGGCACGCTCGGCTGTAAAGCAGCTGCTGCCGTTCAGCCTCCGTCCAGATTCTCTCTCTCTCTGTCTCCACCATCTCTGCTTCCTGCTGCCGTTCAGACCAACTGCTCTCAGATCAGACGTTAATTAGGAACACCACGGTGCTCGTTTACTGGCCAGGTTTGTTCAACTGCCACTGAGGAAGAAGAAAACTTCCTCTCTGCCGACTGTTACAGCAGAATAAACAATAATTAAACAGTTTAGAGCTGCTTTCAGGGACACATTCATCTGGATTTCATGGGACGGTCGAGCAAATTTAACCAAAAAATCTGAAAAAGAAAACCCTAATTAACAGTTCTACAAATGTATTTATCAGACGCTGTTATCCAAACATCTGAGTGTAGATCCAACACCTGCAAAGATCTAGTTTAGATCTAGATTAAGAAACCAAAACATCCAAAACCTGGAGATTTACGTACAAAAATGTCAACAGCCTGGATATTAACATAGCAAAGTGTCTAAAAGCTCTATATTAACACACTAAGATGTCCAAAAACTGCATATTAATGCACCAAATCACCAAAAACCTTGAAAATAATGCAAAATAATAATGCATGTCAACAATGGAGATATGAAGTCACCAGAACATCAAAAATCTCAATACTAATGCACCAAAACATAAAAAACATGGATATTAATGCAACAAAACAAAAAACATCTGAATGTTAAGACACCAAAACATCCAAAACCTGGATTTTTACACACAAACATGTCAACAACCTGGATACTAACACAGCAAAGTGCTTAAAACCTCTACATTAACAAAGTCATCAAATAGCTGGATGTTAATGAACAAAAATCTCTCATTTTGCTAATTCGTTAGCAGTTGTAGTGAATAAACTCAGCTGCATCGTGTTGTCAGAAGGTGGCGCTATCGTCTACATTAGCTATAATAGTAGAAGAAGACGGAAACCAAACCAGCTGTTTGCTATAAAACAAACCAAACTTTGTCCGTCTGCAGAGAATCTTCAGGATGTTTCCATAAGAGTGTCGGCCATGTTGGATGACATCAGACATGAAAACAACCAACAAACAACAACAACCAAAAAACCACAGCTCAGTTCATCACAGAAGCTCATTAACTCCTTCAAGAAAAAGTTAAAAACAAAATCAAAGAAGGTCAAAAAGTTTTTTAGAACTTTTTACAGAATCCTTTAGAAAACGTCCATAAATATCTGTTCTGGAAACACTTGACCTGAATCTGAAAAACCCGCTGCTATGCAGAAACGTAGAAAAATGTCAAGAACCAGTTTATTAAGACACCAAACAGTCAAAGACTTGGATAGTAATGCACCAAAGACTAAACCAGGATCTTAACTGACCAATCTAAAACCTGGACATGAACATATAAATCCTGAAAGGAGTACATTAGTGAGTGCGGCTGTAATGAAATGTGGAGGCGCTGAGTGTTGCTGTGGACGCTAAAAGCTAAATGTGTGTTTGCTTTAAACAGTCACACGGTGTCCAGGACTGAATGATTTATCTGCAGCTCTCGTCGCTTCACGCTGCTTTATTGATGAGCTGGATGGAAAAGCATCTACTTCACTTCCCCCCACTGATGTTCGTATCGTGGACGTCTCCAGAGATCCGTCAGAGCTCCTATCAGGTCCAGATGAAGTCTGACAGCAGAGAGCTTGGACTCACTGAGGACTTCTTCTTCTTCAGGGTTTTATTGTTAGTATCCAGATGTGATTTAAAGCCACAGGAAGTCTGTTTGAGGAGGAGGTCAGGGTGGATAGAGGCTCAACAAAATGTTCGACTTCAACACCACAGACTGAAACTCACTTCCTGTTTTAAAAGGGACTTCCCAAACCTAAAGTACTTCCTCATTGTTCTGAACCTCTGATTCTGGAGAACTTAACTGACCACAAACCTTCTCTAAAGCTACCGTCACATCGTCAGAGTCCAGCTCCTCTGCACAACTTTGGTTCTTCAACCTTTACTGAGTGTGAACTCAACAGTATCTAGCAGCTACTGCTCCACCAACCACACCAGTTCCGGTTCCTTCATGTTCCACTAGAACCCGTCTGGAAGTTAAGCAATAAGTCCAAATAGGTTCCTGCCTTTACCTGCAGGTCATCCAACCCCAACATCTATCCACCGCTCCGCAAAGAGCATGAAGCATCAAAACCTGGATATTAAAACATCCGTTTTCTCGGGATGTTAAATTAAATCAAGTCACCAGGAAGGAAAAAGAAAAAGTGGAGAATTTTTAAAAACATTTTCACTTAAATGTCCAGAAACTTTGCATCTAATAAACTATTTTACACTTCTGTTATCTGTCTTCATGTTGGTATTAAACCATTCAGCTGTTTCCACGGCGACTTGATACTCAGAAAACTAGAATGAAAACGCAGTAAAACGCTGCAGAAGGACAAAGCTACTCGACCAGAACGTGACCGAATGTTCTCTGAGGATTAAAGCCCCAAGCAGATAGAACCTCCCAGTGGAGCAGATAGAACCTCCCAGTAGAACAGATAGAACCTCCCAGTAGAACAGATAGAACTCCCCAGTAGAACGGATAGAACCTCCCAGTGGAACAGATAGAACCTCCCAGTGGAACAGATAGAACCTCCCAGTAGAACAGATAGAACCTCCCAGTGGAACGGATAGAACCTCCCAGTGGAACGGATAGAACCTGCCAGTGGAACAGATAGAACCTCCCAGTGGAACAGATAGAACCTCCCAGTGGAACAGATAGAACCTCCCAGTGGAACAGATAGAACCTCCCAGTGGAACAGATAGAACCTCCCAGTAGAACAGATAGAACCTCCCAGTGGAACGGATAGAACCTCCCAGTGGAACGGATAGAACCTCCCAGTAGAACAGATAGAACCTCCCAGTGGAACGGATAGAACCTCCCAGTGGAACGGATAGAACCTGCCAGTGGAACAGATAGAACCTCCCAGTGGAACAGATAGAACCTCCCAGTGGAACAGATAGAACCTCCCAGTAGAACAAACAGAACCTCCCAGTGGAACAGATAGAACCTCCCAGTGGAATGGATAGAACCTCCCAGTGGAACAGATAGAACCTCCCAGTGGAACAGATAGAACCTCCCAGTGGAACAGATAGAACCACGAAGCAGAGGAGGATAAATGAGCAGGAGGGTTCTGGGTGGAACATCTCATCCAGCCTCCATGTTTACCTGGCTCCGCCCACCGTTTGTTTGATGCTCCTCCACCCATCTGTCACAGTTTCAGAGAACATAGAACACGGAACCAGGCTGGAGAATGGAGGGAACTCTGACAGATAACAGGAAGGAGGACCAACCAGCCGCCTGCTAACACCTGATTCCTCTAGAGACGTTTACTTTGAATGTTTTCCACCATCTGGACAAAAACTCCCTCCAGAATCTAACAGCTGATTTCTATGAACTGTGTTGAAGATTGAAGTTCTTGTATCTCAGAAGGAAGCTGTGGAGCTTATAGAACCGTCCCTGTACCAGGATGTTTACAACCCGATCATCTGTCCACAGACTAAACGCTCTGAATATGTACAGCTGGTTTAATGGTCTGCTCCAATCACAGTCAGATCTGAATAAATGTTTCCTGATTCTGTTGGAGAAGCAGCTGACGTTACATACATTATTACAATAATACAACATTCATGATCTGCACCGGAGTCACCAGGAGGTTAACGCAGAGTCAGAAACACGCATATTAATACATGGAAATATGAAAAAACCTGCATACTGAAGCACGGAAATATCAGAAACCTGAATATAGAGACACCAGTGAATCAAACAACAAAACATTAGTGCAAAAAAACAGCAAACTCCTGATTATTAGGATGGTAAAGAGCGAAAAACTGAGATGTTAATGCAGAAAAATGGTTTAAAAAAACCTTATTATTAGGACACATCAGTGTCAAAAACCTGGATATCAATGCAACAAAACAAAAAACACCTGAACATTAAGACACCAAAACACCCAAAATCTGGATATTTGCATAAAAAAATGTCAAAAAATACAGATATGAAGACATCAGAACATCAAAAACCTCAATATTGTTGCACCAAAACACCAAAAACATGGATATGAAAACAACAAAGTGTCTAAAATCTCTACGTTAACAGACCAAGTTGTCAAAATTCTGGATATCAATGTACAAAAACACCAAAACACCTGAACATTAAAACACCAACCATCTACAACCTGGATGTCAATGCACAAAAACATCAAAAACCTGGATATTTACACACAAGAAATGCAAAATGCAGATATGAAGACACCCGAACATCAAAAACCTCAATATTAATGCACCATAACACATAAACACCCAAATATTAAGACACCAAAAATATCAAAAACCTGGATGTCATTGCACTAAAACACCAAAACCTCGAAATGAACACTCCAAACCATCTATAACCTGGATACTAAGACAGCAAAATGTCTAAAACTTCTATATTAACAGACCAAGATGTCAAAAAGTTGTATATTAATGCACCAAAAGTCAAAAACCAGACGGTTAGTGCATCAGATTGACTTGCAGTCCACTGTTCCTGCAGGTGGTGCCACACAATGAGTCAAAAACCTCAACATTAATGCACCAAAACATAAAAAAACTGGATATTATTACACAAAAGAGTCAAAAACTTGGATATTAAGATGAGAAAATGTCAAAAACCTCATATGAACACGTCAAGATGATAAAACCAGGATATTAATACATCAAACCATCTATAACCTGAATATTAAAACATCCTGGACCAACCAGGGGCTTTTCTGGTAAATTAATGCACCAAAATGGCAAAAACCTGAAAACTCAGAGCAAAGAGTCAAAGTTTCAACAAACTGATGATCTGTTTAAAAAACAGGAAGTTCCTGCTGTGTTCATGTATAGCTTTTACTGACGAGTTTCCTCCTCAAACAGGAAGAAGAAGCAACACTTCCTGTAGTTCCACCAGAAACCAGTTGAACATGGAACTACATGCTAACAGATATTTCCAGATGTCCCCATGAACCTCACAGTCCTCAGATGGTCAGTGTGGATCAGTGAGTGGACCTTCAAAGGAAGTTAAACCAGCATTTACTGCACACGCTAGTACAAATACTGCACACGCTAATACGAATACTGCACACGCTAATACGAATACTGTACACGCTAATACGAATACTGTACACGCTAATACGAATACTGTACACGCTAATACGAATACTGTACACGCTAATACGAATACTGCACATGCTAATACGAATACTGCACACGCTAATACGAATACTGCACACGTTAGTACAAATACTGCACATGTTAGTACAAATACTGCACACGTTAGTACAAATACTGCACATGTTAATATAAATACTGAATACATTAGTATAAATACTGCTCAGGACTGACAGCATGTTAACATGTGAGACACGTCTGAGGCTGAACAGAAAATGATGGAGATGGAGGAGGAGGAAATAAAGGAGCAGAGAGGAGGAGGTGAAGCAGGATTAAAAAGAGATGGACGGAGACAGCAGAGATGAGTTTGATGTGCATAATGAAGTTCTCTTTTCGCTGCTCTGCTGAATGACCGACTCAGAAACAACCTTTAGCTTCTCCGTCTGATGAATTAAATCCTGATTCTTCCTCCAGCAGAACAACTAAAACCTCTCAGAAAATATAGTCAGCGTCACTGGAAGCTACTCATAAAAAACAAATGATTCAGTAAACAACTCCAGAACATAATAGGGGTGATGTCCAGGTCCACGACAACACTCCCCAGGAAGTTTAGTCACTATTTAGAAGTATCATTCATTCTCAGGAAGTTTAATCACTATTAGCATCTTCAGTCATTCATCTTTAGGCAGTTGGACACCAATAACATCTTCAGTCTTCCCTCCCTGGGCAGTTTAACCACCACTTATATCTAGAATCATCTGTCCCCAGGTAGTTTCACCACTACTTAAAAATTCAGTCTTTGCTCCCTGGGCGGTTTAATGGCAAGTAACAAGAGTCTTCCCTGCCCAGGAAGTTTAACCTTCATTAACATACTGAGTCATCCCTCCTGGGCAGTTTTACTACTAGTTCAACTTTCAGTCACCCCAGGTCGATTATTACCATCCACAGCTTCAGTCATCCCTCCCCAGGTAGTTTCACCACTACCTAAAACTTCAGTCATCCCTCCCAGGGCAGTTTCACCACTACCTAAAACTTCAGTTATCCCTCCCAGGGCAGTTTTACCACTACCTAAAACTTCAGTCATCCCTCCCAGGGCAGTTTCACCTTCATTCACACCTTCAGTCATGACCTTAAACACTTGAAACTCCCCAGCGGTCAGTTTAGACTGAGGAGGCCTTTTGGATGAAGGTGAAACATCTTCAGGAACCATAAATACTGAGGATTAGTCCGATAATTTCTTACTGAAGCTCTGAGGGTCAACAGGACTGAAGATCTCCACAGAAAAACCAAACAGACCAGAATATTACAGATCTGTACACCTGATAAATGCTTCAACCTTTAATTATCTAAATGAGGAAGAACAAACTAAAAAACAGCAGAAATGAACAGATTAAAACTGTCTCCAGGTCAGAAGAAGAAACTGTTCCCAGATTTATTTCTATGTAAATGTAGTTTCTGGTGAAATGTGTGAGGAGGAAGTAAAAAGCAGCAGAAAGAGTCTGAATCTGAGAGCAGAAAATCTATTATTCAGAGTCATGAATCAGAATCAGAGGTGGAGGAATAATCAGGATGACTGGACGTGAAGAACACGAGGAACGGTTGATATGAGACACAAACACCATCTAAACTCAAACATCACGTCCAGAAGACTTCCTGAAGACTAGAAGGACTTCAAAGATCTGAGTTCTGTTCAGATGGTTTTAATATTTAACATTTACACCCTGGGATCGGTCTTTTTGCGGTTGTTTTGTGTCATATTTAGAATGTTTGGTGTCTCTTTAAAGTCATAGTGGAGCACGATGTTGTTGCTCTACATCATATTTTAGTAGTTTTTTATCTTTTTGTGACTGTTTTGCATCAACCTGCTCCTCTGTTCTCTGTTTCTGAGCATTACTTTTATTGATCAGTAGGTTTGATTTTCCTCTCAGTACAACTGAAAACACTGATAATTAGTTTAACTGATTAAATCCCAAATAACTGGAGCTGAATCCTGACAAACGTGGTTGGAGTCATGACTACAGAACATTTCCTATTTCATTCCTCCATCCTGGCTCAGTCTTCATGTTTAATGATGAAGTATCTCCTGAAGGAAACAGATCAGATGTGATCCTCTGGAGGTGGAGACCAAAGTTAGAGCTAAAAGGAAAATAGAAAATATAAAGTTTGCTGCATCGCTTTAGAAAAGAGTTGGTTTTTGCAGTGTTGGTGCTTCACTGTGAGGTTCATGTATTCATAAGGACCTTCACATGTTCATCGCCACATTATAAAGTCCAGAAAACGTAAATATTTCATCGTTAATTCCTGTTTTTACACAAGCAGCAGATCTCCAGGGACTGAATGGAAGTCAGTGGAGCGTCCTCTGAAGGCAGGATAGTCAGCGTGAGTGTGTGTGTGTGTGTGTGTGTGTGTGTGTGTGTGTGTGTGTGTGTGTGTGTGTGTGTGTGTGTGTGTGTGTGTGTGTGTGTGTGTGTGTGTGTGTGTGTGTGTGTGTGTGTGTGTGTGTGATTCCTTTCAGGCCAACAACAAAAGATCTTTCAGATTTAAATCCAGTCCTCAGATGACAGAGAGCTTGGAGGGAAAAAAAACGGCAAAGTGAAAAAAGGCAGAGAGAAGAAGTCGATTACTGTCGTCATGGTAATCACACACGATGCTGATTATTATGGGCTGCTGGAAAATGTGGACTAAAAGAGCAGCTGCAGACATGACAACTCTATCTATGTATAGTCTATCTATCTATCTATCTATCTATCTATCTATCTATCTATCTATCTATCTATCTATCTATCTATCTATCTATCTGTCTATCTATCGATCTGTAGCCTATCTATCTATAGTCAATCTATCTGTAATCTATCTATCTATCTATGTATCTATGGTCTATCTATCTGTCTATAGTCGCTCTATCTATAGTCGCTCTATCTATAGTCTATCTATAGTCTATCTATCTATCCATCTACAGTCTATCTATCTATATTCTATCTATCTATCTATAGTCGATCTATCTATCGAGAGTCTATCTATAGTCTATCTATCTATATTCTATCTATCGATCTATAGTCTATCTATCTATCTATCTATAGTGTATCTATAGTCTATCGATCTATGTATCATCTATCTATCGATACTCTATCGATCTATCCATCTATCTATCAACAGTCTATCTATAGTATATCGATCTATCTATAGACTATGTATTTATCTATCTATATTCTATCTATCTATAATCTATCTATCTATAGTCGATCTATCTATCTACAGTCTATCTATCTATAGTCTCTCAATCTATCTATAGTCTATCTATCTATCTATAGTCTATCTATCTATCTATCTATCTATCTATCTATCGAAAGTCTATCTATATACTATTTATCTATCTATCTATATTCTATCTATCTATCTATAGTCTATCTATCTGTAGTCTATCTATCTATCTATCTATCTATCTATCTATCTATCTATCGAAAGTCTATCTATATACTATTTATCTATCTATCTATATTCTATCTATCTATCTATAGTCTATCTATCTATAGTCTATCTATCTATCTATCTATAGTCTATCTATCTATATATCTGCTTTGAGACCACAGACTGGGATGTGCTGTGTGGTCCACACGGGGAGGACATTGATGCACTGACGGACACTATCACGGACTACATCAAATTCTGTGCAGAGAACATCGTACCAACCAGGAAAGTACGGTGTTTCTCTAACAGCAAACCCTGGGTGTCCCTGGAATTGAAGGCCCTGCTGAAGGAGAAGAGGAGGGTTATTGGATTTGGGGACAAAGAGGAGCTGAGGAGGGTGCAGAAGGAGATAAAGAAGAAGATCAAGGCGGACAAGGCCAGCTACAGGACCAAGATGGAATCTCACCTGCAGGACAGTAACACAAGGGAGGTCTGGAGAGACCTGAGATCCATCTCTGGTTACAGCAGAGGCCATGAGAGGAGCTGCAGCAGGAGGCCAGGAGTGGACCAATGAGCTGAATCTGTTCTTTAACAGATTTGACTCTGCTCCCACTCCTCCCCCCTCTCATCAAAGCACCGACCAGCCAGCTCCTTCTTCACACCTCAGCTCTCTACCACCAACACCACCAACAGCACCCCTCCTCCGATCCCCGTCTTCTACCACCTCCGGACTCCGCATACAGCCCCATCACCCCTCCTCGTCTCACCCCCCACCACCACCATCACCCCTCCCCCTGACACCCTCCCCCTGCCTCTCCATAACAGCTGATCAGGTGAGAAGTGAACTTAAAAAGATCAAGACCAGGAAAGCTGCAGGTCCTGATGGAATCAGCTCCAGACTCCTTAGAGACTGTGCAGACCAGCTCTGTCAGGTGCTGCTGCACATCTTTAACCTGAGCCTGAGTCTGGAGAGGGTTCCTGTGTTATGGAAGACTTCCTGCCTGGTTCCTGTCTCTAAGACCAGGAACCCCAGGGAGCCTAACCACTTCAGACCTGTGGCCCTCACTTCTCACCTGATGAATACCATGGAGAGGATCGTCCTCAAGAACCTCCGTCCCCAGGTGAGCCAGTATCTGGATCCACTGCAGTTCACCTACCAACCGAACATTGGAGTGGATGATGCAGTGGTCTACCTGCTGCACAGATCACTGACTCATCTGGAGAAACCCAACAGCACTGTGAGGGTCATGTTCTTTGACTTCTCCAGTGCTTTCAACACCATCCAGCCTTCTCTGCTTAGGGTGAAGCTTGAAGGAGCGGGAGTAGACTGTCACCTGGCTGCTTGGACCATCGACTACCTCACCAACAGACCACAGTACGTGAGGCTTCAGGACCGTGTATCTGATGTGGTAGTCAGCAGCATGGAGGTCCACAGGGGACAGTGCTCTCCCCCTTTCTCTTCACCCTGTACACATCGGACTTCCACTACAACTCTGGGAGCTGTCACCTCCAGAAGTTCTCCGATGATACAG